>CAJQZJ010033539.1:146201-200610 GCA_907164525.1 Lophiomys imhausi | reverse complement strand
GTGTGTGTGTGTGTGTGTGTGTGTGTGTGTGTGTGTGTGTGTGTGTGAATATATGTCACATATTGAAACCCTAACCAAGGTACTGTTAGGGATGAAAAAGATTCATGTTTTTATCAAAAGTGTGAGAGCTCACTCCTGCCATCCATTCTCTCCTCCCCTCTTCACATATGAAGATAAAACTATCTGTCTAGAAACCAGGAAGCAGGCTGATTGTTGATGGTTAACATTGATTGGTAACCTGACAATATCTAAAATCACCTAGGAGACAAGCCTCTAGGCATGCCTGTGATGGATTTTCTATATTGGGTCAATTGATGTGAGGTGACCTACCCTAAATGACAATAGCACCATTCCACAGGCTAAGACCCCAACTGGGAAGGGAAAAAAAAAAAGGAGAAAATGGGCTCGATGAACACAGGCATCCATTTCACCATTTCCTGACTATGAATACAAAATGACCAGACATTTCTACAAACATACATTCTCAAGCATGCTGGACTATACCCTCAAATCGTAAGCCAAAAATAAACCCTTCCTTCCTTCAATCATCTTTGCCAGGTATTTTGTCATGGCAAAGAAGAAAAAAACAAAAACGAAACTAATACACTGACCTGGGAGCCTTGATCTTGGACCTTTGACTTCCAAAGCTGAGTAACAAATGTGCTGTGTAAGCCACCCAGCCGACAGTACTGTGTTGTACCATCCGTAAAATCGAGGAAGAGTATTCATTTCTAGAATCCAAATTTGTATTTTTAAAAAAACTTGTAGCTAAGTAGGTTAGGAAGAAGGATGTCCATTGGCAAAGATGTGTTTCCTTGGAAGAGCACTATAGCTCACTTCTCTGGAATACAAGTCAGGGCTTTGTTTTCAGATTGTGATACATGATCATTAAAAAAAAGCTAAACAGCAGAAGCAAGCCTAGGGTTTTGTTGTACCAATGTGTCCCTGAAATCTAGAGCTCCAGATTTATCAAAATGTTTATTCCTCTGTCACCATGGCCACCTTGTGCTGCCTTGGACTGCAAAGAAAAGACAAGAAATGATTGAGTGGCTGGGTTTGGTTTTGTTTTCTATTCTTGTATTGGATGTGAGTTCTGTCTTAGTTGGCTTCCTAAATAGAATAATCAATGCCATTATCTCTTCCTCCCTCATCGAAATCACATCAAGACCCTATAGTAGATCAATAGTTACAACAAAGAAGGCCAGAGATTTCATTCCAGGGGGGACTCATTACTCCACTGCCTAGGATCCGGGTGTGGGTTCCAGGGCAGGTTATTGACTCTTTTACCAGGGTTCACCACAGCTATCAGTTATCAATCCCACGTGTGGGTAGTTATCAATCCCATGTGTGTCTCCACCCACAGGGCTGCATCTATGTGCATGGAGAACATGACCACAAACCAGCAGGCCCATTTTCTTCTTTTCTTCCTCTCCTTTTGCCTCCCTCTGTCTGTTCTTATTTAAGAATCTGTCTTGTCTAGCAATCCAAGTGATTTGAGGCTTCATTGAGATTCTTGGCGAGTACAGGTTGCCTCTAATCAGACTCACATCTGCTGCAGTATTACAAAGACTAATTAAAATAAATTCAGATCTTAAATTAGTCCTTTCAGTAACATTTATTGCCTAGGCCACTGGGCAATAAAGTATGTAATTCAGTTAAGCTGAAAAGGAAAGTGGTATTTTGATTGTATTTCTTAACCAGCCCCTGGAAGGTAGGGAAGGATTGTGCCTTGTGATGTCCATTTTTTTTGCCAGTAGCTTTCTCCCAGCTGACTGTCTGTAACCTTAGGGCCCTTCTTGTGGATACCCTTCCCATCTACACCCAGACTAAATACTGTGGATGGATCAGAGGCAAACCTTTCTTTCAGAGAGGGTGGTCACTTCTGACCCGTGAAAGTTTGCAATGTCCATTATCTGGACAGAGCATTCCCATGCTGGGATCCCTTGCAACTGCCTTGTAAAGTTATTGTCATTCAATAAACCCTGACATTGTGGGAAAATATGAGTGTATTCATCAACTACATTGCTGTCATAGTCTGTTCAGGACATTTTGGTCAGAAAACTCTATGAGACAGGAGGTATGGAATTAATGTGGACATGTCCCCAAGTCTTCACCTCCCTGGTATGAATGAGATTTTGTTGTTGTTGTTGTTGTTTGTTTGTTTTATTTTCCAATTTGTTGGTGTGCATTTATCAATTTCTTGTTTTTAACAGAATATTTCTTTAATATTTTTTCAAGTTACTTCCCGATCAAAGTCTCCTCCCTCCTCACCTCTAGGCCCACCCTCCTTCCTTCCCTCTTCCCCATCTCTGTCCTCTCCTTTTCCTCAGATAAGGGGAGCCCCCATATATCAAATCTCCCTCAGTTATCAGTCACATGAGGGGAGGGCTGAGAGCTTCCTCTTGTACTGGGGCTTGATATGGCAGCCCAGCTAGGGTAAGGTGCTCCACGAATAAGCAACAGCCAACTGCCAACGCAGTCGGTATTTCATAATTTGACTCTACAGCTGGAATTCAACATATCTCTATTAAAATGAGCTTCTCATGAATTTCAAAGAGATACACTTCCATTTTTTTCAAAGAACAGCTTGACTTTCAAGTTCTAGGAATTATGATTGCAAGACTGTAGCCTGTATCATCCCTCAGATTCTGACCGGAGTGTATATATATTTATTGCTCTTTGGATTGGTTTTTAAGGAAAAACAAATATGGCAAAGAAGAGCCATGGTGTTTTTATACCTTCATATGAGTCTCCAGGGAGTCTCTTGTCAGTACTGGCTAGTTAACTTTTGCGGTCATGCTCTGAAATGCCCTCATGGCTGTACCAGGAAGTGGATTCCTCCCATCTGTTGGAGGCTGTGTTGTTGGTGATGATTGCCCTTGGGGCCTGAGCTTCTCAGGACTGCCCTTCTCCAAGCACCTTAGGAAGATCTTAGGCAATGTGGTCGTGTGTCAGGCATGGCCTTACAGATACCTAGAAGGCTGAGTAGTGTGTGCATTTACTTTCCCAAGACTGCCTTGGAGGTCTCCAGAGATGTGTGAGACCCTTCCTTAAACAGAAGTCTCTAGTTAAGGTCATCTAGCTGATTACCAAACTCCAAGCATTCTTAGTTAAGTAGAATTAATGCCATTTAGAAAACATCTTAAGTTATAGAGTTTCCTCTGAAACCCTTACCTTCAACAAATTATATTTTTAAGGGTAAATAGTCATGACTGGAGCAAGGAATTCATGTGAATTCAACTCATAGGTCATAATATTCTTACTAAAAACAGTCGGCATTGCATTTATTGTCTGTTTACCCTTGGCCTTAATTATCCAATAAAAAATGCTCATTACACATTCTTGCATACTTTTTCCCACTGCATTGGTATTTTCTATTATAGTTGTTTAAAATTTGAAGCTACAGCTGCACGGTGGTGGTGGTGGCAGCGCACATCTTTAATCCCAGTACTAAGGAGGCAGAGACAAGAGGATATCTGTGAGTTCGATGCCAGTCTGGTCCGGTCTACAAAGTCACAGCCAGAGCTGTTACATAGAGAAACCTTGTCTCTAAAACATCAACAACAGTAATATAAAAATTGAAGCTACAACCCAAACTCCCTTCCATTCCTGAAAAACAAAGGACATAATGACAGCAAACATCTTCCCCTGTGGCTTTACTAGCTGTGTCCTGGGAAACATCATTAGCCCGTCTATGAGTGATGTATTTTACTTCTCTGTACAACTATCCAATTCCAGGGATCATGGCATGAACATGCTGTCCCATCTCATTGATGTTTTTGCAGATATACTGTCATGGGCCAGTCTTCTACACATTTCTCTAAGGGTTTTTCTACTTAATCACCACGGTATTAAAAGATACTTCCTGCCTTCCTGTGGTGAGAAAGCAAATGAAGTTTCATCTTATACCTGGGTTAGCATTTTATTTCAGAAATGATTTATGTCCATTTCTGATTGCTCCTGTAATTTTCTCCTTAGGATTAATTCTTAAATTGAGATTAAAGGAAATACTGTATGTCACACACACACACACACACACACACACACACACACACACACACACGAACATTTAAAAGCATTTTGGGACAAGAATGTGTTTCCTGTTCTACTCTCTCTTGCTTTCAGATAATAAGCCATAGGGGATCACTTGGGAACCCCCTCGTGGACATTTTAGAAGTTCTTAATTAGAGTTCATTTTAAATATTAAAAGCTGTCAACATTATTTACATAGAAAATGTTCAAGAAACTGGTGACTAAGGAAATATTTCCGTTCAGAAAAACTAGAACCTGACTTGACAGCAAAATGTAACCCAAACACATGCATATGCATTCACTTCACCCCACAAGAGACTGTGGTCTCAGGTGGAATAGAATGAGGGTTTTCTTTTTTTTCTCCACTCCTCTTCCTTCTCTCCATTCTCTCCTTCCTTCCTGTGTCCTTTTTCAATACTTCTATCCCTCCATTCATTCCTTCTTTCTTTCCTTCATCCCTCCTTTCATTAGTCTACCTTTCTCACTCACTTTCTTTCATTTCTTCCCTGTTTTATTTCTCTTCTCTCTTCTCTTTCCTTCTTTCCCATTTCCTCTCCCTCTTCTCCTCTCCTCTCCTCTCTTCTCCTTTCTCCTCCCCTCCTCTTTTCTTCTCTTCTTTGTTCAGAATTCCCATGCACGGTATTGACTGGACCATGCCTCTGTGTACTATCCCCAGACTGATTGCTAATTAGAGATTGTTTAATAAACTGGTAAGGAGCAGCCGCGAGCTGTTTGACCTCCGCTCCCAGATGTTTTTGCATTATTTCCCATTGCCCTCCAGCGATGGAAGCCTCTAAACTTCTGGAATTCACTGATTCTGGGTCCATTTGGATCTTCAGAGTTTCCTGGGCCCTTTAGGAGGTTTCCTTGTGTTAATAACCTTCTGTCACTACCCCTGTTTTACTGCAGCAGCTCTTGCTGCCAGAGACCCAGCCAGGGCCCTGAGCAAACTGTGTGGATCTCTAAATCAAAGAGTGGTTGTTAAGCAACATGCCCCCAACGTCCCCACCATAGAAAACTACACAGCTACGTTAGGTGTGACACTTCAACCTTTGCCATGCTGTCCAGGTAATGATATCAGGACTTGGCTCTCATCCATCAAAGGCCCATAAACACGTTGTGAGGACACCACGGAGTAGATGGCAGACCTACAGTATTTTCTCTTAGTTCCTATTTCTCTGTCAGTTCCTGAACAAGGCAACTGGCAGATTGCATTGCATCATGAATGATAACGTCTGCAACTCAGCTCTCAGGGTCTACTAGACTACCATCAGTATTTGTTAGAACACAGGTCTGAACCTTTAGGCCAGATGCTATGGTCCAAATAAGGTCATGCCTCTCTCTCTCTCTCTCTCTCTCTCTCTCTCTCTCTCTCTCTTTCTTCTTCTTCTTCTTCTTCTTCTTCTTCTTCTTCTTCTTCTTCTTCTTCTTCTTCTTCCCTCCCTCAATTCCTCATTCTCTGACTCACCCAGTTCCTTCCTTCTTTCTTTCCTCCATTCCTCCCCCCCCACTTTTTTTTTTTACTTCAGTCCATCTTCCCTTTTCCTGGCTTCCTCCTAAAAGCCACTATTCTTATTAACTTCTGAGGAAAAAACGTGTACTTTTTTAGTGTTGGAGGTTATGGTCCATTATGGCAGGGGAGCCAGACTGGCAGATGTGTGAGACAGTTAGTCACATGGCATCCACGGTCAAGAAGCAAAGACCCATGAACAATGGTGCTCCAAGAACTTTCTCCTTTTCACCCACTCTTGAACCTTCTGCCCATGAGGTGGTCCTGCCCACATTTAGGCAGCATTCATCTCAATTAACCTAATTTAAAAACTATTTCAAAAACCAAGAGTTTTTTTTTTTTTCCTCCCATGGTGATTTAAAATGCCATCAAGTTGACAATAAGGAAACAATAATCATCACAGAGACTAAGACCTTTGGCAGTCTGGGGGAAAGTTTTCCTTATAGATTCATGCATGCTTTTAAAAACTGCTAAGAGCATTAGTCACCTCAGCAAAACTATACTGAGATTGAATATAGTGGTCCATCAGCAATGGGTCAGCTAATGAGGGGCACAGTCATCAGACAGGTCCTTGCTTGTAGAGAGCTGCGACGTGCCACGCCCTAAAGATGGCGCCGGTTTCCGCCTTCCACCAGCCCGATGGTGAGCGCTCTCGGTGGTAAACAAGTCCATATTTGACTAAGACCGCTGATCTGGCTTGCTTCCGCATACGTGGGCCTCTAAGATAGCACCACGTGGCTTTACTTGATTGGCGGTTCATATAGTATTTAGCCTGTGGGTTGGGTCTGCCCGATTATTCGGAAGACTGTTTTCAAGGGACCTGAATAAACTACTTGAGAAGAGCTTTTGCGAGTTGCGTCGTTCTTGCTGGTCGAGGGGGACGCGACACTTGCTTGCTTGGTTCCTGGATGTGGAGATTCTGGGTACTTTGCAATATAGCAAGAGGATGGCTTGAAGGTATTTGGCTTATGTAAATGATGTCTTTGTCACCATGTTTTTTAGTTTCAGAAGGTCTTTAATTTGGAAGTCCTGATGCTCACGTCATCTCTGAACACACAAGGAAAGCTCTTGTGGTAGAGACTTCTGACCTCCTTTCTTTGATGTCATTCAAACCTCCCAACTCAACAGTAACTCTATGGGTGACCATCTAACTTAAGGGAACAATGTCATTGCTACCAATTCCCTCCCCTAGCAGCAGATGTCTTAAATTGGTCTCAGAAAAATTAAATATAGAAATCTTTCCTCCTAGAGAGAAATAGTGTAGCATAATGAAACATTGGGTTCAGTAGCTTCTAACTCATGGGTATCACATGGGCTTAGAAAAAGTCAAAAGTGTAGAATCTCCATTAGTAGTTATGATACATCCTGATAGATTAGGATATTTCCATAAAATACCTTTTTCCATAGAACTCCAATTATGCTGCTTGTTGTAGCTGTTTAGAAAGAAAAACTTTAGGAAAGGCAAAGGAATGAATACTGGAAAATATACCGGAGTTTATGTAAGTAAGAATACTAGTGTGGTAGTGAAGACAAATCTATAACATCTTTTTATAAAGCCACAGAAAAATATTCTGCACCTTTAAAGAACTTGTTGCGCGGGCTGGAGAGATGGCTCAGCGGTTAAGAACTTGTTGCGTTTATGCCGGATTCTAGTGTAACAGCAGCTGCTGCATCCTCAAATCTTATATTGTCTCTCTGCTTTCACATAACTTGGCTAAGTTTTTACATTGCCTTCACCCAAATGGCTTCATCTGATTCTCACAATGCCCCTATCCAATTAGGAATAGAAGGAGTGCTAGCCCTGTGTCTCAGTTAGGATTTTATTGCTGTGAAGAGACACCATGACCACAGCAACTCTTATAAAGGCAAACATTTAATTGGGGCTGGCTTACAGGTTCAGAGGGTTAGTCCATTATCCTCACGGTGAAAAGCATGGCAGCATGCAGGCATGCTTGGTGCTGGAGGAGTCGAGAGTTCTACCTCTGGATCTTCAGGCAGCAGAAGGAGACTGTCTTCTGCAGGCAGCTGGGAGGAGACAAACATCTGCACTGGGTGGAGCCTAAACATAAGGGGAGACCTCAAAGCCCACCCCCTAAGTGACAAACTTTCTCCACCAAGGCCACACCTCCTAATAGTGCCACACCCTATGGGCCAAGCATTAAAACATATGAGTCCATGAGAGTCAAACCTATTCAAAACACCATACCCCGCTTTACAGGTGGGGTTCTGAGAGTAAACTGACCAGGTCAAGCAGTTCAAAGTGTCAAGTGAACTTGAGACCTGGTCTTCTTAGCCCAGAGCCTAGGACTTTGAAATACACCGTGCTTCATTTAGATTCTTGAAGGAATCTTCTTCTTACAAGGGAACAGGCATCCTAGGTGAGCTGGCTTTAGAGAAGGGCATCTGTAAGCAGGTCCTCAGTAGCTCACAATAGTCTATCCCAAGATCTGGCAACTGACGGTGGTGAGGTCAGCGTGGAACAGGGCTACACCCTGAGCCTGTGATGATGTTTAAATATAGCCACATGATCAGGAAATGGATCCAAGCAAGGCTTAGTTGACCTAGGGAGGAAAATGAAGTAGGTAGGAGCAAACGTGAACTGAGGTGATGGACCAGGATGCTGCTGGGTAGCTCCTGTGCTTCTCCAATGGCATGACTCTGTACAGATGCTGTAAGTTGGGGACGAAGGAGGCAACAGGATCTGGAAACGTTCAGGGCTAAATGAAAGCCATGGACATGCACTTCATAGACAATAGGACAACTGATGCTGGTCGAACTGACGGACTAGCTGTTGATTGGACTGGTCTTTGTTTCTGCCTGGACACTGGTTTATGATCTTCATAGTCCTGATTCGGACAAATCTGATGTGAGCCAAAGGAACATGATAATGCATAGAACCTCCATGTGAATTCTCTATTTTTTTTTTTACCTGTTACAATTAGGATTGATGCATATTGCCATGCTATGTATTAATCACTCCCTCTCTCAATTTCTTGCATTCAATATCTGAAACAAGATCTGAGGATGCTCCTCAAAGAGTTAAGCAACCCCCCCTATATTGAGTTGATGACAATTGCAACGCCCTCTTGAGATACTGCAGAGTTAGACAGTGCTCCTATTCCATTTTAGGTGTAGGTCCTATGATGGCTGCTGCATAAAGCACTGTGCATTAGGATCCATTTGCTGACTTTTTCTCTTCCAAAATGATCCTCATTTGTACTGAGTGCCCACTTTGCACCAGGTACTCTGAAACCTTGTGCCGGGAGAAGTATGAAAATGGGAGCTTACAGAATGCTTGTCACTAATGCAACCTCCTTCAACAGTTAGGCAGCCAGGATCTTAATACGCAAGGAGCGGTTGCTGATAATAGACATATTATCGAGCCTGAAGGCATCTTGGCAGCACCTGCTGAGGAGTGGGGGAAACAAGAAACTTCCCAGGAATTCCCCTGAATCTTTGCATCCAAATGAATATAGATACATTTGTACAGCACACACACACACACACACACACACACACACACACACACACAGTTTTATTTTCTGTGTTTTTTATCCTAATAAAATCCACAAAAGCACACACAAGCATGCTAAGATTTGTGCATCAGGAGATGTTTCCAAGGGTGTGTCCCTCTGCCATCCTTTCACCAGTATCTCCTTTCTCCACACCAGCAATTCTTATGATCTGCAATCCCCTTTAAGCGCAGTTTTTGATGCCATGCGCTGATTTCTTAGGAAAGAAAAAAATAAAATAAAAAAAGACCATCCCTCATGTGTATTTACAGGCACTGATTACAAAACACCTTTTTGAATTAACTGCTTGTCTGAGTCAAGGTTGCACAGAGGTGAACATTTTGTGAGCTTTCTGGAGGCCATAAATTGGTTTAAGTAATTGTGCAAGCATGGGAGCAAAATAGCCCTGGGGATTGGAACCCTGATTTGGAAAAACAGCGTGAAATGCAGATTCCCCATCTCCCCCTTCTGAAAGAGTTGATAGAGGTGGTGAGGGGTGAGGGCATGGATTCCAGAGGTGTGGTGGTGAGAGCATCACTGGGCAGAGGTAGGCTCTTCTATCTTATGATTCACATGTACTAAAATTTTCATTATAGATGCTTTGCCCGTCAAATGCATTGTTGGATCAGAGCGTCGCATGTCCCTTCACAGATGTTATTTCAGATTAAGCCACTGGCAGCAGGGAGTGGACGTGGCTCGAATTTTCCTCTTTGCTCAGTAGCATCCCTGCGCACAGCACAGTAGTCATTTGCAAAGTCACGTTGCTTGCATAACAATTGAACTGAGCTGGTGTTTCAGGTAATGATGTCAAGATATATTACACCACAACCTACTCACTTGAAAAAGCAGCCCAAGAAAGAGAATGATGATGGGTCGAGTCGGGATTGAGAGGAACCCACCAGATGTCATCTGTTAGGAAAATCTTAAAAGCTTCTAATGACCTGTTATTCCCAAGTGACTCAGGCCACTGTGACTCTTGAATTTATTTTTCGATAATCAAGCCTTGTGTCTAGTATTACCCTTCATTATGCTCGAAGACCCTCAGGATTGATTTTACTTTTTCACTGAATGAAATCCTTGGTTAGTGATTTATCCCGCAAACATCGTTTTCTGTACTTCCAGCCCTATATTCAGAATTATGATACATCAAATATATTTATGGTTTTTCCCATGTTAAGATACTCTGCCGTTTGAGAGCCTCTGGCAGGCTGTGTCTTAGAGGCCATGTGTCAAATTTGCTTTTGGAAATATATTTTATGTGCATAAGCTGAAGATGCTGTCTATGAAAATTTTCATGCCACCAAGTATACTCTGAGCAAAACTCAACATTGTTAAACCTTAAAAAAAAAAAAAAGCCAATGATTACTAACCAATCACAGTGTTATTAGGATAATGTAGCATACAAGTTATCCAACCTCCATCCTACATAGTAGTGATGCAATAGTGGGGTCTTGTCCATTTGTTCCTGGCTATACTTAACCGGTATGCAATAAATATTTGAATGGATGGATGGAAGGTATGATTTGGGATGGAGCCCAAGCTTTTACTGTGAACCCAGGCTTCAGAAAGGCCCTTTTGCATCAGTGAGCTTCACAAACACTTTCTGGAAGTCAGTGTCCTGCTGTTCATGTAAAGAAACCAAAGGGCAGAGGGCTAATGACCTCTCAGGAGGAGGACGTAGCTTTCTGGTGAGTGAAAGAAAGCACTTTATTCAGGGCTCGGAAAATAAGTTCAAAATTGAAATTGCTGTCCTCAAAATGGTTGCAGTCTTTCAATTTAAAGTAATTGGAGAATAAATAAAAACATGGAGAAGCCCAGGAATCTGATTCCCCACACTGAATAGGATCCTTGTAAACTCAGAGTTCCTGGATACAGAGGTAACAATGGCAGCCACTCTGCGATATCTCTGGGTCAGAGTTTGTGAGAGAACATGTCTCCTCCACATCCCTTGAAACATTTGGTGAGCTCAGATCAAGACAGGCTATGAATAAGGCGGGGAAGCAGAAACACTGTGTTATCCTGTTGACTTTATTACTATTCGGGCAGAACAGGATGGATACTTTTTCTTGTTAGGTATCATTTTAACATTCCCATTGTACATGTTGGCTTTTTTTTTTCTTTTTTCTTTCTTTCTTTTTTTTTAAAGAACAGAAATAAATCTAGCTGTCCCCTAACGGGAGCAATTTCCCTCCGTATTTCTTGCAGCTCTTGTCCCGTGAGGCGACAGATGAGGATGTGATAGCAATACTGATTTCAGAGCTGAGATGCCATCTGATCCACCAGAAGAAAGTCAGTGGATCAAATCAGAATGAGCCCCTGCCTCCTGGGCAGCTATCTCTCAGCATGGACTTTACTCTTTGGATCATAAAAACAGCTGGTAGCTTGCAGTATGTTACACAAAAGACCTTTGCAATATATTGTTGTTTCCAGCTATGATGCAGTATGAGTCGCTTCAAATACTGGTCTTTATTTGTGTGCCTTTTTGGTGGAACAAAATCCCATTAAGCAACTGGTTTAGGGAAAAAGAATGAAAGTGGTGTTTCTGCCTTAATATACATTGTAAATGTGAAAATACTAGCCACAGAAGTCATTGGTTGGAAAAACAGCCCCCAAAGTACCCATACACATACACATCTATGGAATCAAACTATCTTTGTGGTTTATTCAGAATTCTTCAAGTCAGAAACTTTTACCCACTGATTTTCCTGAGTTAAAATGTGACATTGTTTTCAGGCATATTGCTTGTATTTGAGACAACTTCTGATGTTCTTTTCTCAATCAAGATTTTTTTCCCGTAAAATGTGTATATTAATTTCTACAAACATTGAAACATTCATGTTTTGGGAAGAAACTCAGCACATTTAGCCCAAAGCCAACTTTCCCTTTCCTGGGTTGTGTTTGGTTCTTATGTTTTAGTTTCCCATGAGTTTTTTTTTTTCTTTTTTACGAAGTTTTATTTCTCACTTGATTATTTTTCATTTCCTGCCTCCGTAGTCCATGGTTCTGGTAATAATTAGTGTCAGTGGGGCCAAAATTCTGTTTATCAAGAAATGAAGACAAAAAAGAAGTAATCAAGTTGCATGCATGTTCTGGGCTGCCCAAAAGAGACTGTTTTGAGAATGAGTGTTTCATAGATGTCAGTCCCAACAATGGATATTTGGTATCAGGAGGTATCCTAACCAGGCATGTGCTAGACAAATTTCTACACCCAACGTTCTCTAACAGGAATGGTGTCTCTGGTGAACCACTTCTGTGGCTCTTTAAGGTTCCAAATTGCTTTTTATAGCTCTCTGCTAAATACTTTAATGAAGCAATTAAAGGGTGTTAATCACCCCTGTCTTGATAAAAATGGCTTTATGACATACTATTGTATTCTTGCAATGAATGCCGACTCTGTGGTCCTATCAAGGAGTCTTGGTACTTCCACTACAAGTGTAATTATAGTAGTTGGTGTTAGTATGTGGTTTATTTGATTGGTTGTTTTTTAGACTCTGTCAACTCAGGCAAAGTATGGTACCAAGTTACAAAGCTATTTTTGTGTGCATTTGGAAATTCAAGTAATATTGACTGATGCCTGCTACATTCAATGACTGATTAATTAAGGATCCAATTTCTAAAGGAAGAATGATACTTAAAGAAGAAAAATAGAGTACAAAAACCACATGATCATTTCCCAAAGTGTGTCCGGGGATACCAAGTCTTAGATGAAATTAATGGGATTTGAAGAGAAAATAGACTCCAGAAGGAAAAAATGGGAGAAAACTGAGGAAAAAACAAATTCATGTAAATAGTCATGAGAAATGATAACAGTGATAGAATGTTGTGTTTTGAATAAGAATGACCCCCATAGGGGGCATTTGAATGCTCATAGAATTGAATGGTCACCAGGGAGTGGCACTATTAGTAGGTATGGCCTTTTTGGAGAAGGTATGACCTTGTTGGAGGAAGTGTTCATTGGGCTGGGCTTTGGAATTTCAAATACTCAAGCTAGGCACAGTGTCTGTCTGCCCCTGCTACCTGTCAATCTTGGTATTGAACTCTCAGCTACCTCTCCAGCACCATGTCTGCCTGTGTGCCGCCATGTTTCCTTCCATGAAGATAATGGACTAAGCTGTAAGCCAGTCCCAATTAAAAGGTTTCCTTCATAAGAGTTTTCATGATCACAGTATCTTTTTACAGCAATAGAACATTGACTAAGACACAGAGAGAAGTTTCAGAAACACTGATGTAAACCAAGTCAGCATAGAGTCTTATTTTAGGACGCACCTGAACTTTTATCATGGTGTGAATATTGTCAGTCTCAAAGAGGGGCATCGAGCAGCTGGAGACTCTCCAACTTATTCAACAGAAACTTTCTCACATCTGACCCCTCATTTTCTTCCCCAGGAGAAAAATTTTAAATAACTTTGTAAATGTTTGTTTGGTGAACATGAACATGAAGTTAAACGCTATTATAGACCATTGTGTTAAGTACAGTGCTTTTGTAGTTCCATTAACTTTTCAGTCAGTTGTTGGTTGAGGAGCTGGTTAGTGCTAGATACTAAATTAAGTCCTTTAATATAGATTAAAATTTACAATGGCTCTAGAAAGTAGGTTATCCCCTCCCCCCCGACGCCACCCCTTAATAGGTAAAGAATTAAAGCTTAGAGAAACTCAGTGACTCTCTCAAGGTTGCAGAAGTAGGAAATGGTGAAAGGTAGAGATCTAACATAAGCCAGAATTGGCTCTGTTAACCGTGATGCAACAGTGAGGGCTATATAACTTCATATAAATCTGTTCATATAATTCAGGAAGGATGAGTGACTTGAAAAGCTTCAAAAATCCTAGCAGGAACTCAAAATGTCTAGAAATCGAGAGAAGTGTTATCACTTTCCACAACACAGTACTGACTGATGACCATGTTGGAGGTGAAGACATATGAAGTCATATTCTTGCTTCACTGCACCCCCAACATGAAGCTAGCATACCACTATCAGTAGCCTCTAAACTAATCAGTTTTGGAAAATAAAGGAAGATGATATTGTTTTGTAAAAGCTGAGAGCCGTTTTATTACCAGAATGTGGGGATTTTCTATTAAATGTATATATTGCTTCACGAAGAAGCACTGGAAATGCTCCCTATCAGAAACTTGTACTGTAAATACTGAAGATATTTTTATTTTTTTAGTTATCTGAATATTGATGTGAATGATAAAGCAGACTAACAAAAATAATATCAAATGATGACATTTGAATAATTAAGGATTCAACTGGAGTGCAACATGAACTTTTACTTTTGAAGACCAAAGTTTAATCTCATCGTGCATAGGGTTAATAGTCTTCTGATCATGTAGCTTGAAATGAAGTCATGTAGTCTCGATGCACCGTGCAAATTCCTGTTTCTACATGCAGTGCAGTACATGGAGACAATATGTCTCTGAAGCCATCTACTTAAATGAAAAGAATTCTGAAATAGGTATACATGAAGCAGGTTCTCAAGTATTAAACCCAGTATGCACTTGGACATGAAATCTCTCTTTTTATTGGTGTCTGGAAATATAAAAGATAAAATTTAATGGGAGAAGGCTCATAGAAAACAGCAAGAAAATGAAAGGATGCCTGAGGCCAGCGGACAGAGTCAAGGTAGCAATAACTAACAATAATGTAGAGAGGTAGAGGGTAGGAGTACCCGAGGAAAGACGATCGGAGGAGTAGATGCCAGACAGTGCTAAAGAATGCTCCGTATTTTGTCATCTGCGATGCGCTCTGCTCTTACGAATTGCCTCCTCGTCCTAGAGCAACCGGGATTCATAAGTCTCTCAGGTTTGGAAAAATGGTTCTACTTTTTTTTTTTTTTTGAATATTTGGAAAAGGAGAGTCTGCAAGTTTATAACTCCACCCCTGCCTTTGGCTGGCTCCCATCAGGTGTGGGAGTTACTGTGGATGTGGGAAATGGGGAGGATGACTGCGAATTGAAACGGGTTGTTCCAGCGAGACCTCTTGGAATATACCGAAGCTTTGCAATTGCACACCAGGAGCCACAGCCTGGCCTTGTTTTCTGGTTGCAAATCCGAAATAGCAGCCGTCTGTCTGTCAGACTGGCATCTTTTTATGTTCCCTTTCTATCACTCTCAGAAAGAAAAAGTTAGATTGATTCTGATTTGGTGCCTGTCTCATTGTCTGTCACTTTGAAGGTATTAAAACAGAATAGTGAATTTATTTTCTCTGATTTTGCAAGTTTTTAACATTGGAATTCCCCCCCCCCACCCCGTTCAATTTGGGTCCCAAGAACAATAATGTGAGGTCTAATAAAATGCCCTAGAGAACACATATTCTATCTGCCTTCATATAAACTCTAAAAGATGATAGAATAGATTTACACAGCTGTTGAACAAACATGAACCCAGAGCATAATGGAAAGTTGAAAGGCAAGACTCTTAAGATGTCACTCTGTGCCAGGCAATGTTCCACAAGAAGCCACAGGGCCCAGGATGTAGCTGAGAATGAAAGTGATGACAGGCTCCCTGTACGGAGACAGCTACAGTGGAACTGGCGTCTGTCACTAGAGAGATTGAGCAGGAAGCTCTGATAGTGAGGGAGGGAGATCAGCTGATGGGGAAAGGTAAGGCGGTGGGTAATTGGTGTCCGAGCATGTGCACATCAGAGTCTGGGTGGAAATCACTAGTGTTCCCACCAAGAGTGAGGGTCCATGGCCTCTGATCCTAAAAACTAAGCATTTTGCTATTTACTTCACCTCATCTTGCCTGTTGGTGATGCTCAGTGGTTCCATAGTCACCAAAAGCTCAGTAACCGACACAGAGCTCCATGTGGAGGGAGGGATATTCTGATATAACATCAACATGCACCTTGAATGAACAGCACTGATAGTGTGATGCCACGGGCTGGAAAGCAAGGGCCACACCCCAAATCCCGGCTTGCTGACCTACTCTGAGTATCTTAAAGGGATCCCATCTGCACAAACAGGAACTGTAGCCGGGTGACTAGGCGATGCTGTGAGAAACCCCAGCACTCTCATGCGGAAGCAGAGTGCGCTGCTTGGTTTTATTTTTATTTATTTATTACTTTTTTTAGTCTGTTTGGGAGTCTTGATGTCATCACTTTTGGATATTGCACGGGCTTGCGATTTGTTTTCTATGAAAAAGTTTCTCAGCTGGAGCGATGGCTCAGTGGGGAAAATGCTTGCTGCTAATGCATGAACACCGGAGCTTGGTTCCTACCACCCGTGTGAAACCCAAGTTCAGTTGTAAGGATCTGTAACCCTAGCGCCTAGGGATGGAGATGGGCACTCCCGTGGCTTGTTAGACTGACAGTCTACTTGAAACTCTGGCTCCTGGCTCAGTGAGAGATCTTGTCTAAAAAATTAAGGTGGAGAAGAATTGAAGAAGACCCTCCACATCAACCTCTTCCACATACGCACAAATGGGCACATGAACCCATACACTTACACATAGACAAGTGTACACATACTTTTGTGACTTAAAAATACAAAATCCTAGACCTGACCTAGTTGAACATGCATGTACTTGGAGCATTCAAAAGCCTGAGGCAGGAGGATTACAACTTTGTACCAACTTAGATGTGAAGAGACTTTTGAGGCCAGCCTACTGTGTCTCGAAATTAAAAGGAAAAAAAAAACAGAAAGCGTTGAATCTTGGAAGCTATCTTCACTTTTTAGTGTCCTTGTACTTCCTGATTCTTTGTATGAGAATCACTACTTACAGTGTAATTCTATTGATGCCCATGGTCAGTAGTGTCCATTAGGAAACCAGGTTAACTAACTGTAAGGTCCTAGGCTTGGCTCTTTAACAATTTGATTCATGATGCCTTGAAAGTTTCTGAAGCCAACTGACAATATGGCGGATTTATCAAGAATCTGGCTGGATTTGGAGACCACCCTATTTCTTCTGATTAAAATTAATTATGCCCACCTCCTGTACCTGTTGCATTGTTTGATGCTGTTAGACAGCTAGTTGCATGAAAGTCTAGCTATCTTTCACTCTGCATAGATTGAAAAGTTGTTCTTGGCAGAAATTGGGTCATTTATCTCTGGCTCCTCCATGGTAACCATAGTCTAGACTATAATTAATATGCAGTGTGTCTTCAATGAGCCGAGGGTAGAGACAATACTGTCATATTATTAAGCAAGAATAATGTTTTCTAAAGACAATATTTTAACACTTGATAAGTGTATGGTCTCTTGAAAGGATGGAGAGAGAAAGATAAGGTGAGAGAAGAAGAAGAAAATTCATGAGTGCCTAGGAATTGTGTGACTAAAAGAAAATGAATATTCCACTCTGAGTTGTGAAGATAACAGAGGAAAAAGGAGGGTCAAGCTTCTTTAATGGGATAAGGAAGGAACCTGGTGCCCAGTACTGTTTCCATCTGGGTGTGGCCACACCTCCATTGCAGCCTTGGACCTTGAAGCACAATCAGGAACCACTTACTCTTAAATTCCTCAAGGATAACACTGTGGTAACCACACATGCCTGGGTGATGGCAGCACACTGTGTGACAAGAGAAAGCTGTTGTTGCCTCATTTTCAAACAGTATTGTTCAGAGACAGCTGTCCTAAGTTCACATGTTTAGAGTCTATAAA
Organism: Lophiomys imhausi; assembly: GCA_907164525.1. NCBI lineage: Eukaryota > Metazoa > Chordata > Mammalia > Rodentia > Muridae > Lophiomys > Lophiomys imhausi. Next base: position 182,961 of record CAJQZJ010033539.1, on the reverse strand, counting down.
TCAATGCTTTCAGTATACTTGACAGATGAACAACCATCACTACAAGCTAATTTTAGAACAACTTCCAAACACCAAGGGGAAGACCACTGTCCATTCCCTGCCAAACCTTGTAAATGCTAGGTAATCAATAACCAGCTTTTCTCTCTGGATTTGCTTGTTGTAGACATGTCATAGAAGTGAGATCATACTCTATGTGATTTTTATGACAGGTTTCTTGCGTTCAGCATGTTTGCCAAGTACATCCATGTTGTGCCATAGGTCAGTACTTCATTCTTTTCCACTGTAAATAATATCCCATTGCATTCTTCACCCACCCATAACTTGATACATACTTACATTATTTCAGTTTTTAGCCATTAAAATAGACCATAAATACATATCTTATCTCGGAATTTTCACCTGTATTTCACTGATTTATATGTCTTACCTGCTGTCAATCTAGTTTTAGACAAAAATAAAATAAAAGGTACCAGCATTGAAAAGAAATAAAATTGTATCCATTTGTGAAAAGTATGAATCTATTAAATACAAAACCCTAAACATTCCACTCAAACAAAACTGTAAGAAATAATAGGTGATTTAAAGGTAATGCTTCCCAATGGTATCATACCTAGAGATACTTAAAAATAAAATGTGAAGCTCTGACCTCTTGATACCAACCGTCTAAAACGGTCTAGGACAGTTAAAACAAACTCCTAGTCATGCAAACATGTCACTTTGTTAGCTACTATGACAGTCTATCACAGATATTCTCTAAACTACCCAATAATCAAGTTGCTAAGAGACAAGCAACATTTGCTTATCTAAATACAAGAGATGGATAGGGCATCTTCAAAAACCCCTAGAGATCTGCAGAATATGGCATTCAAAGATGTTATCTTAAATCAAGATTTTTTTGATATTGAGACATATCAGCGCCTGACAGCACCCCCTATTCTACTCCAAGTAGAAGATAAGCATCGAAGAACCTCTACTGTTAGATGGTTGAATTAGTGGCAAGCCTTTCTCTTGGCATGAAAAAACCCCTTGCACCAACTGCAGACAGACTGCTGTCCAAAAAGGACAAAACTTGGTAGCAGGGAAGTTGACAGCCTAACTCTGCCAAGACAGGATAGGTAAGTCCTTCATACTCCCTGCTCTACAACAAATGTCTGTCAGAGAAACAGGACCCAAAGGCTGAAGATTGATGCTGGAATGTATGGAGAGAAAATGGGAACTGTCCAGGCAGTCATTGGTATGTTCTTTCTTAGTTTTGGAAGCTGCAGGCCCTGCACTTCCTATATAAGCAAATATATTTATCCCTCTCAGGTGTCTGAGGTGGTTGAAGAATAGACAGCTAGAGTCTCATAGTTAAATTTTGAACTGTTTAGGAATCAAGAGGGTGTTATAGATCTAAGAAGATACTCTTAAAAGTGTGTTGCAAGATAGTAAGAATGTTGAGTCACATATAGACCTTTAAACCTTGGTTAGATAGTAGAATGTTAAAGTCAGGGGCCAAATATGTATAAACTGGACATTGGGAAGGTATACTGGGCCATTTAACTCTCATAAATGTGGCATATTTATATCTATTGTTTTGTATAATACTTACTGTTATAAGAGAAGGAACCATCTGTTGGACTGAAAGGGGAAACTTCTGGGGGGAAGAGGGTGGAAGGGCAGGATAGGAAGGGGGAATAGGGAGGGGTTTGTGACTGAGATGTAACTTGAAGAAAAAAAAATAAAGTATTTAAAAAAAAAGAAATAATAGGTGAACTCAGTAAAGTTGGTGATCCAAAATGACCTTACAAAAATATGTTAATATTTGTTTATACTAACAGCAACATACCCCCAAAAATTGATAAAGTGGTATTATTAATAATAGAGTCAAAAGAATAAAATGCTAACAAATAAACTTAACCAAAGAAATTAATGATCTGTACACTGAAAGTTTCAAAATGCTAATGAAAAAAATTAAATGCACAAATAGAAAGATACCCTATACTTTTGGTGTGGGAGAGCCGATATTGATAGCATGTCCATATTACCCAAAATCACCCACATGTTCATTTTACCCTTTATCTAAATACCAATGACATTTTCAACAGAAACAAATGAAAAAGAAGAAGAAACACAAAACTCAAAAGGAACCACAGAAGTTTCAAATTTCCTGAAGCAATCTTAACAACAAAGAATAACAATACTAGAGGTATCATACTTCTTTATTCCAAATTATATTACAGAGCTATAGACATCAAAGTATTTTGGTAATGGCATAAAAAGTAGACAGACCAAAGGGAAATAATAGAGAGCTCAGAAACAAGTCTTTCATGGGTGCTTGATTAATCTTCCAGTCATCAAAACTATAAAACAGGATACAACCAACTCTTTAATGAATAATGTTCAGACTAGATCTCCATATGCAAAATGGTGAAATTAGATCTTCATCTTAAGCCATAAACAAAAATTAACTTGAAATTAAAGACTTTAGCACAAGATGAGTGGGAATAGTATTCTGTTTTTAAAATGAAGGAGCTTTTGCTACTCTCAATACCTCATTGGGCTAGAAGTACCTTATACTAAGTTACATGAACCAAATATGGAAAGACAAACATTGGAGGATCTGATTTACAGACAGTGGGATGTTGTTTACCAGGGCTGGGATGTGAGAGAGATGAGATGTCTATCAAAGACAATGGACATTTAACTATAAGGTGAATGAATACGTTCTGGAAATCTAATGTGCAGCGTGGTGACTTTAGTTACTAAGAAAGTAGTATACACTCAGGGCTGTGAAGAGACTAGAGAAGATGTGTTCTTGCCAAAGAAGAGACAATAATGACATAAGGTGCTGGATAAAATCATTATCTTTGTTTCAACCATCATTTCACAATGTTTACTTACTCCAAATGATCCTATTGTACAATTTAGATTTGCATAAATTTTATTAATCATGGCTCAGTATGGCTGGGGAAAAAGAGAGTTTACATGAGGGTTTATCAGGTCAAGCTAATACAAGTATATCTCAATGTTAATTCACTCTTTAAAATGTTGTCTATTGGGGGACAAGGAAGGTGGATCTATGAAGAATTAGGAAGATGAATGGGGATAAGTATAATCAAAACATATTAAATGCCTCTATGAAATTTTCTGAGACTTAATGAAGATATTGTATTTGTTTTTAAAATATCACCCATTTTCACGCTGAAAAAATGGATGAATGAAAAAAATTTTACAACTTGGATGAGAGGTATCACTTCTTTTTGCTTCATTGGAAGGGCCCCTAGAACTTCAAAATTCTTTCTAGACAGAAACTTAAATTAAGTCTTAAGTCATCCCTAACAATACCCTATACTCAACTTCCAAGGGGACAAATAATTTTGTGTTTCCATCCCCTAATTGGGATTCTCCATCAAGACTGTCCTAAGTTTCAAGATCCATAGGAAACACAAAATTCAATTAGGTATTATTAGGTTGTTAGTCCTATGGAATAATCTAGGAAACCAACTTTATCCTTCATGTCCATCTTTTTCATCCTCTCAACCCAGCACGAATTCCAGTGACCTCCGAGGAAGTAATTCAATACAGTCTAAATGTAGAAAGCCATCTAATGACATATTTTTATCTTATCTGTTCTACATTCATCTGTATTTTGTTCAAAATGTTCATGGTACCATTACAGATGCCAAAGGGGCTTCACAACATATAGGTTTTGTCTATCTCTGCCCCCATGTGTTTTCTTTCTTCATTGAAGTCACTTAATCTTTGAGATCGGAAAAGGCAAATCAAATTACAAGAATAAGACACCTAAGAATATATTCAGTGAAATTTTTTAACCTTCATATCTAAGGCTATAATTTTTTTGGATAGAAATGATGACATTCCTTCAGCATAGAGGAATACCATAAATAGAGACTGAAATACTCAATATTTTGAAATATTAGTTCTCCAAAAATGGGTGAATATATCCAAAACCCTAATAGGTTGTTACTAAATGATAAGCTGGTTCAAGGAATACAGGGCTTAAATGTGTTGTAGTGAAGGGTGTTTCCTGAGCAACTCAGATTCTGCATCTCAGCTATTGGGGCTACCATTTTCTGCCTGCCTTTGTGACCTATGGCCAATCCCCAGTTCACTGCTTACTGATATAGCTAGTTACTGGCACTGACTGACTCCTTGTGCAATTTTGTTTGTCCTGATTTTATAAATATGCTAAGTTTCTACAAACTGATGTTATCACTCAAATGTGCTACTAGGCTCATAAGCTACTAACAAAAAGAGAACATCAAAACTTGGCCACCTTTGAAATACTGTTTTCATTTCTAAAGAGTTTAACAACAGTAGCCTACTTCATATAATTTCTAACATCAGGTGAAGTACTGCACTCTACTTCATGTAGCATTCAATGAGTTTGAGTTATCTAAAGGGGAAGAACATGAAGTATAGACATGAATGGAAGTTGGCCAGACACCTTGCCTTTATAGCTCAGACAGTATTGGCCATGATTTTACCAAACATGATCAGTTCCTGGTCTTCAGAAATAGAAAATGTTATCTATGCAAATACAAAGGAAGAATGATGATTTTAGGGAAACATGAGCTTAGCCTATGGTATATGATTTGGAGTCTAGGATGCGAGAATGTCTATGGCCAGAAATAACAAGAGATTCATTGTAGATCCACCCTGCGGTCAAACTATAATAGCATATCTGGAAAACTGTTGTCTCCATGCCTGGTGGCAGCCTGAATCCATGGAATGTAGATAGGGTCCCATTTGAGGGGAAAAGCTAGACTAGATGTGAGACAGGTGGGATAAAGGCAAAGAGCACTGTGCAAAGATAAACATGAACTGAAAGACAAACCAGAAAGTGCCCCCAGTTGTCCCTCCCAACCCAAACTTAATTCAATGGGTGACCTGAATAGGAAGCTGACAACCTTGACTTCAAAGTACTATGTTTGCTGGGATGAAGGAGTTGGAAATGCCACTGCCTGACAGCACTGTGGTGAATTCATATCAACACAGGGTAGGTGAGCCGCGGGCTGCAGGGTCTTGCCCTACATCTGCACACACCTTCACTGATGTTTCCCTTTATCTGTCAAATCTTGCATAAATTTTTCCAGTGGCTGAACCTAACTTAGCATCATGTAAGAAAAAGAACAGTTGAGAATACATTTCAGCTTGGCTGAACTGTCATGAGTAAAATCTTCACAGATGCAAAGGGAAGCCTTTTCAATATCTCTAATAAGACCATTTCTCAACCCCTGTGCACAATAATTTCATGTCTCATTTTTATCATTGATCACTCAATGTTGTGACAAATATGTAAGTATAAATGCCTTGCAAGAATTTGAGATATTAAAAACTGTCATATTTTGATAAACAAAAATATAAAAGAGAAATTCAAAATATAGATGTCTTTCATCTTTCAATCTATGAGCATGAAATATGTTCTCATTTATTTAGATCTTTAATTTTTTTTTTTTGGTTTTTCGAGACAGAGTTTCTCTGAATATCTCTGGCTGTCCTGGACTCCCTTTGTAGACCAGGCTGGCCTCGAACTCACAAAGATCCGCCTGCCTCTGCCTCCCAAGTGCTGGGATTAAAGGCGTGCGCCACCACCGCCCGGCTGATCTTTAATTTTTTTTTTCAACAGTATCTTCTAGCTTTCTGGATTTGCTGTGCCCTTTCTTTGTTAAGATCATTCCTGTTAATTCTGTTTATGCTATTGGAGATAAAAGTAGTTTTCTTAATTCTGTACTCAATTGTCTATTATAAGATATAGAAGCATAATTCATTTCACATATTGCGCTTGTACCTTACAATGTTGCTGAACTCATGAGTTCTAGTAGTTTTTTAAGTGAATTCTTTGAGATGTTTTCCCCACAAAATGTCACTTGCCATTAAAGAATGTATTGAAATACACAGACGCTAAAGAGTAGAAGAACTTGCTACATGAATAAATTAAATCTTCGAATCTCTTCAAGAAACAAAAGCCATAATGTTCCCTTCTAGAACAAACCACAATGAAAATCAGAAGGAAGTTGCCATTGAAAGTTCATTTTGGAGGCAAATCCAGAAACAAATTCTCACAAGCTAACGCAGTGTGTAGTTAGTTCTTGGTGAGGCACTAATGTTGAGCCTTTCCATGCTATTAGCAACAAAAAAATGTTGCCAATGGCAGCACTTGGCATGGCCTTTAGTAAATAACCCCTCTGTTCCTGATTCCTCAGCTATAAAATGAGAACGGCTTGACCATCTCAGAGATCTCCTTTCAGAAACAAACCACAAGAGGGGGAGGAAGGAGTGATGGAAGAGAAGGAGAGAAATGGAGATAACTCATGTAAAGTCATCCCAGATAAAGATAATTAAAGAAAAACAGAGCTGTGACTGCAAAAGACTCATGTAGGGAGACTTCCCACTCCTCGCTCTCCTGGAACCTAATGCTGGTTCCAGTCAGAGGTTGTTAATGCAGAGTGGAAGCTAATCTGGTGGCCTGGGTGAGCTGAGCGAAGGGCATGTGGAATTTCTGGTGCCTCTGGAAAATACAAGTAAAGGTCTTAAGTGACAGGAGGATCATATTATTTAAGGATTTAATAGCTACCTATTGACTAAGGGAGAAAGGAAGTTTGAGGAGTTTTTTATTTTTATTATTATTATTATTACTACTAATTATTACTGTTACATTTATTGAGTATAGGTGTGTGCACATGGAGGTCAAAGAGCATCTTTGTCGAAGTCAATTGTCTCTTGCTGCCATAAGGGTCGCAAGGATTGAACTCAGGTCCTCAGGCTTGGCAGTGAGCAACCTTACCTACTGAGCCAATGTGCTGGCCAAGAAGTTAAAAACCTCTTTTGTTTTGGATGTATTTCTTAGAGTGTTAAAGATTGAATGGGGGGCCTCAAACATACTAGAAAAAGATCCTGTCAGTGAACTACATCCCCAGCAGGAGAGGGAAAGCTTTCAGCCTAGATTCTTGAAAGAATGGCAGCACAAAGTGAACACTCGGTGTGACAGTTGACTCTGGAAGGAAGGTGGTGAGAGTTATTTCCAATAGCACCGTTTCAGTAACGTTAGTGACCTTGGTTAGTACTTTGTTAATTTTTAAAATTACTCTTGTTGGGTTTGTGTCATTGATTCATTAATTTTCTTTGAGACAAAATCTCATTTGTCTCCTTCATTATCTTCCTGCCTGAGCCTCCTAGTGCTGGGATCGTGGGTTGGATGGTCCATCTTCACTACATCTTTACTGGATCTAAAATCACCATGTAAACATACTACTGGCCATGTCTATGGGTTTCCAGAAATATTTAACTAAAATAGAAACACCCATCCTGAGTGTGGGTAATTCCATTCCTTGGACTAGGACACCAGACTGAATAAAAACAACAAAGTTGGCAGAACACCAGCATCTACCCTCTCTGCTTTCTTACTGTGCAGACAGTATGACCAGCTACCTTATGTTTCTGTCACAATGCTTCTCCTCTGTGATGGGCTTTATCCCCTGATACCATGAGCCAAAACAAACCCTTCCTTCTTCAAGTGACTTCCTGTTAGATATTTTGGCCATAGTTATGAGAATAGTAGTGAATACAGCAGGAGTGTCCAGTATGCCTAGCCTGGGTGTGTCCCCTTCAGGATGAATGTGATGAAAAACTGGAAGAATGGCTTCTGGTCCAGATAACTAGTGAGGCATGACAACCAGAACAAGACCAGATTCTGGGTGGAGTTTTCAATATAAAGAACATGACGAAACAGTTGTCAACACATGACTGAGCCTTTGGGAAAGGATGCGCTTACACTTTTCCTGTAAATTTGAAGCTATGCAACTATAAAAAGCAGGAGACAAGTAACTGTCCCTTTCAAATATTAAAGTTGGCACCACTGATAAATGTCAAGATGTATGAGATATGCAAAATTTGCCTACCACAAAGAAAAGGCTACCATTAACAGCTTTAGTCCACTAACTCTGCTTTGACGCTCTTCCTGAATAACTGGTAGTATATGTAGGCAAAAATGAGACAGCACCACTCATAACTGCAATATTAGAAACTACGTGACCATCCAACTGCAAAGAAATGATTAAGCAAATACTGGTCTGTTCACTTAGCGAACACATTCCATTGATATTACAATCACATTGGCTGGATACAATATGGAAATATCTTTTGTTTACAGCTAAATGGAAAGATAAATATAAACTAAGATACTATGATCATCGTGTTAAATGGTGGCTAAGAAACCCACAAAAATGATATAAAAATTTGAAAAGGACAAAAATTCTGGTAGCATTTCCCCTTTTTGTGTGTTTAATTTATTACATGTTTATACTGTTTTCATGATTTTGAACTCTTTTTTTCTCTTCTTTTTTCTTTCCTTCTCATTTTGTGCTTGTTTTTGTGTTTGTTTTTGTTTTGTTTGAGACATGGTTTCTTTGTGTAGCTTTGGTTGTCCCAGAACTCCCTTTATAGACCAGGCTGGGCTTGAACTCAGAGATTCACCTGCCTCTGCTCCTCCTCCGACCCTCCTCTGCCCCTCCTCTGCCCCTGCCCCTGCCCCTGCCCCTGCCCCTGCCCCTGCCCCTGCCCCTACCTCTGCCTCTGCCTCCCGAGTGCTGGAATCAAAGGTGCACACCACCACAGCTAGCTGTATTTTTCAATCAAAGAACAACAACAACAACAAAATGTATTCAAATTGCATGAACTCAAGGCTAGTAATTTATTTGTATTTAAGGTTATCTGCCATAGATTTGTGACCATGTTGGGCAGAGCTTTTGAGCAGTTGAATAGATGGAATTGCATGGGTATACAGAGCTGTAGGGCGCTCCTACGATGGGGAGGAATGTGGTGAACGGAATTGGCAGAAGACTGACTAGGAAAATTTTCGAAGAATGTGTGTTTACTGTTGGTGCTGAAATAAGCTGGGAGATGAAGGACTGGATAAAAGACCTGCCTGTCCGTGAAGCACTTCCCACTTGGGGACCTTGAATAAGGACATGTTGGTTTTTGTGGTTCAAACTAAGCACAAATTATTCCTTAATTCATTCCTGTGGCTCATGTTGTAATGAAGTTGAGAAACCACAACGAAAGGGTTCAAAGTCAGGAGAGGTGGCTCAGTTGGAAAAGTACGGGCTGTGGACACATGAGGACCTGAGTTCAATTCCAGGACAGGTAGTGTGCACCTGTAACCACAGAGCTGACTGGGTAAAGACAGAAGGATCTTTGGGGGTTACTGGTCAGCCAGTGCAAAACACTGTCGCAAGACATTTCGCAGCTGAGGAAGAATCAAGGCCAAAGTTGTTTTCTGACCTGTACACACATGTATGTGTGGGTACACACATGCACTTGAACATACACATGCATTCTCATGTACACAAAAGAATTACAAGGGGTTTAAACCACAATGTTATTGTGAACATCTTCTGATGACCTTGGTATCGGAAACCCTGCCATCCTACAACAGAGAAGGTATTGGGCGGTCCTTACGGCAGCATTTTATCCTCAGAAAATAGCTCACTTCATAAGGTTTACAACCTTCCATAAAACTGCAGAACATTTTATTCTTTTTTCATTAAGCCACCTTTGGAATCATTTTGATCCCTTTATAGTCTCTTATTTAATCTGTTTTCTTCATAGACTAAAAGCAGAAAAAAATCCATCAGTGCTCAAGATAGTAATTAGTGTGAGTTAAAGCCTAATTGTTTGAAGCCCCATCTCCTGACTAGTTATCACCTCAATCTGCCCCCATCAGTGACTTTCTTTTAAGCTTCTTTTTAAACAAGTCTTTACCTTGTTAAAACGACAACAAGAAGAAAATGTCTAACCTGCACGTTTTCCCAATTGTAACAGCTGCAGAAGTCTGTATTCTTCCTGACCAAAGCCTCGTACCCATGGTATGACATTCACCAAACTCTAAGGAAAGTAGGAATTAATAAAACATCAAAAGAGTTCTATTTCCTGTATTGGAACCTCCCATTTGCATAAGATCTTCCGCCGAATCTCTTGGACAAGAATTTACTCACAAGGAAAGGGCCGTCCGGAAGAAAATCCCATTCAAACTCAAGCCTCAAACCACACACAGGGTTTTTTAAAGAAGAAAACACCAGCTGTAGTTATTCCTGGAGGATTTTTTTTTAATCTTTTAATTAATGACAGCCCTCAGGGCACTGAGCAATTGTTAATTAAAACAAGAAGGAAAGTAGAGGAAGTAGACAAAAAATGCTAAGATGAACACATTTCCTTTTCTCTGCAGGAGAATAGCATTACCAAGCCAGCATTAATAAATATGAATCCTTTTGAAGGAAAGTATATGAAAATGTTAAAAGAAATTCTAGCTCAGCTTGGCACACACTAGCAGCTGCATAAATTAACCAGGGCTCCTCTAGAATTATAAACCCCAGGGTGTCACCTTTTGTCTAATTGAGTGGTGGTCGGGCCCTTGCCACTGTGCCAAGATGGAGCATTTCTGTCAGGGGGGTGGTGACTGATCAAAAGTCTTCTAGGGACAGCATTTGCTTTCATTCTAGCGCCGGGTGAGCTCCAAACTGTCAGCCACCATTATTATGAAGTATTTTTTAAAATACTTTCAGTTAGAATCTGTGTGCTGCCCCTTCCATTCTTCAGTGTTCCTTTTTCAACCACAAAATTTTCACCTAAAAATGATTATTATTAGGTCTTTTGGTTCATCCTCTATGCTTACTTAATTCCAGCAGGTTATTAGTGGTAACATCATCTAGTTCTTCCCTCCTACTTTCCACTGAGTCCCTTTTGAAGAAATGTGAACAAAGCTTTTATCATTTTGCTATACCCAGAAATCTACCTAACATGCAGGGCTTTATATGCAAGAACCAAACCAAATTTTTAAAAAGTAATAAAATCTATTTAGCACTTTATTTGAGAGGTAACCAAAGCCAGAGTACTATAAGGAGATATGTGTGTGAGTATGTCTGTGTGTGTTGTCTGTGTCTGTGTGTATCCACTTGTGTGTATATGTTGTGTTTCTGTGTGTGTCTCTGAATGTCTGTATGTGTCTGTGTGTGTGTGTGTGTGTGTTGTGTCTGTGTGTCTCTCTCCTTGTGTATCTTCTTTGTGTCTGTTTGTATGTCTGTGTGTGTCTGTGAATTTATGTGTTGCATATGTATGTGTCTGTGTGTATGTGCTGTTTGGTGTGTGTGTGTGTGTGTGTGTGTGTGTGTGTTTGTGTTAGACATGAATAAAGTCATTTGAAATTAGAACAATCTAGGATAGCTTTTCCCAATTTTTCTATGATTTTAGATAATCTTTTAGGCTTTGTAATCAAAATCCTTTTTCAAAACTAGAACTGCAGTCCTTAGGGATGAGATTTTTCTCCCTTTGCCCATGTGTTTGCACCCCTTTGATGCTCTGTGTAAGAGGACCTGGGGTCGGCTCATGGGGATCAGTGTCATTTACCAAATTTCTCAGATGCCAACAAAGATCGGTAGCTAGGAGACAACTATGAATTTATTTTGCTGTTTGGAATAAGAATTTATTCTTTGCCACCGATAAGATCTGGCTCCCCGATGGGTCTGTCTCTAAAACAGCAAGCATTAGGTTAGGTAATCAGAAAGCTACCTTCTGTGAAGAAAAAAAAAAAAATCCCTTCTCACTTTAACCAATACCTCGTCATGAACAGATGCTAGAGTAGAAAAACAATAATAATAATAACAACAATGTATTTTCTCTCTCCCTTGCTGTATTGATGTCTGTTGGAAACTCCCAGTTCCTCTAACTCTCTCAAAAGTTGTGTCCTTTGCTCTCGCTGATGTACGGGGTAAAGGAGGCCCATCTCAGAGCACACAGGAAGCCTGCCTGACCTCAAGATTTACCTTCTTTTGTTCTCTTCACTCTGGCAAACCTAACTGGGGTAGTGATTTACATATTACTTAAAAGAGAAAAATGAAAGGAAACTTTCACTGTTCTTTGCTGCATGGACCTGCCTAAGGGTTGCTGTGGGAGCCTATTCATTAAAAATATTCTAAGAGGCTGATTGGGCACATGTCTCCTATGCCTGGGCCCTGAACCTCCCACCCAATCGGATGCATGCTCTCTATTCTGTGATTTTTGGGTCTGTCATTCATTATATCTGCCGCCTATGCCTCTGATTGGACCCTTGCATCCTGTAATCCATAAAAATGTCTATATTTTTGGTTCATTCTATAGTCTGAACATTTACCATAGTCACTAACTCCTGACTTTCGACAGGTTAAAACTGAAACTCCTCTCTAGCCCTTTGTGATCTGGCCACCAAGTCTCTCTCCTTCTCCATCCAAGTCTTTCTGCACGCTACCTACAGCCATGTGAAACGAATTTTCCCTTTCTGAACATCTCTAGAATCCACTTTGGAACTTCACTCTTGTTTCCTGATCCCCATTCCCCCACCCCACCCCCATCTCAGCCTGGCCCTTGTCCTCTTGGGAAAATCCTACTCATCTCTCAGAATGTGCTTCACACTGTCCACTATGGTTTAAATGTGACAACTCCATTGCCCAGGTGATGTCATGTATTACGGAGGCTGGGGATGTAGCCTAATTGGCAGAGTGTTTGCCTATTTTGGACCAAGTCCTTAGTTTCTGGATTTGATCTCCAGCGCAGTATAAACTAGACATTATGGTACACACCTGTGATCCCAGCACTCAAAAGACACAGACAGGAGGATCAGAAGTTCATGGTCATACTTGGCTACCCAGGAAGTTTGAAACTAACCTGAGCTATAGGAAATCTTTCTTTAAAAAGAGAGAGAGGAGGGAGGAGGAATGAAGGAGGGTTGGGGAGAGGGAGAAGAAAAAGAGAGGGAGAGGAAAAGGGAGAGAGATGAAAAGAGAGAGAGAGAAATGGAAAATATTAAAATAATAAAACTAAGAAGTTTAGGAATTTTAGGAGGTGCCCTTCTAAAGGAGTCTTGCAAGGGGATGTCAGTCTCTGTTGTTAGGCCTCCTACCACGTACTGGTGCCTGAACTGTGAGGAGCAGACGCTGGCAGCCCTTCCTGCAGACCCCTCTATGACATTTAGCTAGGGAAGCACACAGCTCTTTGCCTGTGGCCCCACCAGGCTGCCGCGCTCTGTTTTACACCCACAGACATGTAGATTCTCACGCCAAACTGCAATTGTATATAATTGTATGCTCATCTCTCTGTGGCAGGCCAACTAGAGCACCAAGAACCATACAGGAAAATCAAGTGTTGATCCCAAAATTACAGCCAAAAATAGGTTTAGCCCCAGAAGCAAGAGTTCACTGAAAAAAAAGAAAGGAAAATTTGGACCAAGTAGACAAATACAAGTTTTTGTTTTTCATTTAATGAAGGAATTTCACAAAGCTATTCGTTGTGTCCACATGAGATCAAAGACAGATTTAAAATACAAAGCACATGCCAGATGTCTAATAAAAATAAAAGTATTTTTGAATGCTGACATAGAATATTAAGAAAAATCACACAGGCAATGTTGAAAATGAAATGGGTGTACATATATCTGTCTCTGAGCTTAGGGAAGGCAGTAGAATTTACATTCTCATGCATTTCCTTATATTGTGAGCAGTGTTGACTAACTGTTAAATGTGTCCACATTTCTGACAATTGCTTCAGGACAATCCCCTAGAAATGAATGAATTGATCAAAAGCTATGAACATTTTGATCTTCCCTAATGTATATTGTTGAATTGATTTTCTGAAAGCTCGTGTCAATATTTCCTCTTCTAATAGGTAAAAAGGTACTAATTGTTACTTTGCTTTCTGGTGTCTGGATTTATTGAGGTGTTTATGCGCTTTTTAGCCATTTGTGTTTCTTTGATTATTAAATGCCTGTTTGTTTTGCTTTTGTTTTTAACTGATTCTCTCCTGAAACCCTAGTGTTTCTCTTCTAAGAAACACCATTAAAACTTTGTTTCTACTCTGGCACATCCCCCTTGATTATTACTGGATTTTTGATGTTCTTACCATTGTTCTTGACATATGGAGATATGTTGGCATTTTACATTCACACCCCACAGCACTTCAGTGTGTACATGTAAGGTGGTCCATTCATCTGTAATTTCACTGTTCTGATCCATAACTTCTTACCCATTAGGTAGCAAGGCAGAGGAAGCCTTTAGGCATTGTTTTGTATTAATTTAGTTAACTGGTTGCTTAGCCAGTCCTTTTTAAGTAATGCTTGGTGTTTTGATATAATAATAATTTAGTCTCTTTTGTCCCCAAAACCTACTTTGGCACCATTCCAGATGGAGCTATAGGTCAGGCAGCTCTGGAAACGCTGTGGCCATGTGGAAAGATTATGCCAATCCCTCTAACTACTGGGCACTGTCACAACCTACATTTGGTCTCCTCCATTCCAGGACTAGGTTATCTTTGAACAGTGGTTCTAGCATTCTCCATCTCACTCTCCAGGAATGGGTTTCCATCTTCTGTCAGCTTCTGCTATGAGATCATCACGCACAAACGCGAACGCGCACGCGCGCGCGCACACACACACGCACGCATGCATGCATACACACAAAGTGGGAGTTTGTGAGATACAAGCAGGATCTTCATTCGGTTTCAAAACACCATAATGTGCAAATTCTAGACATACAACACAGAAACCTGCATCTGGTCAGGTTTAACTTGATGGGGGGCCACCGTTAGAATGGTAAAGTATTAGGCTGAGAGATCATTTCCTTCTAAGCATGGGAAGCTAGAACTTAGGAGGAGGGCTCTTTTTTCCCTCTATGTCAGGGGCAAAAGCCCAGTATACACTTCTCATTTTTTTCATATCTTCCTGCATCTTCCTGACACAGCTTCTCTAGATTTGTATTCTAAACTTGCAATTCAGTCTTCTTTCTAGCATAGAGCCGCCTTATGTCCCTGGGTGGCAATGCCTCTCTTCCACAGTTGCAGGGAGCCATAGGTCTCATGGGTTCCACCCATCTGACGTGCTCAGTTATGGCTGATCACATGACTTGAGCATTAAACAAGTGTCTCTCTCCTGACATTTGTTGGCTTGTATGGTTTTTCTTTGGTTGGTTGTTTTTTTTTTTTTTTTGTTGGCTGGTTGGTTGGTTGGGTTTGGTTTGTTTGTTTGTTTGTTTGTTTGTTTCTGAATCAGGGTCTCAGTATGTAACATAGTCTGGCCACAGACTCATAATAATCCTCCTGCTTCCGGCTCCAAGTGCTGGGATTACAGATTTGTGTCACTACAACCAGCTTTGGTGATGATTTCAGACTTGCCGCAGGGATCAGTCAGGTGATGATTATGGCCTGGGAAAGTTAGCTTGTGACCTAACCCTTGGAAGACAAGGGAGGAAATAGGACATGAATTGTGGGAACTCAGATTTGTCTGCTTAATCTAGGCAAAATATTATCTTAATACATGTGCTTTAAATTTATATATGTCTATATGTATGTTTCCATTGTATAAGGGTTATATGTGCCATAGTGAGACTGGGATATTTGCTCCTTCTCTAAGGGAATGAACAAATGGATGAGATTAAAACAGTACCCTTACTAAACAGATTCCCTTTCCTAACGTGAAGGGACCTCATGCAGTTGAAGTATGACATGAAACAAAATGTCAACTCTGCCAGGAGAATCCTTCCTGCTGCACCGCACTTGGATACAAAGGGTGGGGCTCCAGTTGCAAATTCATCCTGCAGATGTCAGGGCTTGTGTGACTCCATAGTCACGAGCTCCAATTCTCTACACATATATCTTTATTGGTTAAATGTATAGTTATAGCTGTGTGTTTGTGTGTGTGTGTGTGTGTGTGTGTGTGAGTGTGTGTGTGTGTGCTTGAGCATGTGATATGTATATGAGGAGTCGTTTATGTATTATTGTATTAACTGTCCTTATGATGTTTATGTCCTTGGTATTGGTGCTAGTTCCCCGGCAAATTCTGACAAAGACACATTGTGTTTATTCTTGAAAAGTTCTTTCCCTGTCAAATGTCAGTCAAATGGTCATCTGTAGCTTCTTTTACTTTTCAATGATTCTGTTCCTTTTAAAAGTCTTTGGTCCATATGGGATGCATTTAAACAAATGTTGTAAATTACAAGTTTGAGTTATTTTGTTTTTTTAAACAAATAGTGTTCTCACAACTTTCAATGTATCCTCTTTCTTGGCTTGCAACTGCTCCAATTCTCCATACTCTGTTTTTTTTTCTTCTTCTTCTTCCTTTCTGCTCCTAAATGTGGACATTCCATATGTCCCACGTTCTCACTTCTCTCCTCAATCCCCTTCCTGCAGCATCATGTGCACTTTCCATAGAAGCTCTCTCAACTAGTACGGGCTAAATATAATATAAAGGCTGGTGACAGGGTTCTAAGCAAGGGCTAGACTTCTTCCCTGGCCTCTAGCTCCAAACTTATAACCTAACATGCCTAAGCCAAATCTACCTTCATTGATTCTACTTCCCCTTTTGCCCCTGTTGGCTAGTGATATCCTCCTGAAGCAAGTGAGAGGGCTTATAAAGACTCTGGGTGTAAACAAAAGATTCTGAAAACTTCTGAAACTTACAGATGGCCTCTATATAAGCAATGACAATTGCTAGTGAGAGGAGACTGTCCTGCCAGACACACTGTATGTAAGTTATGCAGAGAGATCAAGACATGCGGCTTTTCTGAGTCCTCACCCAAGCAATGGAGGTGGGGGGAGTCCTGACTTACCTATGCGCCTATAAATAATGCATCAGCTATGCTCCTGTGACTAACTCTAATAAACACATTGGTAGACTTGGATAGAACCGATTCTTGGGGCAGTGCCCTGGGGTAAACACACCTTCATTTACATCCCACAGAAAAATTACACAACAGGTCTGTCTTACCACCCCATTGGGCATGGAAATGATGTCTCCAGCCTGTAACTTCTCACTTTCCTGCTGAGTTGAGCTTGGTACCACCTTTGGGTTGGTTTTTAAGCAGGTAACATCCATGACTTTTGAGCTCATGTATTCTCCTCTTCCTTGAAATCCAGCATAGTCCTTAAAGCCCTTTGAAAAAAAAATAGCTTCTTCCCAGACACTTGAGTTTCTGATGTTCCTCAAATCAAAGCAGTCTTCCATTTATCTGACTAAATTCTCATAGTACTTCAATAAGACTTAAGTCACCTGACCTTGTGTGATAGAAATGTACAAATAAATTCTCATTCTACATTTTATGCATCTCGTTAGTAAAACTTCCATGCTACTTAGAATAATAAAAGATGGGTGATACTTTGTAATGTAGCTGATATTCAAAAGTAGGTAAGATATCTGTGACTTTTTTTTTTTTGAAAGAGAATGGCCCCCATAGGCTCATGAATTTCAATGTTTGGTGGACTATTTAGGAACTATTAGGAGGTGTTGTTGGTATTAGGCCTTGTTGGATGAGGTGCGTCACTGAGGTTGGGCTTTGAGATTTCAAAAGCCCAAACCAGGTCCAGTCTCTCTCTCTCTCTCTCTCTCTCTCTCTCTCTCTCTCTCTCTCTCTGCCTGCTGATCAGGATGTGGTTCTCAGCTATTTCTCTAGCACCATGTCTCCCTGTCTGCCTGCCTGCTACTATCTTCCCTGCCATGATAGTCACAGACTCACCCTCTAAAACTATAAGCAACCCCCAATTGAATGTTTTCTTTTATAAGTTGCCTCGCTCATGCTTCACAACAATAGAATAGTAATTAAGACTATATAAATCAAGTGTACCACTTATGAACAACGTGAATGAATTCATGACCAGTCTTTTAGTGGTGCCATTAATCCTCCCCTTTGCTCCCTCCCTTCTTGTATCTTCTTTCTATTCACCCAGTGAAGGGCAGAATCCACACTGACCCCCATTTTTTTCTAACCTGCACCAAGTACTTGAGACATTAAAATTTTTCAACACATACTTATTTTAAAAAATGAATGGGTGAGTAGATAGAAGGACCGATGGAAGCAACGATGGATACATTGATGTAAGACACATTTTTGAAGCATTCTCCCCTGTCAGAAGATTCTTCCTTACTGCTTTAGTAAAGTCACCTCCACACTGTCCTACAGCCACCCAATGTTTAACCAGAGATCTGGTCAACCTAAGGCACTTCTCCCAGGTGTAGTCACATGCATTTGTAATCAAATATTAGTACCACTTACCCTAGGCTCCAAAGTATGGCTTGAAGAAGTGACTGAGTCTATTACATAACAAGGATTATAGGCATTTATTGGTTGTGTGGGTAGCAAAACATATATAATAGATCAAGTAATTCTTTATAATCAAAATTACATGTGAGCCAGAACCTACCCTGCTGTTTGATAGAGAGGGAACCATGCTGTCCAGTGACTCAGTCGTTGCTTCATTATAACCACTGAGGACATTTACATTTCTAATCAACTTCAACATTAATTGTGTGTAACCCAAGAAGGCAAAAATGGCCTAGGGAATACTAATGTACATGTGAACGCCCCTTCTTTAGTGTAGGAAGTCAAATTCCCACAAAATGATTGCTCTCCACCACAGCTATAAATGGGCTGCTAATCAGAAAGGCCCCAGGACAAAGGTAAGTGGGATAAATTCCTATTTACTGAATTAATATTACCAGATCCCAGGGTACCTTTCTCTTGGGAAGCTCGGCTGGCAGTCTGATTTGGGATTTTTATCTGGCTCTGTTCTGAGACTGGGGATTTGGGGCCTATATTAATTTTAGATGCAATCTGTGGAGATTAGTCAGTTCTAGGGTCTCTAATGTAGTAGTTGAAACCATTTTCAGGAGCAGAAGTGCTCTCTTATCTGATCCATCCTCTTCAGTATGAATTCCACCTTCACATTCTATGCTAAGGACGAGCATGATTAATTCATTACCCAAGATTACAGCAGTATGCGGAAAGCTACCTGGAGGCACTTCTTTTGGTGTGAAATATTAAAGATTCAACATTTATATCAGTGTGCCTAATTCATATTCCTGAGCCTGTGGGCTGAGAGAGGAACTTAGAAATATGCAGTCTCTCTCTTTTTTTTAACCACCAGTTTGTTAAAAATGTTTAAGAGGATTATTGCTGATTATTGCTTTAACTACCTCTTTGATAAGAACAAGGAAGACTCCATCCAGGAAGCGCAAGACATAAAAGTCAGTGTGTCTCATTTGTTAGGAAAAAAAAAAAATACTTAAGAGTGGGTTTTGACAGTAGTCTACATTGGGTTGCCAGAATGATGATAGTAATTAAAGGGTTTCCTGGAAAAGAGAATGTCTTGTTCTATACAATTCTAATAACTCAAATGTAGTCTCTCAAAAGGAGTAAATATGAGAATTCTCTGTCTTGACATCCATTTACTGAGCAAGGATGTAAAGTTTGATCATGTGACCAGCGGCTTGCTATATATGTATCTATATCTTTTGTGTGTGTGTGTGTGTGTGTGTGTGTGTGTGTGTGTGTGTGTGTGTAGTGTGCATGAGTGTTTTATGCATGTTCACAGGTATTTGGGTTCATGTGTATGGGAATATGTATATGTGTGAGCCTGGGTGTAGGGGCCCTAGGTTGATACTGGGACTCATTCTCCATCACCCTCCACTTTATTCATTGACACAGGGTCTCTTAATTCATCCCAGAGCTCAGTAATATGGCTAGACTAGCTAGCCAGCTTGTTCTAGGATCTCCTGTCTCTCCTTCTAAGCACTGAAGTAACATGGGCCCTGCCCTGCCTATCTGATATTTACGCGGGTTCTGGGGATCTGGACTCTAGCCCTCAGTTACACAGCATGAGGACTTATCTGTACATGGATCTTATCTGATGAGCATTTAGCCATGGAGTTATCACCCCGGCCCTAGAACGTATTTAGATACTTAGCTCTGTGTAAGAATGTGATTGAAATTTACCACCACTCCGAGTAAAATGATGATTTTTTAATATGAAAAAAATAATTTAGCTGGAAAAAGTTCACAGCTTTCTAATTCTGTCCTTTGCACCAGTGTGCACTAACGAGGGCCTAGGTTGCTGAACTGAGCTTTTGAGAGGTCAGTGTGGTTAATGGTCTTGTCCTTTGGTTCCTGTTGCTGTGATAAAGCAACTTGGGGAGAAAAGATTTACCATCTCTTGTTGAGGGAAGTCAGGGCAGGAACTCCAGCAGGTAGGAACTCAAAGAAGAAACCATACAGGAATCCTTCTTCCTTGCTTGCTTGTCGCCTTGGCTTTCTCAGCTAGCTTTCCCACAGGTCAATCTGATCAAGGAAATACCCCAATTGAAACCCCTCAGATAATTCTTGGCTGGGTCAAATTGACAACTAAAGTTAACTGGGGAGGGATAGAGGGAGGGGATCTCATTGTCACCTTTTGGTGAGTCAAAGGAATATAATGAAGTATGTAATCAGATAATGTTTTTCTCTCCTTAAAAACCTTAGAATAGGGGGCTGGAGAGTTAGCTCAGCGGTTAAGAGCACTGCCTGCTCTTCCAGAGGTCCTGAGTTCAATACCCAGCAACCACATGGTGGCTCACAATCATCTACATTGAGATCTGATGCCCTCTTCTGGCTGCAGGTGTGCATGCAGATAGAGCTCTCATGTACATAAAATAAATAAATAAATCTTAAAAAAATACCTTAGAATATACATCGGGAGGAACTTATGAAATGTATTTGCCAGCATTGATAATAATTTTAACAAACATCTATATCTATTCAAGAAAGAGAACCATACCAGGCACTACTAGTATACACATGCAAGTTACCCGCAAAGGTCTGTTAAAGTTGGATAAGATTTGAAAGTATCCGCCCAAAGATCATGTTCTGGAATTTTCATCCTCAGTGTGTTCTATCTTAAGGTAGTTAGGTCTTGGAGTTAGGGCCCTTAGAACGGCTTGATTTTATCTTTTAGAGTAGATGGGTTTCTTAAGAATGGTTTATAAGCTTGGCATGGTGGCACATATCTGTCACCCCAGCATTTGGAAGATAGAAATTAGAGTCTCAGAAGTTCAAGGCTATCCTAGGCTACATAAGACCTAGCTTCAAAGAAAACAGAACTGATAAATGGCTTACAGATGGCTTAACATGGTTAGAAATCAAGCTGAATAATCTCACTTCAGTCTCTCTCACTTCTTGTCTTGGTGTCCACAGAGCAGGAGAAAATGAATTATCAATCCCAATAGGGAGCAAATTCACCCTTACTCTGCCATTTGATCCCATTCTGATCCTCAATAGATCAGACTGTGCCCATACGGGAATATGTGTGACTGTTACCTGCTATTCTTGGTCCAACAATTCAAATATTTGTCTCTTCTAGGCCCACACCCAGAGGCATACTGACTATGGAGGCATATGCCCTTCCCAGTCCCTTTGCACATCAACCCTTTGCAACATCATACATACTATGTGAATGCTAGACAGTGCCAATCTAGTGCATAGAAGGGGTTATTAAAAATAACTGCACATACAAAATGTTTATGTGAGAAAATTCAATGAAAATACTTTTCCCTAAAGGAAAATTTTCATCTCTAAATAAGAAAGATGGAGCATAAAGTGCTCTTCCAACTTTTCTTGATAAAAGTGGATTTAAAAAAAAATAAATGCTCAGAAAGACTGATGTTTTATAGACACATATGACATCAGTCAAAAGCTTATAGATCTCACATAGAACTTGAAATAGACAAGAATGTTATAAATCGGGTGGGGGGAGTTTTATTTAGTTATGTGCAAGTAGAAAGATCTACAGTGTGTTTGGGTCATTGCCTGGCCCCCATCAAAACTCTCCACTTCTATGAGCTGGAAGCTACTTGGAACATGGTTGGGTAAAAAGTACCCTGCCTCAGTTGTTCTCAGCCTTCCTACTCCTGTGACCTTTTAATAAAGTTCCTCATGTTGGGGTGACTCCAACCACAAAATGATTTTCATTGCTATTGCTACTTCATGACTATAATTTTGCAACTGTTTTGACTTCTATGTAAATATCTGTGCTTTCTGATGGTCTTAGGTGACCCTTGTGGAAAGATCATTCGACCATTTCCTCCAAAGAGGTGACAACCCACAGGTTGAGAACTACTGTCCTGACCTATGAACCTGAGGTCAAAGAAATGACCCCTGTGACCTTACACAAGACAGCCATAATGACAGAGCCTCAGCTTTCTCCTGGGTAAAAGAGAATGTTCAGATGGGATTATTTTAAATTACCTAAATCAATGCCTTCATCCTTTTCTGAAAGTTGAAGTATCTCAGGCAAACTGGCTTTGGTATGGAAATAAAAAATCCCAAACTAAAAGAAATTTTGCAGCAGACCTATGCTACTTTAATGTATCTTTGCTTTCCTTTTAAAAAAAATTCTAACAATTGTTTAATCAAATGGTAGTCTTACTGTCATTCCTAGAAAGTGGGGGATGAGTTGGTCCCAAATCTAGCCTCGTTTATCAGGCCTTAGTATGTGTGTTTACCAACTGCTCTTCGCTGTCTATAAATAATTAGTTAAGCTTTATCAGACCCTGAGGGTAATTTGTCAAAATAATGTGTGTTTTTCTATTTCAGTGTTAACTTCCCTTACATATTATTCATAGATTATTAACTTAGTATAAACAGCTCAGAGAAAACAGCTCAGTTAGATTTGTTTGTTTTTTAACATTTTAATGGGGAAAAAAAGTGATCTTAAATTACTGAGCAATTATACAATACACAAAGTTAAGAACATAATTTTTTAAATTTCCTTTGCTTCCTAGCCATTAGGTGAGCAGGTTTTGTAGATTTACCACATGTTATACCATGATGTACTGCCTTATCACAGGCCCAAAATGACAGGGCCAACTGATTATGGACTAGAACTCCCCAAACTATAAGCCAAAATAAACTTTTTCTCTTTATTTTTTTAAAAAAGAGTATTTTTTAAATGGTCAGAGAAGGTATTATTTAATCAATTACAATTTTTGAATATTTTAAAAAAGTATTCTAAACCCAAGGCAAGAATATTGTGGCAAATATGAAGAAAGAAATAGAAAAAAATTTATTTAAGAGTCTCCTCTAATTAGAAGAAACAAAGACACCACCCTGTGTCTACCTTGGGTCATTACAGTAATAGTTTCTAGATACGCCTGCCCTTCAGGCATCCTAAGACCAACTTGGTTGGGAGAACAGTGGAAAGTGTGATTTGAATCTAGCTGAAATATTCAACTACCCATTTTCTTCTTGAGAACTGTGGTGTAGGCATAGCATGCTTTGGGGACAGGAAAATGGCATCTCAGTAACAAAGATCTGTTTTTATACTGTACTTGTGGCTTTGCAGGGGACATCAGAGATCAAGATGTGTTTTCTCAGATGAATGTAAACAAGCAAGCCCTGGAAACAGTTGATCCCTTGGCAAACACTGCCTACAAAATAAAGGGCAAAGGAGTATGAGATATGATATGATATGATATTCCAGGCATGTTTATTTCTTTGGATAAAAATCTCTGGAATTTACTACCAAAAAATATAATCCAGAAAGTACATGAAATTTGTGATCAGAGATGAATTATCAAAATACACTGTATTTGTAGTTATTTCAGGACAGGAACATTTCACTACATTAACAGTAGGATTGCCCACAGGTTTAAATAGTAGAAACCAATGCCAAGCAGCTGTCGCACTCCAATGACACAGTACAAATCAAACAAAGCAAATGAAGGGATTTTAATTTTTCTCACAGCCCTCTGATGTTCTACAGATTTCTTCTTTTGTGGTGACTTAAAAAAGCAAGTAGCTGGCTTCAGATCTAGATAGTTAAGCTGTGTGTTCCCCAGATATTTTTCCTCTAGAAAGGGATGCTATCTATTTTATAAGTTGAGGTTCCATGTCACACAAATAATTCATGAAGCTGCATAAGTTGCTCCCATGTGAGACAGGGTGTGCAGGTAAGTCAGTCAGAGCAACGACAGCATCATGTCACCTGAGAATATACCATCTCTGTATTAAACAAAAAGATTGATAACTGGATTATTCTGCTCCACCATTTCTTCACAAAAATTGTAATGGGCACTTCCTTTTTAATTATTTGCCCAGGTGGGTTCTGCAGAAAGGCATAATACAAAAGGAAAAAGCAACAAAGCTGAGAGCCTTTAAGAAAAGTCACTAATTTCTTGGGGTAGTTCTTAGCAGGTAATACCAAGTTATTTCTTTGGGGGACAGAGGACACCATTTTGCATCTCTCTTCTTCAACCAACTGTGTGAAGCTGATGCTTGAATGAGATGGCAGTAAGTTCAGTCCTTGGTCCCCATTTTAGAGGATTCTCCAGACTTTTGTAGAATAGTCATTTTGAGGACATTTTGCAAGCAATTTCTAATATTCACCACAAAAGAGACATATCCCTCTTACTACCTGGGGACAAGTTTGTTATACCTACAAAAGAATAAAGGGATATTCTTTGGGCTTCCCCCGCCTCCCCCATTTGTCAGAATTTAATTGCCAACCTTCACTGAAAAAACAACCACCAGTGCTGTGTAGAGTGAGCGATTGTGTCGAATTCTCTTCGAAGGTAGGAAACAGCAGTTATCACAAGCTACTTTAAACCAGATACCTTGATTATAAAGAAATCCATTTGCTATGAGTCAGAATGAAGTCTACTTTGTCTTTTCCGTTGTCTATTAATGAAGAAAGCATAAATTTTCTGGAAGTTTGACCTAATTAAAAAAAAACTATATAATGTTAATCTGGTTTTAGAGAGCAATACATTTTGATAATTTCTCCTTCTCTTTCTTCCCCTCTGACCCTCCCGTGCCCCCTCCTATATTCCCTTCTCAAATTTATGCTTTCTGTGTGTGTGTGTGTGTGTGTGTGTGTGTGTGTGTGTGTGTGTGTGTTGCCTGTTTGCACATGGACATAAAAGTGACCACATCATAAGTATGAGTGAGGACCTGGTCCCTAAAGAGAACTGATTCTTCTTCTTTCAGCAGCTATTAACTGCCTATCACTCCTCAAATAGGGGTGGATCGATCCATTTTTTAATTTTCTTGCTGATAAAACTTAAAAGTGTAACTCAAGTTTCTAAAAGAATAATGTTCCTCCATAACAGCAACAACAGCAAAAACACATATAAGAATGAGCCAGAACACTACACATATGTAAACTTCAAACAATGTAAGTTTTGACAACAGGAAAACATACCTACACTTGCATCTTGAAAAGAATCACTTTTCACTGTCCAGTATATATATATATATATATATATATATATATATATGTAGTTTTTGGTAAATATTAAGTATTTCTGTGTTCGTCCACATATGTTTCATTTCATACTAAAACCTAAGGTTTCATCTGTTGCGACAGTGTTTTGACTACTGAGCGGTAGCCCCGGGTAGATTCATACATTAGTTTAATCATGTCTCTGTTGTTGGATACATCTCATCACACCTCTCAAAATATTGCTTAAGTGAGAAGCTTCTATAACTGGAAATGTGTTTATTGAGTAGTGGAACAAAGGGTACCTGTAGCTTGGGAACCATGGCAACCTCGGGCCTCCATCAAGTGGTTCAACACAAGCTTGGCCCTCCCATGCCTCTGTTCTTCTAGAGTGTCTCTGGTTGCGTTTTCTTCTCTCAGTCTTTGTCTTTGGCTGAGGGAAGAAAGAGCCTCCTTCTATCTTTGCCATCTTCAATTCTCACCTTATCGCTCCTCCCCTTTGGAGCTATTACAGGCGCTGTCACGTTAGTGCCTTCTTTATGTGATCTTTCTCTAATAGAAGTGTTGTAAATGCAGATAGCCCTAAAGATGGATGTTCAATGTGGGAAAATGTAGAGTTACAATTAATTGGCAGTGATGAGTGTGCCACATGCAGGCAACTTTTGTGGAACTACCAATGCTCAGGCTGACTGGGCTTTCTCTCCTAGGGCTGTGTTGCTAGTACGGCCCACCAGCAGACCTGGGAAGATCTGAGAAGCCTTTCCTAATTCAAGGCAATCAACAACTAACTTCCGTGACTCACAGGCTTTTAGCACACAACCTTTCTCAGTTACCTGACAAACAAAACAAGCTCTGGCTATGAAGAAGTTTAAGGGAACCTGACTACTACAGACGGTCTCACATAACTTCCGTCCCAAGCTTAAGAAGCCTTGCTGATGAGATGGTTTGGTGTGTGAAGTGTTTGCATGAGATCCTGAGTTCAGATTCTCTAGCAGCCATGCGAAAACTCAAGAGCAGCAGTACATGCCTGCACTCCCAGTCCTGGGGAGGGAGAAGGGAGATCTCAGGGTTACCTGACCAACTAGTCTAGGTAAGTCAGCAAGCTCCAGGTACAAAATCATTGATGCACACTTATATCCATGTATGTGTGTGCGCACATACATACACACATGTGCACATACAATTAATTAATTAATGTTTTGTTACTTGGTTTAAGCCAAACCCACTGCTTTCTGGATTTATTTCACCCTAGAATCTTATTTTCGAATTAAAACTGTCCAGTAATAGCGGAAGTTGTGTGCATAGACCCTACAAAGTGTGAAAACATCACACTCCCTTTTGAGTTGACACATTTAGAAAAATGGCCCCTTTCTCTTCGTTCCTTCATTTGTATGCCATAATATGCAACTGCCATTCCCAAGGCCTTCGGTTTCACTTGGCCTTCCATAACCTCACCCTTGATGCCCTTCTCAGTCAGAGACGAACTGATAGGAAGAAAAATGGCACAACATCACCACAGCACCTTTGGTCAGGTTATTTATCATTAGAAAGGAGAGGTGAGTCTTTTATGAACAGAGCAGTACCCTGGGGGAGACATTCAGTAAAGAAGAGTGTCCCCACTCACCTCTGAGGACCCTTGTCTGGCATTGCCCAGGGCTTATCTATGCTTTGGACACTTTTGGATTATTAAGTGTGGGTGGGGTGTCCCTCTACTTGTCCATGCTAGATGGGGAAAACAGCTGTTAACTATTGGGCCTAGCATTCCTTTCAACATGGGGAACTAAACAGCATGCGGTGAGAGCAAATAGAAGATGATCAATGGTGTAGGTAATCAGAGTTGAAGATGGGACATCAGTGCCTTGAAATCTTCCCTGGAGCTCTGACCCCACGAGGGTTTTAACTAAATGGCTACTTAGTTTATTGGATTTACTCACACGGCACATATTTAAATGAAATGGATGGAGGAAAGGACCTCCAAGCCACATGACAGAAAATGACAAAAAGCTTTTGAAGGTCAGGGAACACAACACAATCACTTTAGACTAGTGAGAAAATGAAATTCTTCTCAAGACCTTGTAGACCTGATGGTGCTATCAATTTTAAAATGGATCTGGTGCTGCAAGAGGCGTGTATTTCATACTAAGAGGCCGGGTAGTGAATTATAATGCTTTAAGCATCCCACCCAAGGACTTAATGAGTGAGTCATATGAAAAGTTAGTGTCATCAAATCCAGAGGAGTCATTTATTTATTACTCTCACCACATGTTATTTTTTTTTAAGTTTCCAAAATTTTTGGCATGAGAATGTTTTTTTCAACGAATGTCTTGAATGCAGGAACAATACAACCTAGACAGACCTGGAAGGAAAAGGTGACTGATTATAGAATTCACTTTAGCTCCCCCACTGTTTCACTGTGCCAGCCGAGCTCATCACCGCTGGACAGGCTTGCATTGTTTAAAGTGACAAACTTGCCTGAATGGGTTGGATGGACAGACATATATCTCTTGATAGAATTTTAAAACAAATGGAATACTTTCCCGAATTGACTTGGGCCAGCTGCTGTGTGATGACAACATCTGTTTTTATATAATAATGATGTTCTACGTTCCAATATAATTTGGTAAGATAGCATTTTTGGCGTTTTCCAGTCACATGTTGAGAAGTTTCCAACTGAAGAAACTAATAATTTCTCCTGGGGGGAGACGGCCAGATAAATGCCTCTTTTTCTGCAGTGGTCGTATACCTGTACATGGGTGCATTTGTATATAGACGGTACCCACTTCTCAAGCCATGTTGACTGCATGTCACACACTGAGGGGCTTAGGCAACAGAAATCTCTTTTCTCACCACTCTGGAACATGGGAGACCAAGATCAAAGTACTCACAGGTTTGAGTCTTGGAACATGGGAGACCAAGATCAAAGTACCCACAGGTTTGAGTCTTTCTTCCTCCTTAGCTAGCAGATGGCCTTGTCCTTACTGTGCCCTCATAGTCTTTCCTCTGGGCGTGCATCCTGCTATGTCCTTTTCTGTCTAAATTTCCCTTTCTTATGAGGGAACCACTGGGACTGGACTACTGTCCAACTGACTGAATGTCTTCACTACCTCCCTAAAGGACTCCCCCAACTCCAATATAGTCACATTCTGAGATGCTGGGAGAGAGGACTTCAACATGAATTTTAAAGATGAGGAGGACACAGATTAGCCAATACTACATACGCTCATCAGGATGTAGAGTACTGTGTGCTGCCACCATTGTGTGTTGTTCCCTCTCTGTGTGTGCTCAGATGAAGCGCTGATGGAAGACACAATTCGCCCATTTTATGTCTAAAATTCCATGACTACTACTAACACATAAGAAAAAATGTTATGATATGAGCAGTAGGATAAAGTATAACCAGAGAAAGCCTTCGCCATTCAAATATAGTTGATTAGCAAATAGGAAGAGACATTAATGTGATTTCAAAGGAAATGTTACCTTGAGATGAGGCAGAGAAAAAAATTCTGATTAATATGTTATTTTAGCTTTTGGTTTGCATTATAGTATTTCCTTTTTTAACAAGGAACTTTAGACATTTATTGTATAACAGAAGGGCCACAATATTTCCTTTTATGTATTTATTTTGTCTTACTTCAAGACACTTTTTTCTTATTTAAAAAAATTTTTCAATGCTTTATTTACATCATTTCCCCCCTTTTTTTCTCCCTCTTACTCCTCTCTCTCTCCCCTTGTCAAATTCATAGCCCCAATGAATTCTCTTTGGTGTGGATTATTTTTAAGTACTGGGGATTGAACCTAGAGCCTCATGATGTTGGGCAATTGCTCCTCCATTGAGCTACATCCTCAGTCCTGAACAGATCCCTTCTAAGATACAAAGGGCTGGGGAGACAGATCAGGGGGCAAAAACCCTTGCTGCCCATGCTGATGACTTGAGTTCAGACCCTAGGACCCATGTAAAAGCCTGATGTAGCAGTACAGATGCCCATAGTCCCAGCCCACGCCTACAGGGAGATCCTAGCCAGTGGTGGAAGAACCTGCAGAAACTCTCAGGCCAGTTAGCCCTGTGCAGCAGCAAAGATGCCTTTTCCCAAACCAGATCCTGATTTTCATATGTGTGGTCGCATACACCCATGAGCAAGCATATACACACAAAGAAAGAGAGAGAGAGAGAGAGAGAGAGAGAGAGAGAGAGAGAGAGACAAGAGAGAAGCTACCACAGCACAGAAATGTTTATATACCCAAAACAGTTGCATTTATATGTCTTAGTGGTTCGACAAACAATCCACTTTACATTTATTTAGTCATGATTCAATCCCAAGACTCAGAAGTTAGCAGATCTTAGGGGACTCTAAACCTTATTGTTCATTAAAAAAAAAAAAAAATGCTCAGAGGCCTGGGGAAAGGAATGTCACTGATCATCTGGAGCCCCGGGTGTCTCCTAACTCCTCCAGATTAGATTGAAGAATACATAAGACAGCTTGTGGAACCAGTTTCTGCTGCTTCAGACTACTGAAGAGCAGTCTTGGTCATTGGTTCCCACTGTTAGAAAACTAATACTCCAACAGGTTAAGAGACTCACTCCCAGCCATCTTTAGATTTTCTGATTCTTGGATCCATTTTCCTCTGACTGGAGCATATCACCTGAGTACTGTCTGGTTAATACCATCAATGCAAATGGCATTCCGATGTGATTTTGATTAACAGGTAAAAGTGAAGTTTCAGATTATAAACTGATGATGATTCATGATACCGATATGAAACCAAAGTTGGTTTAGGCTTCCTGAATTTCCTGAATTGCCATCCCAGGTGGACAACCATTTTTCCTTTACTTACAGCATGAAATACTTTTGCTAGTTCAATGTAAGGCACAGATGAGACTCTGTTCCTCTCTGTGGGCTATCTTTGAGTAGATTTTGGTTAGACACAGACCCGGGAAGTTAGTGACACTTCCTGCAGCAGCTCGCTAAAGCATGTCTGTTTCATACATCCTGGTAGATATGTGTTGCTTCACTTCTGCTTTAAGACCCGGTTCATTCGATGCTGTATGCATGTAGGATATTCTCAGTGCACTTGGGACACAGGGACATCCAGTTGAGTAAATATACTTCCAGAAAGGTGACCCTTCTTGTGACCTTGCAAAGTAACTGTAGATTTTAGAATAATATTTGTTTCAATGAACGTTTCCAGGGAGTTGGGAAAGGTGAACTTGAGGTTTGATTCTGCAGCTGTACCTTGCCTCTTGTTTGAATAACTTCTTTGCCTGGGCTTTGGGTGGGAACTGAGTTATGGTCCATTCGCGCTCACTTTCAAGCACTGAATCCAGCATGTTTTTCACTTTAGATAGCTTGAAATCTCCTCCTGCTGTACAGGCAGGAGATGTTTTTGATGGCAGTCACTCTTTTAGCAAATATTTTTGAGAGCAGCTCTTTGCCAGGCACCAGCCCCGTGACTGAAAAGTCTGTCGTATTTGTCAGTAAGAATTAGAAATTGAAACAGCCCAAGAATGAAAATAGCATTCACTTTATGCAAAGGAGCTGGGAATAAATGATGCAAGGCAGCGAGAATGTCAACCATTGCTGAAGCTCAGGGAGGACTAAATGGAAATTCACAGCCTAATGAATTGTTCATTGCATAATGATTCTCCCAATTTTGTGCATGTTTGAAAATTCCCTAAAGGAAACAAGAGATATGCAGGTTGTTGGTAATTTCTGGGTAGGTAAGACCTCTATGTCCTAGCCAGTTTCTGACACCCAGAGTGAGAAAAGAAAACCAAAACAAAACAAAAAAAGAGACTGAAAAGAGAATATCAGATCAAGGTGGCCTGTAAGTTCTGTTATTCAGGAAGCTGAGGCAGCTATATCACAAGTTCAAAGCTAGCCTGGGCTATAGAGTTCAAGTCTACTGTGACTTACAGAGTGAATTCAAGGCCAGCCTGGACTACAGAATGAATTTAAGACCAGAAGAAGCAATTAAATGAGTCTTTGTCTCAAAATAAAAGCATCAAGAAGAAGGTTTGGGTATATACCTCAGTGGTAGAGCACTTGCTGAGAATGTATGAAGCCCTATGTTTCAACCCCCAAATTCAAATCAGATGTACTGCAAAGAGTCACACTACACCAAGACAGAGCAGAAAAAAAAAGTCACAAGAGAATAGGGGCCTCCAGCTTCCATATGACTGAGTGGAACCTACTACTTTAAAGTACAACCAGGCTAAGGGTGTGTGTGTGTGTGTGTGTGTGTGTGTGTGTGTGTGTGTCCTGTCCAGACCTAAGCACATAGTCATGACTATACTAACTGTTCCTTAATTTGTATGTAATTCTCTTCAAAGTATGAAATCCTCCTTTCCCTCAGGCCTTTTTAATCTCCTGAAGATCAGAGACTCCATTCTGCTCAACATTTGAGCCTCAATAATTAAATCAATAAGGAGAGCACACCAGATACTTACATATAATTGTTTAATAAGTGTTCCCAATTTCCCTATTTGAAACTCTGTGTTCATGTCTTTCTCAAGCAGTCTGAGCCAGTGATCCTGTTAACATCTCCGTGTGATCCTGGGTGGTTATATAGTTATATATATGTTACATAGTTATATACCATGAGGAAGATGGTCCAGAAACCCCAGTGGACACCCAAAATGTCAGAAATTATCAAACCTTACTGTTCCTGTTTTTTCTTTCTGTATATAGACCTTTACTAAAGCATACTTTATAAATTAAATGCATTAAGAGATGATAGTAATAAAAGGATAGAAAATTATACTGTAATATGTTATATGAATGTTCTCTCCTCTATTGTCTCTGTCTGTCTCTCTGTCTGTGTGTGTGTGTGTCTGTCTGTGTGTGTGTGTGTGTGTGTGCATACTTTCACCTTCTCATTTGAAGCACCATGAATCATCCCTGTGACACGTCCCAGTCATTGGCATCAGTGTGTCTACAATCAGGAAGCAGAGCAAGATTAATGCTGGCTCTCAAATGGTTTTGATTTTTATTGTTATTTTTTCTCTGTTTTTTTTTTTTCTGTCTAGAGCCCCACCTCTTGGAATGGTACAGCCCAAATTCAGGTTGAGTTCCCTTCTTCCATTAAACCTCTCTAGAAGCATCCTCATAGACATGCCAATAGGTTTATCTCTTTAAGTGATTTCAAATCTAGTCAAGGTGAGAATGAAGCATAGTGCTCATCCTACGCATGCTCTTTAGGGTCACTACTCAGCCAAATGAAAGTCACTTGACTGAGAGCACTGTATAAAACCATGGCAGTCTGTCAGATAACCAGGGTGACTAAAATGACCACCAGGAAAGAAAGGTATAGAGCGTGGACACACTGGGCAATGAGACGGTTCATTACCCAGATAAAACAGTGTGAGATTTCATCCTGCTACTCAAAATATCATGAAATTTGAAATTTGTTCCTTATTTACTGCTGGAATTTTCCACTGGGTCTATGTCTGACATGGACCGAAACCTGAGAAAGTAAAGCCTAGAATGAACAGTGACTGTCACATGTCCCTGTAGTTGCTCTTACTGGCTGTAGCATTCTCTCATCTAACCTACATCGGTATCTCCTGTCATTTCATCTTCTTTCCTTATGCTTGAACTCAAGCTGAGTTACAGTGCCCACACTTGGTTTTGGGCAGCAAAGCCAGATTTCCTCCGTGCGTACTTGGCTGTGCTGATCACTTTACACTATGTTTGTGATCTTGTCCAATTGCTGGCATCATTATTTCATGAGTGTGTTATTGCTGGCGAGGGAGGTCTGTCGAACATTCTAACCTGGAAGTTGAGTTAAACAGTGTTTTTTATTATTTTTTAAGAGACTCATAGAAGCCAGTGTTTAGGATTTATGGAATACTCTCTCTGCAGAACTGTATTCGATGCCCAGAGTGCATACAAAGACACAAGAGAAACAGTCCTTGTCTAGGCAGCATGTGCCATCCAGTCTGGAAGTTTAAGCCTGCCCTCTCCTTGAATGCTATTTTCTCATGTTAATTTAAACTGTGATTTAAAAAGGCTGATAACTGGTTTATAGCCTCCTTTATAGAATTTTCATTGTAGCTCAAGGCCTGGAAATAGCAATTTAATTAGAGACTTAAAGTCATGCATTTCGTAGTGATAAATGCCCTGTGAATATTTAGACTATTAACAAAGGTAAAATATTTTCTGTCTCCCTTTAATGTGTTTAATGTTCTGCTTCCTTGTAACCTACTTCACAGGCAGATCTCATAGCATTCTTCTATCTGCAGTGACGCTTTGTTCTGACGACAGTTCTAACATGCTCACCCCCATCTCTATGGTGCCAAAGTTCACTGTTATAAGTTTTCCATAGAAACCATTAATAATAAAAAACTACAAAGGCATTTAACTAAGGATTTCATCAATATAAAGCATGCCACACATATGCATGTATGAGCATGCAAATAGATACGCTCATATGCATATGTAAATGCTCAGGTCTTATATATGTCCACTTTACTTCAAAAAGGCACTTTTTAATTATAGTGTTACCATTAATTCTTTGAAATTTTCATATAATGTATTTGGTCATTCTTCCCCCTGACTCCTCCTCAAAATATCCCAACCACTCCCCAACACACACACACACAAAACTAGACCCTTTTAAATAATATCCAGCAGTTATATGACTATTTAGGTTAAAAATACTTCTATTGCCCAAATTTATGGCATTTTTGTGAGTGTTTTTACCATGTTTCCCAATCATCTAATTGGAAGCATTAATTACTCATTCTAACCATTTAGTATTTCAGTAAAAGCTGGTATGGCCACAGCAGCTACCCTCTAGTTTCCAAAGAGTGAAAAATGACACTGCAATTTAATTAGCAAGGGCTATACTTGCCTCTGGCTTTGGAGCTGCTAGAAATGGCATCTCCTGCAAGTCTACAGGTCTCTTGAATTTAAACACACATACATTTGTGTGCATGCACATGTACACACACACAATGTGCACACCACATGTGCAATATCCAGGATCCCCATGTGCTGTCCATATGTGCTCACACACACAGACATTTCTGCTAGCAGGTAGCCCTCTGCCTTCTTGCTCTCTGGCTGCTGCTGAGCCTCCTTGTGCTCTGAAGGTGTGTCAGAGCTGATCCCAGATCTGAGCAGCCACCTCAGTCTGTGCCCACTGAGAACCAAAGCCTCCCTGACTGTGTGCATGGTAGCCCCTTCTTGCCAGCACATGGTCTGTCCACACCTTGACCAAGACCCTGGACTTCTTCCCCACTTCTCCATAGGCTGTCAGTTCCACCCCCAAAGCAAATCCAACCGTCATCTTAGCATGCTTCACCTCTTCACACGCCCTTCTAAAACACACGACCACACTGTGTAATATAAAGCGCTCCCAGAACCCCACCCAGCCTTCTGTGAAACAGCCATTTCGTTTCTACTTGCTATTTCTTCTTAGCTCCATTACCTAGGGACTCAAGCATGTCCTGGGAGAGTTAAACTTGGAGTCTGCTTTGAGCTGCACAAATCCAGTATTCCCTGTCTTGGAAATTTAAATGTAGACCTTGTTAGGCTTAGAAATATATCTGTTATCTTTTCTTTCCTGCTCTGATGAGAGGGTGGTGGCAAACCGAACTAACTCATGTTAGTAAGACACTCTTCCAATGAACCATACATGTAGTCCCTGTAGTCACCTTTACTTTCCCTATGTTACTACACAAGTCCATGAGTGTTACACTCTAGCCCAGTGGTTTTCAACCTTCCTAACACTGCAACCATTTAATACAGCTCCTCATGTTCTGATGACCCCCCAACCATAAAATTATTTTCATTGCTACATCATAACTGTAATTTTGCTAGTTATGAATTGTAATATAAATATCTGTGTTTTCTGATGGTCTTAGGCAACCCTTGTGAAAGGGTCATTTGACCCACAACTGGATGTGGTAGTTGGCTTTGTATGTTTAAACTATACCCATGGCCAGGGCATGGTATGGCATACACCTTTAATCCCAGAACTTAATGGAGGCAGGGGCAGGAGGATCTCTGTGAGTTTAAAGCCAGCCTGGCCTATATAGTGAGTCCCAGGCCACTGGGGATACACAGTGAGATCCTACCTAAAAAATAAAATACTCACAGTAATGAATCCATAATTAGAGAAAAAGTTAGAGTCGACGTTTCAGAGATGGCAGCCCATGATGAGCGGAACCCATTGCCTTTGGGCCAGTGACTAGGATCATATGGCAATGCTGACACCAGCATGCAGTGAAGCTAATAGTTTATCTCACAGCCAAGAAGCAGGCGAGGATGAGGTCTGGGTCTCACAATCTCCTTCGGGACAAACCCCCAGTGAAGACTTCCAACTAGGCCCAACCTCCTAAAGTATGTACCATCTCCCAGTATCATCGCCACGCCGAGGATCAAGCCTTTAACACATGAGCCTTTGGGGGGGGGGGTCCCAAAGTGTAAGTTATAAAAAACAGATTTATTCCCACAGCTCTGTCTGTGCAAAGCCGGGCGCTGTTTCTAGGAACTCTTTGTTGGATCCATATTACTGCATCTTCTGGAGGGAAGTTCCTTTCGTGACAGAATGCAGAAGTTAGACAGTGGAGCCGGGGCTGAGTGGCACATCTTTTCTAAGGGCCTCCATCCCATATATACAGCAAGACCAGCCTGCCTATCTTTTTCTGAAAAGACTCCGTTTCTCACTAGTCTTACATTAGCCATTAAGTCTCAGTCTCTAAATTTTGGAAGGACTACAAACCACAGGAAACAGAGGTTTTTCTATTCCATGTATGTACAAACCAAACAAACAAAAAAAAAAAGCCTACCTACCTTAAGTCAAAATTTCTGTAGTCCAAAATTCATTGAGATGAATTTCTATGTTTTTTAGCATACAAATATTTATTTGATAAAATAAGTATTTACTCAGTCATGTGACCAACATATAGCATGATGAATGTAAGCATTTGGGAAATTCAACATCCAGTCCCTTGTCTTTTGGTAAACCGGGCTATGTTCACCATGAAACACAGCTCTCTCTCTCTCTCTCTCTCTCTCTCTCTCTCTCTCTCTCTCTCTCCATCCTATTGCTAAGGAAGCTGCTGGACATGGGCATAACTCAGGACCCTTGGGAAGACATTTCAGAAGTGGACAGACTTTTGAGAAAAAAACAACAACATTATCTGGTGTTCAATCCTGTGCTGTTTTCATGTTATTTCAAGTTGAATATGAAATGGATCATCACAAGAAAATGTCATTCAATGGCAGCCTCTGGATTAATGAATGGTTAAAATGATTCTCTAAGATAAACTTCACAGACTTTTTTTGTATGTCTCAATGGCTTTAAGGAAAATAAATTTTAAATTAGTTTTCATTAATTCTTTGAGAGTTTCATACAATGTGTTTTGATTATATTCACCCGTTCCCTGACACTTCCAAGATTCACACCCCTTCCCCATTTACCATGCACCCAGCTTTGTGTCTTTTGTTTTTTTTTAAGCCAGTTTGTTCTGTCCAAGTATTCCTGGATAGATACTTGGCCTTCCGCTGGGGTTTGATTGGCTTCACAAAGGCTACACCTTAGATAGAGCTGACTCTCCCTTTCCCCACAGCTAACAATTGCTAATAGCTCCACAACTAGGGTGAGAGTTCCTGCCCAACTTTAAATATCAAGTTTATATTAATGTATGCATTGGTATAAGTGTGTGCGTATATATATATATATATATATATATATATATATATATATATATATA
>CAJQZJ010033539.1:123138-141021 GCA_907164525.1 Lophiomys imhausi | reverse complement strand
ATAGATAGATAGATAGATAGATAGATAGATAGATAGATAGATAGATAGATAGATAGATGATGGATGGATGGATGGATGGATGGATGGATGGATGAGTGGACGGACGGACGGACAGATAGATGATAGAGAGGTAGATATACATATTAAAATAGAATAAATACTTTTTAATTTTTTTAATTTGAAAATTTAAAATAGCCTCTATTGCCCTAGGCAGAATACTATTTTTTGGTGTCAGGGGTAGAGCTGACAGACTGTCAATTACCATCACAGAGTCTTCAAAATGAGGGCATATTCAGAGGATTTGGATACTCCCTGTAATCCCTCACAGCTGCAAATATTCACAGGACTGTCTCACCTTTGCTGCTGTCATAGAAGTGATTCAGGACCCCAAACCTCACCAACATCACAGCCACCATCAGTGCCCTGTTGGTGGAGTTTTTTTTTTTTAATAAACTCACTTTGGAGACCCCAGGGGTCCCTGAAACATGCTCATCAAATCCCTCCCAACCTTTCGTTCCTACTGGCCTCTTCCCAGTAGACAGCAGGGCCCAGAGAGATTTCAGATAATCCTTCCTAGAGGAGACATTCTGCTACCCTGGGAATCTTCTGGGAAACTGTGACTAGCCATCGCTTTCATTTATTCATAAGCCGATCTTTATTTTCAGGCAACTAAATTGAATGTATGTGTAGCACGTGGTGTAATGTTATAATGCATTGTGGATGACCGGATTAGCATGATGAGCGAGCTATCGCATCATGTACTTTTCTTTTTGCAGAAGAATTAATCTAAGAGTCCTTGAAACCATCTTCTCTGACCTCACCTAGTCTCCACAAGGGGCACTGAGCAGCCTGCCTCTGCCCTAGGTTCTCTCAACCACCCACCAATAACCCAGCCATTCCTTAGCTCCCGTGAGAAAATCTCTCACACCTTCAGTCTTCTTATATATGTGAATCACTTCCAGTAAAGTATGAATAGGCTAATCTAATTTCATATACAATTATATTCCTATGATAAAGATGTATTGAAGGAATGCTAAATGACAGCGGGCCAGCATCTCGTGTATCTTAACAAATCAAAACTTAACATTTTAATGAGAATTTCTAATTTAAATTCTCAATTAGAAATTAAGAATTTATTTGAAGTTATTAAAAATAAATTTGAAATGAATTGGAGATTTAAATCTTAAAGGCTTCGGAGAAAGGTATATTACAACTGAATTGAGGAAAGGGCAAAGAGGTTCTGAGTGCTGTACCTAAGCCCTGACCACAAAAGTTCCTTTACCTTTGAGATCCATTTCTTCTTGTGAAGTGTTCAAACTAGGGTGTCATAGAGAACCTTTTCCTGGGACCTTGGTGGCAGGGATGGAGGGTCATGTGGTCAGTGAAGACAAGAGCACATAGCAGCCACGTGGCGTGGCAGGGTCCTGTAAGCACAGATACCTGGATCCTGTGTCTTTGGCTGCTGTGTACTCAGTTTTTCATCCCCTCAGCAAGTGCCTACCATGTGACTTCCTGTCCCTATCTTCCCTGATTGGCTGATCAGCTACTGTGGACCTCTGCTTTTCCCACCCAGTTGTAAATCCCTGAGTTGCAGGTTTTGTTCAGTTGCAAGGTTTTTATGGCATATAACAAAGAGCTGTAATATGGAAAGCTAGGATGACTTTGCTGATCAGTAAGAAGCTACAAGGAAAGGTTCATTGGCTAACTAGGTAGCTTTCACCATGGAGACAGGACTACTTACAAATGACAAATAGTAGAAGCCCTTTTTCACCAATTCTAAAATCAAACTGCTTTTGGCAAGAAACTGTCCCCTATGGCTGAGTTAGAATCATTGGAGAAATGAGTCGTGTGCTTCCTAATTCAGACATGTAAAAGAGTCAGTGGATGACCCCTGGGACCCAGCAATTTGGAGATCACATGATGGAGACATATGGTATTACTCATCTTCTGAAAATTACAGATTTGTCTCCTCTAGAAAGATGGAATGACCCACATGGATAGATTTAGAGAGCTGCGCAGTGAAAGCTGGTCTTGTCTACAGCCAGGAAACTGGGTGAGATAAACACCCAATGACAGCGTAACACAGCTCTCAATAAACCCAACGGAGAAATAGAAAGAAGAGGAGACAAAATGAGCGCAGGCCAAGGTGATTTATCCAGACACGCCTATAGCAACGAGCTGCCAACCGCCATCCCTTGTGTGTGGCTGAGAGAAGGGAGGGTGAAGGAATGAGAACATGGAGTGGAGAAAAAAAAAGGATTTAGCAATGGCCTGGCTGAAGGACTTGAGTCTAGCGATGCTGGAAGAAACTAACAAGAAATGGGACTTCAGCCGCGATCTCATCTGTCCCCTAAAGGCTGTAGGTTAAGCTCTTGTTGGTAGCATATATTGCTGCTGGGGCATGATGGGATCTTCAGGAGTTGGGGCCTAGGAGATGAAGTCTAGTCACTAGAGATATGTCCCCTTGATGGGGCTACTGGTACCTCGATCTGTTTCTCTGTGTCTTCATGTCTCAGCTGCTCTGAAGCAATCACCTTGCTCTGCCACTTGCTCCCCATCTTGCCATTGTCCCCAAACATGGGAGCAACCAACCATAGACTAAGGAGACTGCTAGTTTAAAAAAAAAAACAAAACAGTCCTGTGAATAACGCCCATGTTTACAGGAAAAAGGTTAAGATTGAAATGTGTCCCGGATTTCAGACCAAGTAAAGAGGGGGAAGAAAGACATTGTGATGTCCTGCCCACCATCCCCTTCAGGAATGAAGGAAGTTACTAGTTCATCTGCAAGGACTTCGGTCATCAAGTCCTGCCTGCCTCGGCTGTAGAGCCCCTAGTACAGAGGAGGGTACCACCTCTGGGCAGCCCCCACAAATGATGAAATAGGATTCTTAAAGGTCCAAGCTACTGACTCAAGTGTTGGCATCCCGCCTTGTGGATCATGCCACCTTGGAAAGTCCCTAGAGTGTGGCTGGGGATGCCACCGAAGTTCACTCATAGGTCAGCTTCTCCCTCTGTAGATGCTGCTCCCCCTGCCCTTCCCTTTCAGAAATGTTGCTCACCGAGGCCCCTTCAGAAACATCAGCATGATGGCTTTCATCCTAGTATCACTTCCTTGAAATCCTGACCCTTGACCCCAGAGGAATGAGCCCACTGTGAACTAGAGAGATAGAAACATATTACCTTGGGGGTAGGGAGCATGCTAGTAAGTCCCTTCCTAAAGAGGGATATCTAACAACAATGGAGACATATCCAGGACCACCATTGTGGGGGATCACCAACTATATGTCAATAAAGGTACACCTTTCTTGTTTTAATGAAACAAAGTTTTCAAGTCATGCGTATCTCAGTAACGTCTGGTTATATTTGCACAAGCAGTTTACATGGAACTAAACACATTTTGTTCAAGGTTACAGACCTGAAGCATGCATGATTTTTGAAGTTGTAAGTATTCCTAATATACTTTTTTCTTTTAACGCCATATAAACTATTTTTATAGTGAGCCATGATGTTCTGAAAACTCAGAACATTTTTCAGAAATTTTAAAATAAAATTAACATTACGTTTTTAATAACCAGTAACACAGGCAAAAATCTATGACATAGTAATAGTAGTAAAAGTGCAAATCAAGTAGGTGTCTGTGACTCTGGGAGGCAGAGGCAGGCGGATCTTTGTGAGTTCGAGGCCAGCCTGGTCTACAAAGCGAGTCCAAGACAGCCAGAGATATTCAGAGAAACCCTGTCTCGAAAAAAAAAAACCAAAAAAAAAAAATATTTGTTTTATCTGTACACAGTTGGAAAAGGCTGAGTTGCTGTATCATCATAGTGTACATAGTGGTTGTAGATCTTTTTCGGTACATTGCCTAAACATCCAAAACAATATGTATGGTTCTCTTATCAGTGATAAAACTTAACAGTTAAGGTTAATGTCTGGACACATAGGATGCTGGTCACAGATGATTGACGGAAAAACTTATGGAATTTCTCACACAATGTCTTAGTTTCACACATGTGTATTTTCTAACACAATCATTTCTATGGCAATTAATTATTTGAAAACTCCAGCTTTAGAAGTTTCTCAGCCTCCTAAAAATTTCTCAAGATTTTTACGTCTTCTTGTCTTCTTCCTGATCCAAAATAAACTCTTCAGCTCTCATGAGAATTGCGTTCCAGATGGGGAAAGGATTTTTTTTTTTTTTTTTTTTGCTTCACTTTTAGAGAATTGGGCTTTCTGTAAGACTGAGCTGAAGTGGCTGAGGCTTCTGGGTCTGCCAGAAACTGTTACCAGTACCTGTTAGAACACCAACAGCCACACTTCCTCCTCTGGTTTGTAGGTTATCAATGTTATTCTGCCATCAGCTAGTAACCATAGGGTTTCAGTCTCTACCTTGCCTTTGACTGGTAGCTTTCCTATGCTTCCTTCTGTCTTATTCGGTGGTTCTCTAACAGAAGGGATAGAATGAATATATGTATTAAAAAGGGTTTATTAGAATGGCTTGTATGATAAGGTCTGGGTATTCCTACAATGGGTGTCTTACACTAGAAAGGCTGAGAACCTGGTACGTGTTCCATTCATGAGACGAGATGTCTCAGCAATCCCAGCTGGGTGCTGAAGGTCTGGATGATCCTGGAGAGCTGATTGTCCACAGTCTACCTTGTAAGCCTGAAAAAAGCTGTTTCTAATATCAGTGAAGGACTGCAGTAGCAGCAGCTGGACAGATGAACTTGCCAGCAAGAGTGAAGACAAGCAGGCAAAAAACAAAGAGTCCTTCCTCCATGTCCCTTAATCTGGGCTGCCACCACAAGTTGCCATTCATGTTCAGAGTGGGCTTTCCTGTTTCAAATAATCTGGTCCAGAAAATCCCTCACAGGTGTGCCCAGTGATTTGCATTTTAGATGACTCTAGATCCAGTCAAGTTGAAAACCAATATCAACCGTCACATTTTTTTAATCTCTATAATGAACGGGTATGGGCTGGGAGTACAGCATGCAGATAGAGTACTTGCCCAACATGCGCTACGTCCTGGGCTCAATCTTTAGCACTGCAGAAAATAAAATAAAATAAAATGGAAGCAGTCTTAGATATTGTCACCAGACAGAGGGCTAAACTTAGATACCCACATTCTGGTGGTTCAATTTAAAATGAACAGTCTCAGGAAAACAAAAAGTCTACATTTCATGCCTTTTAGTCATTTTAATCATTTCCTTCTATTATAAGATCATGTTTGCTAGAGAACTTTTGTAATTTTTTCTACTTTAATAAAAATTGACAATGAGACAAAGAATATTTTGTCCAAATGTTTTAAATCGCGAACATGAAGCTTTTAGACTATGAGCTATTAAGTAAAACGCAAGCATGACCTGATTCTTTTGCCATCATCCAATAATCCAAGTGCATTGTGGGACACTATTGCTCACAGTGGCTCTTAATGTGCAAGTGGCTTCAGAGAGATAACTCCAAACTGTCCACCTTAAGCGCTACTTAGTTTTAAACCAACCATTTTTGTGTTCCTGTGTCCTTTCACTTGGCCTTCGCAGAACAGTTGTAATTTTGGTTCCTTCGTTTCCAAAGACTAGCACTTTCCCCTTTGCTGGCATGGCTTCCTTCATTTTGTTTTCATATTTAACAAAGCAGCACATGTAAAATCTTTCAAAGCACTGTAGAATGACGGAACTGATTTAAACAAGTGTTTGCTGCCCTCATCCCACCTCGCTCCTGACTTCCCACTCTTTGGAGACAACTGCTTTCAATTCCTGGGCATATGCTCCCATGTGACCTGCCTGACTGGATACAACTCCATTTGTTCATTAGAGACATTTATGAATGTCCTACTTACAGGTCTTAACTTCTATGTATACACACACGCACACACACACACACATCTTTCCTTCTTCGGATGATATTTAGTAACAGTTTTTATTCATAGCAGTACTATATTACTACATGTTTATATTTAAGTCAGTGCTGTTTATAAGTGAGCACGAGGCACACTATAGTCTCCTGTCTTTTCTTGCCCAATGCTGTTTCCCTGGGTTGAATAATTGCCTTGTTTCATTGCATATCTGCATTTCTTTACACTCATCACAAATTCAGTCCTAAATTTTCCAAAAGAACAATAAAAATTCTTCCTAATGCCGTCAAAACATCAGATAAATAATACCCTTTCTATCTCTAGAAACATTCCCTTGAACCCCGTGCTTTCTTGCTCAAGTCTACAGTGTTTGTTCTGAAAACTTGCATCACTATCATTCTGGGA
Source organism: Lophiomys imhausi (assembly GCA_907164525.1). Classification (NCBI taxonomy): domain Eukaryota; kingdom Metazoa; phylum Chordata; class Mammalia; order Rodentia; family Muridae; genus Lophiomys; species Lophiomys imhausi. The sequence continues at coordinate 134,768 of CAJQZJ010033539.1, read as the reverse complement.
ATCTCTTCGCCTCTCATCTCTCCCCTGTCAGATTCATTTCCTGGGACTATTACCTTTCTCTTAGTTGAATTAGCCCATTGCTTTGGTAGAATACAATCTTCAGTGCAATGGTTCTCAATCTGTGGGCCACGACTTTCTTTGGGTTCACATGACTCTGATATGAGACAAGGGTCACAAATTAGATATCCTGCATATCAGATGCTTACATTATTATTCACAATGACAGCAAAATTACAGTTGTGAAGTAGCAATAGAATAATTTTATTTTTGGGAGTCACCATAAGATAATAAACTGTATTAAAGGGTAGCAGCATTAGGGAGGTTGAGAACCACTCTTCTGGTGGCTTCCTGAGAAGAATGACAATGAGCCAGATTTTTATAACTTTTTTTTTCTGAATGTGACTTTTTGTGATCAATATTATATTCTCAGTAACAATCAGTTTTCTCTAAGAATCATGAAGAGCCTTGCTTTGCATTCCTTGGGCTACTATCCTTCAGGGTCCTTCTGATGCTCAGTTTTATGTGGCCCCAGATTCTGGTTGCTGCCCTATGTTGTGTGAACCTTGCTCTACCTAATTTGGAGTTAATTGGTTGAATAAATGCTGTGGCTTGTGATTGGGCAGAGAGAGAGGTAGGCAGGGCTAAGGTGCTCAGACTTTGGGGGCAGCAGAGAGGAATATGGAAAGAAAAAGCCAGGAGGAGGAAGAAGGAAGACACACCATGAATTAGATAGAAGAATCTTCACACGGCCTGGAATATCGGCATAGTGTGGAGGAAAACAGCCCAGGAGACGTATGTATATGTTATGAGGTTTTATTTGGGGACAGGATTAAAAGCTAGCTTAGATGGGCCTAGATTATTCAAACCAGGCTAAGACTTGTTAAGATCCATCAGGTGTCTGTGTGATTATTTATAGTGGTGGGTTAAGGATTAACACTGCCGACCAATTAACTATAATATAAATATTGGTAAAAATTTAATTAATTATTTCAATACCCTCTCCTCCCAACATTTTATAAAGTACTGTGTAAGTCCTGGGACTTTACAATGGAATGCCATGATGTGTGGTTTTTACTAATTGTCCTGAGCACATGGTGGTCCCTTTCAATCTGTTAATCCACATTCCTCATAAATTCTAGGATTTTTTCCACATATAATTCATTTACTAAGTAAATTCCCTCTATTTTATTTAGTTTTTTTCAGTCATATTAGTTATATATATGAGCAAATCTGATGTATAGCACTGCAGTTTTATTTCTTCTGTATCTTTTATCCCTTGAGTTTTTTTTGGTTTTGTTGTTGTTTTGTTTTCTGTTTGTTGGTTGGTTGTTTTGTTGGTGGTGGTGGTGGTAGTCTTTATTTTGTTTTGTTGTTTTTTTTTTTCAATACAGACTTTCTCTGTGTAGCCCTGGCTACACAGCCCTGGAGCTCTCTTTGTAGACCAGACTGGAGTCGAACTCACAGAAATCCACCTGCCTCTGCTTCCCAAATGCTGGGATAAAGGGCATCGGCCTTAATTGTTCTTTCAAAAAGGTAGCATATATTTTTATCTTCCAACCTATCTGTTTTTCAAATGTATCATTATTAATATTATCTTTTGTTTTCAGTTATTAAAGCCTTCCACTAAGTATTTCTTGTCCAAACAATAGAGTGTCTGACAGAAGCACAGGAGGAAGGGTTGGTTTCTGCTCATGGTTTTGGAGGACACTCTTTCAATGGCTGCTTGGTCATGTGTTTGGGCAGAATACCATGGCAGCACAGGCTGTGGAAGAGGAGTTTCTCACTTATGGCTGACAGGAACCTGAGAAGAAGAAAATAACTGGACCAGATGTAAGCTTTAAAGGCATCCCCTGGTGGGGACCTATTTTCTCCTGCCTCTCTGTTGCCTCCTAATGTATGGAGACCCCACCCCCACATCCTAAAGCATGCCATGAACACATTGGCCTTTGGGTACATTTCATATACAAACCAAGCTGGCCTCTTTCATATTATCAAAGGGTTTATTTTGTCGTCATTATCACCCCCCCCCCCGCATTGGATGCTTTTGTAAGTTGTAAGGATGTTCATAGTGAGTCTTTAGAACTCTTTTTCCATTCTTTGAAAAATCTAGGAGTTCAGGGACTTAAGAGACGCCATCTCAGTTAATTGCACTAGCTGCTTTTGGAGAGGACTCCGGTTCTGGTTCCAGTTCCAGCACCCATATAGAGGCTTTAGCTCCATAAATCCAGTTCCATGTGTTCTGATGCCCTCTTTGGGCCTCCCATGGGCACCAAGCATGTATGCTGTAGATTCATACAGGCCAAACATTTAGACACAGAAATAAAACTAAGTAGATCTTTTATTATTATTATTATTAAAAGACCAAAAACAAAACAAACAAGCAGAAAACTTGACATTCAATCTTGTTTGTGGGTTTTCTCACAAGTCCCATACCCCTTGTCATCTCTCTCATATCAAAGAAGAACATGTTAACATTCTGGACAGAAGTTCTTCTGCACAAATGATGCTTTCTTCTGGCCAGCGGACCAGGGCATTGGTTTTGGAGACACACACCCCACACACACAACCCAATAGTAAACAGACTCCATGCCCCAACCTGTCATCTAATCACTGTTGCCTGGAAGTCATAGCCCAGATAGCAGCATTCTGAAAAGCAAGTGGGACACAGAGCAAAGCCCTAGAGACAGGGCCCCCCTCCCTCCAGTTACTGTGATCCCCAACTTCAGGGAGAGCCACTCTTCCTTCCTCTGCTAAGATTGTTTCTGTCTTTCGCTGTCATATTCCAGATTTCAGTCAATGTCTGTTGTCTTCTCTCCCTCTCCCTCAGCCCTTGCATGCTCACATCATTTGTGTTATTTGCCTTTTAGAGAACTTTGAACAAGCTAGCAGGACTTAATTAAAAAACCTGTCCCTGTCTTAAATGTATGTATTTCCGACAGCAGAATGCATTGCAATTGCCTTCCATGTTGCAATTGTTATTATGAAAGAGGTGATGGGAGATTCTATTAAAAAAAAAAAAAGAGTTCTGTGGTCAAGGAATGGTATATACAATCTTGCTTCTAGTTTCTTGTGTGGCATATGAAATGTGTTCTTCATTCTGATTTAATTTCTGATTATGTTTATTAACGAACTCTAGATTTATTTTAAGCCCCCCTTGGAGCTGCTTTTTGTCACCCACTGTTTCATATAGTTCATATTAACTATTAACATAGTTACAACTTATAGAAGGTAGGTCCCATGGTCAGGGACCATTTCTTACTCATCCTCATATCTCCTACATTCTACATCCCTAGAACCTGGCAGAATAGCTGTACCAACACTGGAACTAACAAATGTCTGGCGATAAGGGGAGGGGGGCTAGAGGGAAGGAGACCGGGGGAGGGAGAGAGACAGACAGAGAGAGAGGGAAACAAAGAGAGAGGTTTTCCGCATTCTCATAGTCCCTCGTATCCACATATCTAGAGAGTCCCGGAAGCACGTGGCCTGTTTTAGCATCTTTCAACTAAAGAGCTTCTGTCCTCCTAAGTGAAAAGTCATCTAATGCTTGGGAATTTTGCAAAGGGACAGGGACATGGGTAGTGATTAGGAGAGAGGTCATAAAATCTCTCTTCCTCTCTGTACCTCTGGCTTATCTCCAAGAAGTACGTGACTGGTCACTCAGTCCAGTCCACTTGCAGCCCCCCAACTCATAACTGGGAGCCCTTCAGACTGAACCGAAGGAGGGGAGGTCTGCTTCTGGCAGTCCTAAGAGTAAGTGTTTATTTGGTCAAATAATTTGATAAACAATGGGCAAATATAATAGAAATGGTACTCCAGGCAGAATTTTCAATGCGGGTTAAACTGATTTGAGAGAGTACACTTGGAAACTAATCACAATTTTTTAAATAGTTTCTCTTGGAGAAAGCATTTTTGAGTTGCAAATGTTTGCGTTATGTATAAGCTTTGGTAACGTGTTGTGTCATATGTCAAGGACTGGTAGCATTGTATTTGTGGCTCATCTGGGGCCATGAGAACAGAAGAAAAATCAAATCATCAACTGGATAATATCACTACAGGGAACAACAAATCCAAAGCAACAAAATAGTCTATAACATGGAATATCACATCAGAATGAAAATGAATATGTTTTACACAGTTTGTGGCATTTGTGTGCTGTCTTGTAGTCTACAAGAAAAACTGTCTGGACATCAAACTGGGAAGAAGATAGGTTCAGCAAAGCCAGGAAAGTCAGATCCAGATAATGGTAAATGGAGATGAACAAAACATATTATCTAAGAGTATAAAAATTTCAAAGAAAATTTTAAATTACTTAAAATACAAATAAGTTCAAGCCCACAGGAAATTGGAAGACATAACTAATAAAAAAGTTCTCATGTTTAAAAAAAAAAGTCTTGAAATTATATTGCATTGGTCTGACTAGACTGTATTTTCTTACTCCCAGGGAATAAGATACTATGACTTATGAATTGAAAAAAAAAAGATGAATGATACCATAGTGTATGCTACTTCCTTTATAGTGGTTTAATAATTGCTCAGTGCCTTTAAAAACACTGCAGGGCTTCATGAATATGAGGTTGTATTGATGATGGAAGTTCATAGATCATAGATTTGTGTTTCCTAGGAATTTCAGGGTTTTTTTTTCTTTTGAATACACTATATTATTCAACTCAGTCCTTCAAAGTGATATGAAAATAGAATTTGGGACTTTCAGAATTGTGAAACAAACATTTAACACAAGGGGGCACAATGGAGCCATTGTTATTGGCTTCCAAAATCAGTGACTGGGAACACAAGAAAACATGCATTTTTCTCAAGAATAATCCAGATAAAGACGAATTTCCCCAAAACTAAAATCATGCTCCCAGAGACTCTATGCCCAATTATATAACTTTGAGTGGTTCGGTACTTCTCATTTCACATCAATAGACATACATGCACACACACACACACACACACACACACACACACACACACACACACACCACACACACACACACACAATTATTTTAACTAAGGTCTTTAAAAATACCTTTTAGGTTATTGTGAACTTATTAGTAATTTTTCACTTAAGACTTAAAACATGCAATACAGCAGAATAAACATGTAAATACCAACAACACATGGTTGATAAATAAAAATTATATATGTATGTGTATGTGTTGTACATTATGATTTTTCTAATAGTGTACATCAAGAAATGATTACATCAAGCTAGCCAGGATACTTATCAATTAACTAGATGCTTTATTTGGGACAGCAAGATTTGTTAACATTTCTTCAAAATCCATTGCTGCTGAGGAATGAAAAAATGTAAATGACCCCCCCAAATTGGGTTTCTATAATTGTCAATATTCATTTTACTGAGGCTACTGTTTGCTTGTTAAATAGTTCTATTATGTTAATTCTTTCTCCCTGTTTTCTTTCTTTGGAGGGTGGGGGGAAGGCATTCATTGGTTTTGTTTTAATTTCTTTAGATTTTAATACAGGAGCACTGTATCTTCACCATTTATCCCCTCCCTCTTCCCCCTCTAATTCTTCATATTGGAGAATGCTCCCCTGCATATTCATGAATTCTTCTTTTGATTACTGTTGTATACATTTACATACATACATACACATATATAAACATATATATTACATATATACATATGCACACACATATGTATATATATATATATGCCCTACTGTGTTGCTTATACATACATGCATTTAGGGCTTACCATGGGATTAGGTAACCTATCAGGAAGCTCAACCCTGGGAAAGCCTGTTCTCCCTCTCTCAGCAGCCATTGATTGCCTGCAGCCCTTCATCTAGGTAAGGGTCCCTGTGAGATGAGTTCTTTCATTTTATAGTGTATATGTGCTTTGAACTGATGGGAATGTCACTGTCTTTCACGTTTTAATTTAAAGCCAAAGCATGTGTAACTAGTTTGTCATCAAAGTTATGTTAAGTAAACTTGATTAATGTTTCTTAATAAGTGAAAAAAATAAAACAGTATACAGAATTGCTAACCAAATGCTTCCTTTAAAAATGTAAAATGTCTTTGACCCTCCCACCCCCCTGAACCCTGTTGGAGCTCAAAATCTCAAAGTGCTTTGTAGATGCTGACAAGCATTAATATTTTTTTCTCTTGGAACTCTCAAAACATATTGCTACTATAGTGACTGTGTGCTGTCAGTAAATGAAGATAGATAGATAGATGATAGACAGATAGATGGATGGATAGAGAGTGATAGAGAGAGATAGATATAGAGATAGATAGATATAGAGATGATAGATACATAGATAGATGATAAGATGGTAGATAGATAGATGATGAGTTGATTGATTGATAGATAGGAGAAGAGGGGAGGATGTGTGAGCTGTCAGCTCCTAGCTCTGACATTCCTGTGACCTCATTCCTTTCAGAAAATCCATTTCTTTATTCTTAAATCTTCCTTGCCACTGAGGTAAGGGTGGATTGAAGATATTACCTGCCTGAGTGTGTTTTGTACAGCAGCACAGCCCTTCTGCTAGCCTTATCCTCATGGCCTTAACTCATTTCCTACAGATTGAGAGACCTCCAAGACCGACTGTGTGCTGCTAGGGATCTTTGCTCGCAACCTGCTGGGAAAACGATTATGGATGTAGTAAGGCACTGGGCTTGGGACAAGGGGGGATGCTTTTTCATTCACCATCATTGCCTCCCTTTCTTAGCAAATAGAACTCTAAGGCCTCCCATACAAGCACCAGAAGCCATAGGTTGCCTCAACGTATGGAGATGGATGATGTAATCTTCAGACTCCCTTATCTCTGGTTTAGGGGGAAGAGATCATAGGACACAGAGACACAGGGGCATGGGAGGGAAACAAGTCATTTTCATCACAGGTGACGCACTCTGCTCAGCTAAAATCCACTATCCTCCACACTGATGAGCTCGGAAGAAGTTGTTTGCCCTGAAGTGTGTCCCTTAAACATGGTAATTATTTGTCTTCAAAGGGAAAAGGCAGTAAGTAGCACGTGCTGGCTCACCAGCTTTTACTCCTTGATGACAGCACTGGATCTGGCCTGATTTCCTATTCTCTGCAATCACTGATGGGAGGGGAATCAGCCATTAGCAGAGGATCCCAGTTGACCTCCAGCTAAATTGTTGTTCCTTTCCCATCCTGCCTTTCTCTCAGATTGAAAGAAGGAGGAGAGAGCAGCTCCAGCTAAAACAGAAAGGTAAAGGAAAGAAAGCAGATATGAAGCTGTCTGACAAAGAATGTAATTTGTGGGTTCAACGTTCTTAATCTGATGGCTCTTCTAGCTGTCCTGACTTTTGAGTCTGTGAATACAAAAATGAGTTGTTAGAGCTGTTCATACCAGGAATGTAGTCAATGGGCAATGAACTAGAAGTCTATTTTTTTCTCTAGTTCTTGAATTTTTTGAGTCTGAATTACTTAATATTTTTTAAAATCTAAAAAAAAAAAAGTTCAAGGCAGAACACAGGGGAGTTGGCTCTGACACCCTGACATGGTCCCTGTCAGTAGCTTTTCCCAGGAAAGCTTTGCAACCACATGATAATCTGCAGATTTCAAATTCCTATGGCTGACTCTTGCTGGGTCAAAGATACTCTACTCTCCCCACCCCAGAAGATGTAAACCAGAAAGAGCAAAAGTTCAGCTCAATGTCATCGTAAATAAACTCCCCTCAGGGGAGTTTGAAACTTTGATGAAAGTGCATTACTTCCCCATGATCAGTATTGAAAATAAAGCAACTGGTAATGAAAGCCATTTGAGGAGATTGGATGTTCTCTTGTTATAATTTTTTGAGCATTTTATGTCACTGGGGAAAAACCTTAGAGGTGTTTTTCAGTTGTGTTGTGTAAGATGAATTTCTCTTAATTGTCTATCTCATTGTTATTACACGAGTTCAGCGTGAGTAGGCATGAAGACAACATAACTGCTAATAGCACACACTACTAATGGCAGCTGAGTAGCTTAGGTTAATATAAACGCAGTGGGGTGAAGGTGTGGGGCTGGCTACAATTAATCTCAAGTAGGAGCCAAATAAAGGCAAAAACCATCATCAGCATCAATAACAGCACCCTCCATTCACATCAAGAGGAGCCAACTTAAGAACTGTCTTTGTTAAATACAGTGATTTTAATTGCAATTGGGAAAAATTCCTTATGTAATGAAAACTGTGATGTCCCTTGACTTAGACTAGGTGTCCCTGGTGACGAACTTTGCATATGCTCATTGTCCCTGTGGATTTTCTAAATTTACTGCTAAAAGCTGGACACAAGTTAGAGCTAAAAAGGCAGTCAAAATTCAACACATTTTCATTAATACACTCTGTAAAGACGTTGCTTTCTTTTCATTCCATTTTTGACCCATATAAACTTATATATAAACCAGTGGTGTCACACACCTGTAATTTCAGTACTTCAAAAGATGAAGCAAGAAGATCACAAGTTCGAGGTCAGCCAGGGCTATATATCAAGGTCCAAGCAGCTAGAGCTACATAGTAAGATCCTTTCTAAAAATTAAAAAGGAAAAGAAAGAAAGAAAAAGGATATATGTGCATAGCTGTGCATATTTTCTCAAGATCTTGATTTTCTCCAGGTCTGAAGATCTTCTGACTGGTTCAGTCAGTAGAGTGCTTGCCTAGTATGCACAATGCCCTAGGTTTGATCCCAGCACTGTATAAAAACCAGATGGGCACAAACCTATAATTTTAGCACCCAAAAGGTAGAGGCAGAAGGCTTAGAATATCAATATCATCCTCAGAAAACTGCAGGCTAGCCTGGGATACCAAAGACATTGAAGGGGAGAGAAGAACAACAGGAAGGGAGCTAAAGAGAAAAGAGAGACTGGGTGCTAAATAGCATATTAGAATTCTAGCCATAACTTTTTATCTTTCCCAAGTTTACCATTTATCAATTTCTTTCTTTGCACTATCATTTTAAGAACAGACTTTCTGAATTTTAACGTGTCATTTGTCAAGTTTTTTTTCTAGGTTTTCTTGCCTTTATCTCTTAGGTGATAAATTGGTTTTGATATTGTGATCATAAAAATAACTCCCTGTGCTCTCTTAGAGCTTCATGCTAGTAATTATTCTTTGTATATTTAAATATTGAATTCATTTGGAATTAAATAATATGTATATAATAAATAATATGTATAATAAGAGATAGGCATTAAGTTTCATTTCTTTCCACCTTAATGGTCAACAACCCCTCTACCATTTATTGTACATTATTCAGTAATCCTATTACTCATGATTCTGGTTGCCTCATCCTAGGATCCCTGTTCCACTATTGCAATTCTCTTTCTGTGCCAAGAGAGTGTACATTTACAAGACATATATATGGAAAGCTCTCCTAATTTACTAGGAATCTGCAGAGAGTACCAAGGAAAATTGGAGCTAACATCAAAGAAATGGCCAAATGAAATTTGCTCACTCATTCAATCATTCATTCATTCATCAAATATAATACCTATCATGTTTATGATAAACTGAATAACTCACAATCACTACCCCAAAAAATATACCTAGGAAGGGAGGCTAGCAAAGAGTTCCATTTTATTCTGTTATAAGCCAAAGTAAAGATTGTACACCATGCTGTGTACACCTAGGGGAAGAATGCAGTCATGCCAGGCATACTTAGACAAATCTTTGCTGTTTTAGCCAATAAATGGTAGTTTCAGGATAGCCTAAGGAAGTAAACTGACATTTTTTTCCCAAGAGAGAAGAATGGAATGGAGCTGAGAAAAACTCATACATGCGTGAAAGCAGCAGTCTTATTTCATAAGAAAGCATCAAAATCAGGAGGTCAGGCTAGAACAGAAGGCTAAGGCCACAAGGGGAAAGGCTCTGTCTACCCAGTTGAGCTTGAACTCTATGCTGTACACAAAGAGTTGGGATTTTAAGTCACAGGAAATGCCTCTTTGGTTATGCATTTGGTAGTGTGAAAGCAAAGATCAATGAGATGTAAGGTCGATGCTGTTCCTGGCAAGGCCGTTTCAGAGACCAATGTGTTGTTCCTAAGGTCTAACACAGGTAGAAGTGGGCCAGATGGGAGACAGCCACAAGTCTGAAAACATTCAAAGAGAACAGGTCCTGATGACAATGGCTGTCAGCTGTCATGGAAAGAGGAGAGTAAATGTCAGCCAAGTTTCTGACTTGAGTGACTAAGTGGATGGGACATCACTTTCACTTGGACAACTGACACTGCTGGAGAAGTATTATGGGATGACTGCCCAAAGCACAGAGCAGTCCAAGGCTTTCAGTTTGATTGTGTCGAGCTCAAGGAGCAAAGGTGGAGAGATAATTGATGAGTTGGAGGCACGACTCAAATGAAAAGACTAAGTGTTCCTAGTGATCTCTCTTTCCTCCTGCGAAATCTGTGAGCTGCCCAGAATCATCAGCTACCCTAAACCCTTCACCTACACTCTACAGCTGTTAAGGTAGCTTTTCAGATCCTTCCGGACCTTCTCCCCCTGTGCATTTCCAGCCCTTAACCATAGGTAGGACATCACTATTTTTCTGTTTTTCATGGGATGTGGAGAGGAGTATTGGCTGAGTGACTCTAGGAACTTAACCACTAAGGGCACTACTATGGGAAGCGTCCCCCTACCAGGAACATTAAACTGCTCGGATGTTAGAAGTCTCCATCATAAGTAACAGAAACTGAGGGTTCCTTATGTACCTAGCACCTTTCCTTCTAGAACATTCTATTAGCAGTTGTTAAGGAAATAGGGAGCCCAGAATTCATCATGAAGAGAACAGCATTGCGACAAGATGAAGGACTTGGAGTGTTGAAAGTCAAAGTGTCAATCTGTGAGATGACTCAGCGGATGATGTGCTTGCTCTACAAGCAAGAAGACTTAAGTGTGGAGCCCATAACTCACGTAAAAACCAGACCGATTTGGAGTCCACCTGTAATCCCAGCACTCTACAGAGACAGGAAATCAAACTTGCTAGTTAGACCAACCAGAACCACTGGGTTCCAGGTTCATTGAGAGATCTCACCTCAATAAATAAAAGTAGGGAGAGCCTGGGAAGACAACTAAAGTCAGCTTCAGGCCTCTACAGGCATAGAGACACATGTGCATGCTCACCTGTACACAAATATATGCATATATGTATACAACATGTATATGCAAACAAGCAAAAAAATGTAGAGAGTATTAATAAAGAGATGTGTTGTTTGCCACAGTTAGAATAAGATTTAAAAAATACATTTGCAACATAAAACAGAATGGTTGGGAAATTGATTTCTATCTACTTATACAACATCTGAGTGTTTTCTTTACATCGTGAACTACTCGTTACACTTTCTCATTGACTGCCATAGGGTAGTAAACATTTTAAAGGCAATGACAAACCTTGGGGATTTGTTAAAAACTAGTAGCTGGGTGTGATACCTCATGCCTATAATCACAACATTTTGGAGGCAAAGGCAGGAGGATTACTATGAGTTCTAAGCCCGCCTGGGCTAAAGAATGAGTTCCAGGCTAGCTTTTGGCTGCAGAGAGATGACCTGCCTCAGAGAAAGAAAAGAAAGAAAGAAAGAAAGAAAGAAAGAAAGAAAGAAAGAAAGAAAGAAAGAAAGAAAGAAAGAGGGAGGGAGGGAGGGAGGGAGGGAGGGAGGGAGGGAGGGA
>CAJQZJ010033539.1:83055-121749 GCA_907164525.1 Lophiomys imhausi | reverse complement strand
TAGATAGATAGATAGATAGATAGATAGATAGATAGATAGATAGATAGGTGTAGATACAGTGAAGCCCCATTGTAGTAGAGTTGAATATAATCTCAACATTGGTACCAAGGGCCCATTATACACACACAGAGAGAGAGAGAGATAGAGAGAATTCTTTAAAGATAATATTGTTGAAGTTACCATCACAATGGAGAGTGACTCTGATGTCTCCCTAAAAGGGGGTAATTTGGACACCATCACACACACAGTGGAAAATTCCCTGTGAACACAAAGGTAGAGTCAGTGGTGGCCAGCAAGAAGGGGCCTGGTGATACAAGCCTGTAATCCCAGCTACTCCAGAGCCTGAGGCAAGATGAACATGAGGTGAAAGCCAGCCTGAACAATCTATTGAGAATGTCTCAAAGCAGAAAATAAAAAGAGAGCTACTGATAAGGCTCACAGGCAAAACATCCCTAGCACATACAACACCCTAGGTTCAATTCCCAAGAGCCAGTAAAAAATAAATAAAACTTTAGGAAAGATGGCCAGCAAACTACCAAAAGCAAAGACATGGAATGGACTCTACTTCACAGCTCTCTGAAGGAAACACCTCTCTCTCCTCTTGATCTTGAACTTAGAGCCTACAGGACTATGAAACATAAAATATTAGTTATTTGAAGCATCCGTTTTTGGTGCTTTGTTACAGTAGCCCAAGCAAATGCATTGTCTATCCTAAAGAATGCATAGAGGAATGATATGGCTACGCATGTTGGTTCTGAAGAGCAGAACTGACAACTGTCTAAAAAAGTTAATCATTTCTCAGCTATTCGTTTTATAGCCTTCTGGTTCCTAACGTTGAAATTGCCATCTGTGGAGTGAGAAAAGGTCTGATGGAAATGTGTTCTTTACGTGAGTGATGTGCATTTGCACTGATGGATTGCTGATGGATATATCTGGGAGAATGAAGCCCTGTTGCAGTAAAATGGGTGCCGAGCTGTATATAATCTCAACATATTCGTACCAAGGGCCCAATACATAAAGACTCTGCCTTGACATTAAACTGATGCCTGTGTTAAAAAGACACTAATGACAAATGTTCAAAAATAATCACAGACAAGTTTGCAGTTCATGTAAAGGAGGTGCTCATATGTTTTGCTTCTGTATAGAAACAGTCAGAACTAGATATGAAATATCAGAACATCAGTAAGTCTGGAAAGTGATTTGACAGCTCAGAGATACTCTATTCTAAAGGCTCATGGGAGAACACTGAAAGAGATCAAACAGTGCTGGGTTCCATCCCCTACCTTTTACCTCCCCACTACATAGTCTTCTGGAAATCATTTAACCCTTAGAGACTTAACTGATTGCTTGGAATGTGGGATGACAATGTCTTCATCGTTTACCTGATTTGGGGGTTAAGAGATAATATTGAAGGTTGGAGGGATGGATGAAGAGTTAAGAGCTGTTGGTGCTCTTGCAAGGAAACCAGATTTCAGCTCCCAGCTCACATGTCAGAGAGCTCACTATGGCCTGCACCTTCCACTGGAGGAGAGCCAGTGCCCTCTTCCTTTGTGGGTTCCTACACACACACACGCCCACCCACACACACAGACACACACACACACACACACACACAGACACACACACATATACACATACACACACATGCACACACACATACACACAGAGACACACACACATGCACACACATACACACACACACACACACACACACGCTTCTTATATATAATATTATTGAAGCTACCATCACAATGCCTGGTAGCATGTTCAATAAAACTGCTCAATAAATGTTAGCTACAAAGTTCCTATTTGGCCTTGTAATTACTAGAGGTAATCATTCTCCATTCCAACACTGGGGAATCTGGGTTAAAAGTCGGTTTAGCATAGTCCAAATTAGTGACCTTAGAAATGCCGGGGTGGGGGTGGGGGGATCATTGATAGCGCTAATGAAAATTCTTCTCCACCATGTACTCCACTGTGAACTGAAGCTCTGGAGGATGCTGACACAGCATCCTCTTGGGTTTGAATGAGTCCCAGATAGTTAACCCAAATGAAACTTCAGCCTAAAATGCTTACTGTTCTGAAGGACAAATTAAAAATAAGGCAAACTCTGCTCACAGATATGTGTTGAAGAGGTGAAGTTCTAGGAAACCGAGAGTTCACAGCAGCCTCTCCTTAACTTCAAGGCAGCCTGTGTGTGTGTGTGTGTGTGTGTGTGTGTGTGTGTGTATTTTGGTTTTTGGCTTTTGGGTTTCTTTTTGTTTTTGTTTTCTGTTTTGTTTTTGTTTTTGAGGCTCTGTGATGTCCAGTCAGCATAGTCTTCGTGTGCATTCTCTGAATGAGGCATTTTTATACACAATCAGGCAAGAGGCTCCACCATTGTCCTGGGCATTCCTTCCTGAAGGGAATATGGGAAAATAACCATATTCCATTGTGACTCCGAGCCAACAGCATGGAAATCATGCAAAGTGGCTTGGTTTTAAAAGAACTCTATGGCGAAGGAACTGGCCAGCGGGCTCTTTCAGTGTTTCCGCAACTGAAGGCTGTGCCGTGAGGCACCTGCTACAAGTACCTGCTTTGTTCGAACCTTGGTACCTTTAGCCTGAACTCCTCAAGTCCAACATGACCATGTGTTTCCCTAGAGGTTAATTTTTTTTTCTGGTTTGGATGTACTGAATTACTTCAAGTAATTTCCAACCATCCTGTCCTGCCACCCCTTTCTCATTCCATGTTCCCTGTTGAAATTGCTCATTAATCAACCTTGAACTTGCCAATGGGAAATCTCATCCACGGGGCTCTAAACTTGACAGGATTAGAACAAATTAGACTGAGACATGGGGTGACAGGCTCAAGTTAGTGAGACAAGCCCCGAATACACAATGTGGTGGACTAGAACTCCCTTGAGTGGCATGGCTAATGAATTACAGCTGTGGATGTAAGGCATCCAGTCATCTTGCAGAAACAAAAGGAAACCTGAGTAGCTTCTTAGAATTAAAACACAATAAGGATGGCTTTTACATTCAGAACTCTAAACCCAGAGATTTAGACCATTTGCGAGCTACATGGGACCTTACACAGTTGTTACTGAAGCCACTCAGCCTGGTGATGAGTAAGCTGGAAAGCCACAGCATGAAGAAAGTCACGAAGAACTCAAACCCCATTTACTTCTTTCCTGACTTAGGGAATCTGTTCAAGTTCATGGTGTTAGGTATTTGAAGAAGAGTTCATCCAGGTACTAAAGTTACCTTGGAAATAAATTACTCATCCATTCATATAGTGACAATGGCCATCCTTACCACTGGAAGTACACACTTAATGGGGCAGTCAGGGATCTGCTTAGCCTTCCCGTTCCCATCCTAGAAAAGGCCACTTGCTCAGAACTGCATGATCATGATTTTCTTCTCCTAAAGGGGGACTTCACACTCTCTGTCCTCACCTCCGAAAATATGAACTCAGCCCCACCACCTAACATACCTCAAAGACAGACATTTATTTCCATTGTCATTTCTATCATTTAATGGTAGCCAGTGGTTGGGTTGAAATGGACAAAGAGTTTCAAATGACAAGTGAGGGATGACATGTGTTCCACTGATAAGCAATGCTGGGAGTCTTTATGCCCAGAATCTTCAAAATGGAATTGACAGTCTGTATTTATCTTGAATGGTAAAGTTCCACCTCATGTGAGAGTATTGGACAGATGACACCCTTAAATTCCTACCAAACTTGAAGTTGAATTTCCTTCATATTAGAGAGGAGTGAGGTTAGGGAAGCAGTGGCCTCCTGAAGCCATTGGCAGTGGGAGAAACCACAAGGTCAGGTCACTGGGGCTTGGATACAACAGTGCCAACTCTTTCACTTCCTTCCATCCTTCTGTACCTAGAACTCTCCCTTGCCACCTTCCAATTTCTCACAGGTAGAGTGACCATTCTGTCATCACTTTACTGGAAACACAAAAGAGGCATTGCCACCTTTCTCGAAACCAGCAGTTCTCAATTCTGGGAGTTACAACCCCTTTGGAGGGAAGGACCTTTTCAGAGGGGTTGCCTAAGACCATTGAGAAAACACAGATATTTACATTATGATTCATAACACTAACAAAATTGCAGTTATGAAGTAGCAACAAAAATAATTTTGTGGTTGGGGTTCACAACAACATGAGGAACTGTGTTGAAGGGTTACAGCGTTAGGACGGATAATAACCACTGCTCTAGACCTTCCCCGATTTTCTCTGCATTGTCGGATCAATTATTTGCATGCTGCCTCCCAGGAGACAGGCAAGGTTTTGAGGCTACAAGTGACAGGGAATAGTCCATGGATTCCAGCCCTAATTTATTACGACCTACCATCTGTGTGTGGTTTCATTTCCTCTTGAAAATGAAAATCAGTTCTATTATTTAAGGATGTTAAGGATGCAGTTTTTAATCTAATCTTGTGCATTCACACTTCACACAGTTGTTAGCATGCAGCCCTGCCCCAACACTGGCTGTGTCTTGTCATCTCCAAACTCTCCATTGGTGGCTATACTCCATGTCTATTTCTGTCATCCACTGTGGAAACACTAAGCCAAAACGTTAGGACACCTTGAAATAACAAATTCTTGAATATCTTAAATGTCAGCCACTACTGCTTTTGATTGGCACATAATAATTGCACACATTGATGAGAACAGCATGGTGTTTTGATTGGTGTATATATTGGGTAGTGATCAATTCAGAGTAATTAGCCTATCCATCACCTTAAACCTCAAACGTGTCTTTATGGTGAATATACTCAAATCCTCTCTTCTAAATATTTTTGAAATATTTCCTTCGTTATTACTAATGACAATCCCCCCTGCTATGTTGGGGTAGTGTTAAGCATTCTAAATATTAATTTATTGGTTCTGTTTGCTGTCTGTTACTTACATTGACTCTGATTGGTTAAATAAAATGCCGAGGCCTGAGATTGGGCAAAGACAGAGAAAGGTGGGACTTCCTGTGATTAGACAGGAAGCCTGTGCTTTAGACAGAGAATAAAGGCATTCCAGCCAGCAGCAGGAGGAAGAAGACATACCATGGGTTAGAAAAAAGAACCTCATTCCACATGGCCTGGAACATCGGCTAGTGTGGAGAATGGCGGTCCAAGGGGACGTATGTATATGTGGGGTCATATTTGGGTAACAGACTTAAGAGCTAGCTTAGATGGGCCAAGATTCCTCAACTCAGGCCTAGGCTTGATAAAATCCATGTGGTCTCTGTGTGTTCATTTATAATGGCTGCTTAAAGATTAACAACCGCCAAACCAATTAACAATAATCTAAATACAGGTTAAATAGCTTAATTAGCCATATATTTTTGTGTGTGGAATACCGAAACCTATTCCTCATATCTAACTCTAATATTAACCTGTTGACCTATTGATCTCTTGGGCCTTCCTTCTACTTTCCTCAGACTCCAATAACCAATAGTGTATGCTCAACTTCTGTATACTTGACTATTTTAGATGCCACATATGAGTGAGATCATGAGATATTCATCTTTCTGTGCCTGGCTTATTTCACTTAATATAATGTCTTCTAACGCCATCTGCGGTATCATGAATAACAGGATTTCAAGGTGAACAGTGTTCTCCTGGGTAGCATATTTGGAAGAAGGTCCTCACTGTGGTCACTGAACTCCTTTATACCAGTAGCAAGTTCTCTCAGCAGCCACAAGGATGATAAATCAACCAGGAACCCTCTTAGATGTTTATAGTAGATGTGCATAGCATTCTGCCTACCATGAGGGACATACTGTAGCATGAAGCATATTCCCACCTTCAGCTTACTAGACACAGCTGACTCATCTGGGTGACACTGTACCTACATGGTCCTAAGGAAGGTGATCTCTTTACACTTTTTTTTTTTTTTTTTTTGGTTTTTTGAGACAGGGTTTCTCTGAATATCTCTGGCTGTCCTGGACTCGCTTTGTAGACCAGGCTGGCCTCGAACTCACAAAGATCCGCCTGCCTCTGCCTCCCAAGTGCTGGGATTAAAGGCGTGCGCCACCACCGCCCGGCTCTTTACACTTTTTAATCCTTGGTAGCTCCCTCACTTCCCTTATACTTGTCTTGACACTAAACTTATGATTCCCTTTGAAACTGTTACTTGTCTGTCTCAGTTAGAACATTAGTTCTTCGAGGGTTGGACCGGCAGTGAAACATCACTTAGGGACTTGCTAGAAATAGTCTCAAGTCTCAATAAAGACCTACAGCATCAGAAAACAAGAGCAGGGTACAGCCATCCAGGATACCCACTAGGTAATTTGGTTATGAGTTTAAACATGAGAGCCACAGATCTGGAGATTGGAGGAAATTGGGGTTGATTAAATGGACAAGTTTATCCAGTTTTGAACGAATGACTCTTCTGGAGCTGCTACTTGTCAACCCATCAAATGATCCACAAACTTCAGACTGAAAACATCCCTCACCTGTCTCAGGTTTCAAGAAGATTTCAGCTTCAGAAGCACCACCAGCAGCACATAGCAGCACTCCATACTGTCTGAGAGGAGAGTCCAAACTTATACATAATGATGAGAAGAATTTAGCATGAGAACATTGGATGAAGGACGGGCTAGTCTACGGTTTTAGATATGGTAAAAGCCATTGTGTTCAAGATTTAGAATTATTATAGAGATGTAGGTGTAGCTTAGTGGTAGAGTGCTTATCTGGGATGTGCAAGACCTTGAGTTTTATCCCCAGCAACACCGGTGATAACAAAGATTACAAGTTAAAGCCTGGCTTGGGCAACTTAGAAGAACACTAAGTAATAAAGGGAATCATTTTATTCTTTTTATTACAATAAACAATAGAAACAATTATTCTTTGCAGGTTAGAACCAATAGACAAAAATACAAGGGTCCAGATTTATACCAGATAATAAAGAACAGTCTGATGACAACAGGCACACTTAAGATGGACACCTGGAAATGTGATACACCCCTCATAATCTTCATGGTCAGCCAAGGGACATAGCAGTCTTGTCAAGGATATGGGAGAGATAAGAGTTGTCCTAAATCGCCTGCAGGATTCTTCAGACATTCAGTAACTTTATACCTTGAAGTTAATAGAAGCTTAAAACATATATGAAAGAGGGGGAGAAAAGAAGAAAAAATGGGAGACAAAAATTATTCACTCATGACTCTTATTTAGACTGACAATGCAACATCAAGTGCACTGTTCTACTGTGTGTTGTGTTAATACAGTGGGTTTTTAATAGTGAGTATGAGTCTGTGAACACATGGAAACTGTGACGGAGAGCCAATGGCTGATTCACTGATTTGCAAAAACATGCAAATATGTTTCTACTGGCTGATTTTGTGTGACAAGTTGACACAAGCTAGAGTCATCAGAAAGAAAGGAGCCTCAGTTGAGGAAATGCCTCCATTAGATCCAGCTGTAAGATATGTTCTCAATTAGTGATCAATGTGGAAGGACCCAGCCCATTGTGGGTGGGGCCATCCCTAGGGTAGTGGTCCTGGGTTCTATAAGAAAGCAGGCTGAGCAAGCCATGGGAAGCAAGTCAGTAAACAGCACCCCTCCGTGGCCTCTGCATCAGCTCCTGCCTCCAGGTTCCAGCCCTGATTGGGTTCCTGTCCTGACCTCTTTTGGTGATTAAAAGAAATGTGGAAGTGTAAGTTGAATAAACCCTTTCCACCCCTGTTGGGTGTGTGGCCGAGAACAGAGAGATTGAGCGGATCCAGACCCTGGATACTTCCAAGTTTGGGGCCACAAGCACCAACACTGGGGTTGGTAGGTGTGGGGGATCCATCTCTCTTCCTGCTTCTGCCTCTCTGGAGCACGTGGACACACCCCGAAGGTCTACCTTCACTGTGGAAGGTAGAAACGACTCCACAGGTGGTCACGGATGAGCTCCACTCTTCCCATGTAACTCTGCCAGCATCTCAATCCCAGCCAATAAAGTGCATCTGCGCCCAAAGTTTCCGCCCTCGTTTCCCTCACCTCAGGGGAGGAATTTTAGTAGATCTTAGGAGACCATGGGGGAAATAAGGTCATCATGACGTGGGCTGTAATAAAAGGATCACCAAATATGCTGTGTCAGAGCTGTTATGATTTTTTTTGCACCTGCCACCGCCGGAGAAAGCTTTTCTCCAACTGCTCCTGCACTTCTCTGGACCCATGCCCCAGAGCGAGGGTCTTTGACCTGGGCAGGCAAGGCTGATGGTTCTGCAGTGAGAAAAAGGCTGCTGGGGTACTGCATGACATTCACTCACCCACCGCCCATTTACGCTACACTCCCCAACTTGCTTTTTAGTCATAGTGTTTTGTCAATGCAATAGAAACCCTAAGACAATGCCCCATGAGCCAAGATCTGGTAAAATAGATGTTGAGGGTAAATGAATGAAGACTCCGTTTCTACTTAGTGGTACTCAGCTAGGGTGGAGATAATCGTAGCAGACAACTTCCTAAGGCTCATGATGGTCCCTACTGGTTGAGAACTAAAGGAAGGGCTGGGTTCAGAACATTTGATCCAGTGGCAGAAAGTCAAATCCACTAAGCAAGCCAGTTCTCTTCTGCCTTTCCAAAACTAACATGTAGCCCTTGATTCCACCCTCTGAGATTCCCTTCTCCTGTGCTTCCTTCCTCCCATAAGCATGTACTGTCTTTCTGGTGCCCCACTACGTTGTACAAATCACTTTTAACCAATGCATGCTTTTCGTAAGTATTTAAATAAGAAGAAATAGATTTCAAAATAAAGGAGGAAGAGAAATTACACAGTACCTTTATATTATTGCTATTAAAAATGCTTCAAACAGTTTTATTATTAATATAATAAGGGGTCCAGCAAGATGTCTCAATGGATAAAGTTGCTTGCCCCATAAGCCTGGCAACATGAATTCAATCCCCAGAACCAATGTAAGATGGCAGGAAAGAACCAATTCCTCAAGGCTGTTCTCTAACCTCTACATGTATAATACACACGCACACACACTATTTTTTTAATTAATTGAATATGTATGTGATGGTCATCCCAAGATCCCAAGTTTTAATGACACCTTTTGGATTTGTCTTCAAGCTGATGTTTGAGCCATCCAGACTCTCAGGAAAGGCATTTAAGATTTCTGAAAGGTTTGAAGATCAAACGAAGATTCCTCCACAGCTCCAAATACAGACATGGAGCTGAAAACGGCCAGAGTGCCAGGAATGTCCTATAAATTATAGTTACATATAAAAGCACTTAGCCTAGATAGGCAGGCAGGAGTGTAGATTCCTGTCTCCACAATACATATATTTGTTGATTATTTGGCAAATGGCTGTTTATGAAGAAAGGCTAAAGGTGAACCATGCTGACGATTGAACGTTCAGCACACTGAATAGAAGTGCCCACCTCACATTCTGGGCTCAGCACTGAGCAGCATCAAACAGACTTCAATCTGATGGTTTTTCAGTGTCAAGTCCCATCCCCCAGCACTCAACCCTCTGGGCATCAGTTGTCATTGTGCAATGTTAGGGGCCAGGAGATTAGCCTGAGACTGTTTGAGCTCACTCAGTGACAGCCCTGGAAATTGCATTTTTTTGGAGTCATTCTCTGATAACTACTTGATGACTTCACATTTGTCCTTTGCGCTCAGCTGTGTCACTGGAACTTGGTAGGGAGAAATCCTCACCACTGTGTTCTTTCTGCTGTGAGGATAAGTTGGGGCAGTTTGAGGCAGCAGACTGATCCGTGGCAATGATTCCTGTAGACGTGTTCCCTCCACGATTTCCTCCACATGGGTGTAACTGGGGGGGCACATGCAGTGGCTTAAGACCCCTGCTTAACCACTAGAGGAAAGTAACCACCCTACCCAGCTTCATGAGGTGCGTACATGGTGCTGTCTTTCTGTACAAGCAATGTCTTCTTTCGATTCCGTTTTAACCTCGGGCTGAAGAGTCCCTTTCCTTCTCTGACAATGACGAATATGCTGAAGATTGTGTTTAGGTAGAATAGAAGAGTGGATGCACTGATAAAAGTCATTTGGGTACCCATGCAGATAATTTATGTAAATCTTTGAGCACAATTTTTAGCCACGTTTAAATGCTACAAATAATGCCAACTAACATAACTTCATAGACTGCCACTTTCAATACTGGGGGCCAATTGTCTTTCTAGGCAACCAGCTGGGTGAGATGGTCTTCTCTCCCCTTCCTGCCAATGGCCCTCCATTCATTTTTCAGTCCAAGACCAGGTGCTGTCCTGCAGGCCTTGCTTATATCTGCATCCATTGCCCTTTCTCTACACCTGGTGGATCTCCCAGCCACCCCTGCAGGTTTTGGAACTGGAAAAGGAAACCACTTAGTCCAACTCTTTTATGTTCCTGTTCTTAATGAGGAAAATGACCCAAAGGGATGAAGTTAATGGCCCTGGCATTAGGACTACATGTTAGACATGACCATCCACTACCTCTCTCTAGACCTATACATAATAGCACAGCTAGTCTCTTGTCACTTCAATCCATCAAGTTCAGATTCCAGGCTGTTCTTTCTGAACCACGGCTGGTAGACTACTGCCTAGCACAAAACTCCACACTGGCTCTTCCTTGCTTCCAGAATAAAACCAAACTGCTGAACCTAGCATTCATTCATCAGGTAAGCTCACTCTCTTCACTTTGCTAATTTCACAGTCTAGCACACCGACGTACATCCTCGATACTCCTCCCCACATGTGATTCTCCCCACACCTACATGCACATGCTTGGCAGAACTGGATCCCACTTGCCTTCCAGGGCAAAGACTGGGGGCTCTGCTTTCCAAAACACCCTCCCTGCTTCCTTTCAGTTAAAAATACTCTTCACCTCAGTAGCTTAGCTCCTGGCCTGTAGCTTCCTTGTATCACCCATCACCTGTGCAATGGCTGAGTGAATATACATTCATATTGTCTGCTGACCTAAACCTTCTTAGAGAGGAAGTTCTAACGCACCTGATACAGTATTCACTCATCTAAGGATTTGAAGTTAGCCTATGTGTTTGCAAGTTATTGCCAGTAAAGTCAGAACTTTATCATTTCTTAAAACCAAATACTAACTTTTTTTTCATTCTTGTAGTCACATAGTTGAGGTGGAATCTTGTTATATGGTTCTGTGATGATGTTCGGCTTAATTGTTATGATCAACAATGTAACTGTCTACTTGAAAGCATTTAAAACTAATTACATACCATTGCATTTATTTGACATAAAAATGTAAAACATCAGATAAACAATTTTTTTTCTTCTAGAGAAAAAAAAATAATTTACCCCTTCCCATTCAAACACCCACATTCACACACAAAAGACCAAAATCATCTCAGAAACACTTACTGCCATCTTGTGGACAGATGGTAGCAAAACCCCTAGATGGGGCTGAGTAGTTGTGTTTTCACCAGCAGCCTGTGGTTAATTCTGAATAGTTAAGCCAAAGGAAGAATTTTTTTTTTATTAAAACATTTTCTCAGAAAGTGTTTCCGTAGATGCCTTTGTTAAGTGTTTTCTATCATTATAGAACCCGAAACTGGTTGTCAGAAATGTGTGTGCAAATAATCCTAATAGTCTCATTCTTAGAATGTGGGAGAGGTGGGGAGTGGTCATACAAAGATGACTGAGTAAACTTTTACTACCACGGCTTCTTGAAGCAAGAATGCACAAGAATTGTTTTAATTATTATATTAGCAATTAGAAGTTCACACCTGGAAGTACACAATTAATGGAGGATGGCTCCATAGTGTCCTTGCTGAATTGCTACCAACAAGTAGATGTCTAAGCCAGAGAAATATACATTTCTTCACATTACTATGAAACCAGTATTTCATAGAAGGTACCACTGCGAGGCCAAGTTATAGCCATTCACTTCCCAGAAGTCAAATTAGATTTCATAAGAAATCATTCCCTAAAAATGATAGGGAAAACATAATAAATATTAAACAAAAGTCACTTACTTTTGTTTCTGTGAGATACCTTTCCCTACAAATCTTTCATTCTTTAGCCTTTTCCTGGTAAATCACCAGCCTTCTATTTCAAAGAACGTGGGTGCTTGAACTATTTCCCTTCTGGATTAAATATAGTCCTTAATCAAATGCTGAGCCAGACCATATCTAAAAACATCTCCATGCAATTACTTTGTCTCTGGGGAGCTTTGTTGCCTTCTGTTTTTCTGTAGTGAAACTCATATGTGGCACTGAACTTGTCTAAAAGAAATGGTTTCTTATAATGCACAAAATTATACCTGAAACTTGGATGCTTAGAACAAAGCCCATTTATGAAAGTGGTTATCCTTGCCCCCCAAAACACCCACCTGCACTCACCCCCTAAGCACCCCACTATTTCCCCTCCCCACCCTGGATCCCAGATCCTGCATTCTGGCTCTAGGGTGGCAGGATCACTGTGTTCTCATCCTTATCTTTCATCCTGGACCGCCTTTGTTAATCACGCTAGCAAAGTTGTTTGGAAATTAGCTGTCCAATAATGCCATACTGCCCTGCAGTTGGGAAGGAAACCAAACCGTAGGGACCCCTCAATTAGTACTAGGGTCTGTTACATGACCTCATGCTGAAGACAGTGAAGTAGTGAGTGATTATATACATGGTGAGGGTAATGCCAGAAAGCCAAGCTGGAATTACTGGGAGCATGCTACTGGCCAGACTTACGGTGCAACTGGAGAAATGATAGTCTTGAAAAAGTAGCAGAAGCTTTGTGGTGGAGCTTACTTGGCTCCCTCTTGGGAGTCTAACATTTTTTATCAATGCCAGGAGAATAGAACTCGATGATGAGCTTAAAGCAGGCAAGTGACATGGCATTTTTTATTTTATTTAAGGCAGTAGACAAGATAATGTAAAAGGGCCAAGATGGCAGTCACGAAGACTAGCTATGAAAGCTTCTCCTATGAGCCTCAGCTACAGGATCAAACCCTGAGTCAGATGATAGAGATGGACCAGAGGGATGGACCATCTACTTTTTGAGTTCCAATCAGCAAGGGTTAGTGGTAGGTTGACAATGAAAGCCTCTAGCACAGTGGTTCTCAACCTTCCTAACACTGTGATCCCCAATCATAAAAGTATTTTCGTTGCTACTTCATAATTGTGACTTTGCTGCTGTTATGAATTATAATGTAGATAACTGTGTTTTCTGATGGCCTTGGGCAACCCAGTGAAACAGTTGGTGAACCCTAAAGAGATCACGGTCCACAAGCTGAGAACCTTTGCTGATGCAACGTGTTGACCATGATGCCTTCTGTTATGGCTTTAATGACTGCCAATATGGCACTGTAGGGGAAAAGCACTCTCCTTTCCTCACCCATTGCAGGGTTTGGGGTGAAGCCTATCTGTCAGACATGTTAGCAAGGAAGGTGCATATAGATTGATGTGGCTGAAGTTTCACATGAAATGGAGCTTTCCAAAATGAGCACCAAAGAAATTAGGGAAATCTCTGGGTATTTATGGACAGGCACACTGAAATATGATTGGAAGACAAAAGAGAATGATCTTACATAGATAATCCGGGCAAGGCCCATTTGTCTAAATGGCGTCCTTGAGTGATGCTCCTTCCCTTGAGATAGAAAGGACACCATCCCTGAAGCAGAAAGAAGCCGGTGAGCAAAGAAAGCCTGAGCAAGACACCAAAAGGCCAAGGACTGGACCCTGTGGCTTAGCTTTTGCCTGGAGGGGTTTGATCTGTCCGATAAGTGGCCTAGGGGAAACTGTGCCTGGCTTTAAGGACTGAGGCAGAGCAGCTGAGTCCTGATTCAAAAGAAGTAAGTTGGCCTGCAGACGGCTGGGGTCTCCCACAGAGAAGAAAGCATGAAGCCTTATTTAAGGTGAGACTGCAATAACCAACTTACCCTGATGAACCTGCATCTGAGAGATCCAGAAAAAGGACTGCTAAGTGCGTTAAAGAATCTACAACAAAGACTGTGTTCCTGACGACTGAGGACCTGCCCCAGAGACTGTATCATTCTAAAAGGTTAGAAAAATAATTATCAATAGGTTTAGTGGATAGGTTATAGGGGTTGTAGGAATTTATAGGATTAATAGTTAAGAAATTGTTGGTGTTTGTTATAAGTGAATTTAGTAATAAATAAATAAGTGTTAAATAATAATTTAAAAGATGGGTTACACCAAACAGGTTTACTACGTCCCAAATCAGCAGGAAGTCATTTCAAGAGAACAACGTCCCATCCCCAGAAGGTGGGAAGGGCGTTTCCCCCCCTTTGGTTATTTGATGGATAACAGAAAATTTTGTTATTTAGGGGAAGAGACTACAAGCTGTTAAATGGTCTTGTTAAATGGGTTTTGGAAGTTAGACCCAGGGACTTCTCTCTTTTTCTTTTCTGTATCCTTCTTTCTCTCCTATGTAGGAGTGAACAGACTTGAGAAAAATGGGACATAGACATAGTATAGGAAAGATCAAGAAAAAAGGACAGATTATTGAATATGGCCTTATACCTTTGTATACTGATACAAAATTAATATTATATTTGGCTAAATTGGTATTGATCATTGTATATTAATGCAAAATTAAGGTTGTATAGGGCTACATCAGTATTGGTCTTTGTATATTGACACAAAATAAAGATTATATTTGGCCACAAAAAAAAAAAAAAAAAGAAAGGACACCATCATTTGAGTCTCTTTAGGGTAGAAGGGAGGACAATGTCAGAGAGGGGCCTACTGGATTTTATGTCCTCCTGGGAGAAGAACGGGGGAAGGGAAGAGTGACCTTCCTGCTTCTACTTGTTTCCCAAATGACTGAAGGGATGCTACAATTTAGGTAGTGTGTCCTGAATGTCCAAAAGCACCATCTTAATATGGGAAGAAATAAGAACTGCTAGGCATGAGGGTCAGGACAATGGAAACCATGTTCAGAAGTGAGTGGTCGGACCATTTCCAAAAGATCACCAAAACAAACTGAAAAAGTTATGGAACTCTTCGGATATACCACGGGTTAATTGAGCAAGAGAAATCTTAGAGAATTAAAGTGATCGTACTCCAAAGATAAGATGGCTCAAAAAACAACAAGACCTTGGCTACACATTACAGTCATCTGAAGATCTTCAAAACCTCCCAGAAGTCAGCCTACATCTCAGGCCCATCAAACTTAGCCAGTGTCTCAGTGTGCAGCTAAGGCATAATGATGATATGCTGAGCTGGAATGGAAAGGAACTTTGAGTGAGCAGATTTATTGTACGTGTTCTAGCTTCCTGTTTGTGTTTTGAGAAAAAGTCTCTCTCTGTAGCCCAGGCCCACTGACTTTGAATTCCTGATCCTCCTGCCTCACGCAGGCACATCAAGTGCTAGAATGGGAGGTTTATCTTTAAGATAGCAATTAATTGAGGGAGGAAAAAAAAAGCTAAAGGAGCAAGTACTAGTGGAGACTGACAAAAGGACACAGGACAGAAACAATCAATGGTGAAAACTCAAGAGGAAGTGGGAGCAACAGGAAGGTGTTTAAACTTGACTTTGAGTGGAAGGAAAGATAACTGTAGATGAGATTAGTAGGGAAGATGGGTGTGCATACAATTAAGTCTGTAGGTGGGAGGGTGAGAAGACGCTCCATTACTGTAATTAAATGCATCTGCAAACAGTTCTGTTGGTCTTCTCTCCCACTGTCCATAAACAGATTTGTCAGGAAAACATCCCAGGACACTCACTGAAGGGGGGGGGGGGGTGACTAGATAGAAGTGTAATTCCTTCCAGCTTGTGCACTGTCATTACTTACTTATTCTCACCCCAGCCCCAGGTTTTGTCTGCCCTCAGCTTAGGGAGGTTCTTACAGCCATAGAGCCTTCTCCTCCTAACCACTTCTGGCTATCTCATCACCTTTGTAAATACACATGTGCATTCATGTATCGCCATATCAGGTTTCAGAACACCTGAAGGCTGGATCACACCCTTTGAATCCCATGAATATGACAAGGAACAGTGACCTCCATGGAGAAACTAACTATTAAACAGGTGGCAAAGAGGCATGTGGTAATATAAATATTGTGTGTGAGTATGTGTCTCTGTGTTTATGTGTATGGTATGTGTGTGTGTGTGTGTGTGTGTGTGTGTGTGTGTGTGTGTGTGTGCATGTGTGTGTGTTAGTTATCCTTGCTGTATATTTTGCAGAGCTCAATGATGTATTTGGGCTCTACTTTTTCAGGCTGTGACAATTTTTCCCAGACAGAGTATTAGAACTTGTTTCAATGTATTAGTGGGCCTCAAAAACAGTAGCTGTGTTGCCAGTTTTTAGAAAACCTCCATGTTTTCCTGACATAACATCTATTAAAAAAAAAAAAACCTTTCTGGTTTGCTCTGCCTTAAATACAGGATGTTTGTTGGCTATAGTGCTGCGTCGGTCACTTTCTTCTCTCTGAGCAGAGCTAAGTGTGTATTGTAGCATCAGCTCCGTGGGCATGCCTGGTCTAGACTATGTGGTGAATGACCAACATGGCTCTATCATTAATACTTTTTGTCATACACATGTGCATCCATCCTTCACTATTTCTGACATGCTAAACATCAACTGCTGATGCTCCACTAAACCCTTTTACATTTGACTATGTTGAAACTTAACAAGATGTAGCCTAGGCTTTTGTATCATGCAATAAACACGATGCACAAGAAACTTTATAATACCGTACATGATCTGGTAACAAGATAAAAAGAATCCTAAAAAAAAAAATCCATCCCATTGTGTTGGATTATACTTGCTTTACAGAAGTATAATTATCAGAAACTAGAGGAACTTTCTTAGTTCTCCTTCAGTATCCTCTTTGAAAGCTGCATATTGCCACAGATAATAGCAGAGATGGGGGTCTTATCCACCTTCTTCAAGCTGTGTCATCCCCACACTGGGTCTGACCTCATCTGTAAAAGAGCAACAATATTGGCTACCCCCTTACACACACACAAACACCCATGTGCATGCATGCACACATACACACACACACACACACACACACACACACACACACACGTAGACCAGTGTGCTGTTGTGATGCACTAAAAGCAGGTAAAGCAACCAAAAGACTAAACAATCAAAGTGAGGGCTGATGAAAATGAATGCGTATTGATTCCATAATATTAGAGAAAAAAAACTGTGTTCTGAGAGGAAACAAGATGAAGAAGTGGGGTGGAGGTCCTGCAAAGGATAAGAGCTGTGATCTTCATTCCTAGATACCTTAAGCACTAGGGGAAGAGAAGGGGGGAGGGTTGACTCCTGTGTGTCTCTGCTCCATTATCCCCTGTGTGTAGATACAGAATACAAGAGATATACAGAGACAGGAGATGAGTCCTGTAACCGATCAGGTTCTCCTTTTCATATTTTTATAGGAAGCTGGCCACGAGCAAAACGCTAGGACTGTATAACAGTGGTGTGGTTTTGTAGTGCTGGAGACAAAACCTAGGGCCTCATTGTTCAGTAGGCAAATCCTCTACCATCCCTCCCACTTCATACACAATGTTGTATGCTCACCTCACTAGTGGCACCATCTGATTTCTGTGATGTTTTCCTCTTTTCCTTTATTTTTTTTTGTTTTTATTTTCAAATAAAATATAGAACATTGGTGTAGTGCAAGTGACTGTACAAGCTGCTTTATGTCATTTTTTGACAAAACACATCCCTGATCAAAAATAACTAGTGAGGAGACACATATATGTGTGTATAATGTATATATAAGTGATATATCTATATATAAGTTCTGGTCTTTCAATAATCTATAATTTATCCCAGAATTCGGCAAGTTGAATTCTTGCTCCAAATTAGGCAAAGCCTCAAAGAGATTGCCCCAGAATAACAACAGAGGTCACCTTTAGGCGTGAATGGACAATGTGTTTTAAATGGCCCACTCATTCTGTCCTTGGCACAGATGCCATTGTGGTTAATTATTCTGATGCTAATATATGTGCATAGCCTTTTTAATGTGGAGACCAGCCTGAAGAATTGGACAGAGACCAATAATCAACAGATGGCAATCACTCAGGGTCGTGACTATCCTGGGCCAGCTTTTTACTGGTGATCCTCAATTATATGGAGACTTATAGCCCCAGTCTAGCCTTACAGGAACTTTCCCAGTATCTGTACAACTCTACATATTCATTCCATTGCCAGCTTCTATGGACTCTCTCTTGAAAGGGAAAAAGGGATTCCTGAATAAACTTACACAATGCTCCACCATAATGGCTGCAGAAATAATCTACTATCCGTGAACTCAAAGTGAAATGTACTGAAGTTTTATTTCTTAGTGTTAAGTGACATTTATAAAGCCATCTTTTTAAGAAGTGTCTGTCTCCTAGGGTATCATTTGAGAATAACATGAAGAGAGTGTTATCAGTAATTGCAAAAATAGATTTGACTCATGACAGTGATATTTGAATGGCTCCATTTAATATCACACCTTGACATTGAACACATATTCTTTCATGTCACTGGGCGTGCTCTGTGATGACTGCCCTAAAGGAGTCCCCAGTCTATGTGGGTAAAGCACTTTGTAGTTATAAAATCGAATTCACAGAGCAAAATTTCCTCTCATTGTTGGCCACCATATTCATTCCACAATAAGAACCAGCTGGTGTTCACATAGTCAAACTTCTGATCAGTTCCCAAGTTAATTAAGAACTTTTTGTTGGTCCTTTTGAGTACTGACAAGATCTCTCAGCCTGAAGGAAGCAAAAGCAGAGAGTTTACTGGCCAACATAACGGAAAGCTCAATATCTGAGAGCTACTTAAAAATGCTTTAAACTTGTGGCTCCAGCATGTCACTAGGGCCCCATTACACTCACTGAGCCCCATCTCTGTCTCCCTGTACTGTTTCAATCTCCAACAGGTTCCAACTATGTGGAAACCCCCAGGAGTTCCTTTCTTATTTACTCATAGCTGGAAACAAAACTATCTTCACTTTTCTAGTTGCTTCGCTGAAATTCCTGACCCGAGTTCTCATTGGCTTCTTGTGAGTTTCTTGATTATCCCCACATTAGTTTGCTAGGCTGTGTAGCCAAAGATCACAGGCTGGTTGCCTTGGACACAGAGTTTCCTGGTCTCACACTTCCAGAGGCCAGAAGTCCAAGATCAAAATATCAAAACTGTCACTACCTTCTGAGGACTGTGAGGGAGAATCCTCCACACCTTTCTCCTAGCTCTGGATTGCCTTAGTTTGGAGACAGCATTCTGCCCAAGCCTATTGTCTTCCTTCTTCGTGTGCCTGAATGTTCTCTTCTTATAAGAATTCTGGTTGCTTAGGAACCATCCTATTGACTTAAAAACGTGGTTACTTCTGTCAGTCTCCTATGTCCATGGGCTGTGGCTACTACTCACAGGTAGAGTATTTGCCTGTCCTACTCAAGACCCTCCATTCAATGCCCAGCACTGTAAATAAATATAATTTGTCTCCAGCAAGACACATCCTACAGTACTGTAGATACCACCCCAACACAACTCAACCTGTAACAACTCCTGAATCATCCCATAACTGTGAGGAAGACAGAGGTATGGGCCACCCAGTTCAGAACCACTTGTGCTCCCAGATGCTTAGTGAATGCAAGGGGTAAAACTGAGAAGGAGCCAGTTATCTTAGAATAGGTCAAGCTGCTCTACAAAATGAAAATGATTGTGGGCAGGTAAGATCAATATCCATTTTATTGATTATTGATTAAATGAAAATAAAGCCTATACCTACTTCTTATCCACATGACTACATGTGAGTCACCAAAAAAGGGGCTAAGTTAAGTAAGTGTAAATACTCTATCATTCAACTTATATCATTTATATCATTCAAATGGATCATAGCATTTAAGTTTCCCTCCAATTCTCTTTTTTTAATTTTATCTATCCTCTCTCTCTCTCTCTCTCTCTCTCTCTCTCTCTCTCTCTGTGTGTGTGTGTGTGTGTGTGTGTGTGTGTGTGTATACACTTCTGGTTTTGGTCTTTACCTTTGACCTTATTTGAAACAGAATCTCTTTGTTTTTTGCCACTGGGTATGCCAGTGTCCCAAGCCCATGGATCTCCAGGGATTGGCCTGGCTCCACCTGCCTTCTTATCATAGGAACACCAGGATGGCAAACACATACTACTCTGCCTGGCTTCAGATAGGTTCTAGGGATTGTAACTCAGGACTTCAAACTCCTGCAGCAAGTGCTTCACCCACTGAGCCCTTTCACCAGCCTCTCCTCTTCTCCATTGGTAAAAGGGAATTTTGCTTGTTCTTTTTCTCCTGCCCGTTTTAATAAGATAAGAGCACATTTGGCTATTTAGATGCCAATGACAGGGAGAGTAAATCTAACAAGAAAGAATATTGACAGCCAACTCCCATCAGTTACCAAGCAACAAAGACTGACAATTGAAGAGCCAGGGGGAGTCAGACACGAAATCACTCATGGCTGGAGTGTGGCCAAGGATGAACTCAGGGAGATATAAATACAGAATCTACAGCAGGGGTCCTCCATCCCCTTCTTGTGTCATGGAAAATATCAGACATGCATCAAAGCACTTTTCTCACCAGGGTTAGGGCTGGCTCAGAATCTCATAAGTGTATTATTGGTCCTGTGATTGACACACCCAGCTGTTAAGCAGTAGCCATCCTTGCACAGCATCAGCCAGCCTGTCCAAATTCTTCCTAAGCCAGGCTCCCACCAGCCTTTACAACCCAGTCAGAAGTGGCTCAAGAAATCCCAGCCATCTGCCCTCCTGCCCCTCTGGGCCTTCTGAGATATCTGCCCTCAGAGGGCCTCACCTGAGATTTCTGGCACCATTTTGTTTCCACAAGCTCACTTCATGTGAATGCAAACATGCGTAAGATGCACACTATCAATGATAATATGTTAGTAATATTAAGCCTGTTCCTTGGCTTGGTGCATTTCTTATCTAAGTTAGAAGTAATCCTCTTTGTATCCATAATGTAAGTGCGGACCTCTGGTTTCCAGACACTTGAGGATGCCTTTCTTAACGATTGTTGAGGATCCAGTCTGGTGTTCTGCCAGCTCCCTCACTGTTAGTTCATTTCCTCAACAGCGGCTTGGTGTGAGTCTTTTCAGATTCCAGCCTCAACCCCTTCTATTAACTAAAACTGCCCAACTAACCCTCTATATGGTGCTACTGTGGCATTTGGTAAGTTCCTGGCTGTTCATTTCTCTGACTGCACACTGATGTTCACAGATCGCTCACATTAGTCTGTATCAAAGCGGAGCCTTGGTTGTAAACATCTTCCCACGGCTCTCTATCTCTGGGCTAAGGAATACGCTGAATCACTACTGCAATAAACTTGGGAAGAACAACGAAAGGGAAAGTACAGTTGGAAACAAAAGCCTACCCAGGCAATTGCAAGAAAAAGAACAAAGTCTGTTCAAGGTCCTGATGAATGCATTTTTGCCTTCTGTCAGTGTGTCTTTTGACTGTAAACTGCTTTAACTACCAGGATCAATAAAGGGCAAGACCTAGAGATAGTAAGTATGCTAATTGGTAGTGACTAGGAAACAGGCAGGCTGCAGGATAAGCAGACAGTGTCTCTGATGAAACAGACATATTTGTTAAGGAGGGAAAGAAGTGCTCTCCTCCACAAGGCTATTCCTATGATCTGTTTTCTAAGAAATCGCAAATGCGATGGTCAACATTTGACTTCTCTCCTAAGCGGATGACAGTAAGTGCCACAGCACCTGCCTTCCCACGTTTACAGTTTAGCTCAGTCTCCAATGGTGGCCAAGTGTATATGTGTATTCATATATGCATGCACAGGAGCATAAGAAAGAGAGGGAAAGAGAGAGAGAGAGAAGGGGGAAACTATCAGAGCTAGAGAGATGACTCAGTAAGTAGATATGCTTACTGTTGGAGACCTGAGTTTTGAAACCAGCACTCAGGTAAAAAGCCACGTGTGGTCACACGCCCACATGTAACCCCAGTGCTGAAGAGGAAAGGATGGAATCAATAGAAGTAAGGGGGCTTGCTGGCCATCAGCCTAACTCCGGGTTCAGCAAGAGATCTTGTCTCAAAGGAAGAATTTAGAGAATGGTAGAGTAGCATCTCATGTACCATGCACACACATGTACTACACACACAAAGGAGAACAAACTGGGAACATGACAGCAGAGGGCTCTCAAGAGGAAAAGGGACCATGGCCAGATTAAAAAGTCCAAAAAGCCTGTTGTCCACCTATGATTTGGATGAAGCTTTGTCTAGAGAGAATGAAGTCACTGAGGCAAGAGAAGACTAGGTAGGAATTCTGACACGGAAACCCCCCACCAGTTTCATTTAACAGTTGTAAAAACCATATTAGATGTGGAAATCTAAGAGCTTCTGGTTGTCATGGCCATGGCCATA
The DNA here is from genome assembly GCA_907164525.1 of Lophiomys imhausi. NCBI lineage: Eukaryota > Metazoa > Chordata > Mammalia > Rodentia > Muridae > Lophiomys > Lophiomys imhausi. Next base: position 99,473 of record CAJQZJ010033539.1, on the reverse strand, counting down.
AATGGGCAGCGCAATGGGCTGAAAGTTGGTGTCACCCTCAGACTTCATATTTGAAACTGCACCCTCAAGTGGTAGTATTAGGAGTCTTTGAGAGGTAATCAGGTCTTATAGCTAGAGGGAACCCTAAGAATGCCCTTATAAAAAGGACTCCAGGGACTCTCCTGGTTTGTTCCCACCACATGAGAATTCACAAAAAGACATTTGAAAGCCCAAAGTTGTGCTTTACAGAATCCAACCATGCTGGTACCAGCCTTAAGAACCATGAGAAAGCCACCCAGTCTATGCTATCTTGTATAGCAGCTCCAAATGACTGAGCTGAGTGTCATCTTGGCGTGGACAACCATCTGACCATAGTGTGCAGACATAAATATAAACACACACATACACACATGCCAGTCAATTTTGATTTCTTATTTTGCCAGGCTGCTGTGAGATTCTGAATTTCTCAATAAGCATTAACCACTATAATTTTATGGCCAATTTTCTTTGATCACTAGAATTATATTAAAGACTCAAGCATTAATAAACCCTTGATAAAACTTGGATAAATTCATGAGCATATAGAAACGCAACTGAAATGCCCTGGGCATGTAAATATCAAACCCATTTCTCTTGATCCCTTCCTCTAATCAAGAGATACAATTGTGTAGCCGGGCGGTGGTGGTGCACGCCTTTAATCCCAGCACTCGGGAGGCAGAGGCAGGTGGATCTTTGCGAGTTTGAGGCCAGCCTGGTCTACAAAGTGAGTCCAGGACAGCCAGGACTACACAAAGAAACCCTGTCTCGAAAAACCAAAAAAAAAAAAAAGAGATACAATTGTCAAAGAACACTTTTCCCTAAAAACTAAATCTTAGACTAGTGAGTGAGGTTTCACCATCATTTTCAGTCCATAAAGGAGATGTGGAGAGTCATAAATACTGTGTACATCCTGGAATTCATGTCCCCTTAGTGAAGGGGGATCCTGGCAGTTCTAGATACATGAGTCAGATGCATAAGAACAAATTGACCAGAAAAGTTCTAGACTTCCATACTTGTCTTCTAAAAGAATATCCAAACACCCTAGTGATGTCAACTATCTACTTAGGAGCTAAGAGTATTACAGTGTATCCCTGAGGTTGGATGATATAGAAAGAGGCGTGAACTGAAAGCTTTAATAACACACATGATGTTTCCTGACTGCAGCTTCCACTGGAAGGTGGAAGAGGATGCAAGGCAATGTAGCTCAGATTAGCTATGGGAACTTTGGTGTTCCTTCCCATAGACGTTAAAAGAACACAGGAAGCCCTGGGTGAGTAGCAGAGCTGCTGCAGCAAGGGCCAGCCCACCTTAAATAAATATATTTGTTCATTTAGGAAGGCAAGGGAAAGAGAGTTACTGCCACAGAACTCCAGTTAACATGTATGTGAACCAGAGACAAAGACAGTCCTGCCTCAAGGGGGTTCCAACAGGGACCAACACCTGCCCACCAGATATGCTGCTACTTTCATTGATGATGATATTTTCCTCCCGATCTTTGTCTTCTCATTGTGTCCTAGCTGCTTCTACTCAGAGGAAGAACAGAGTTATGGAAATTTAAGGTTTAAGAAACAGACATAGGGGCTGCTCTTCCAGAGGACCCAGGTTCAATTCCCAGCACCTGCGTGTTGTTCACAACTGTCATGTAACTCAAGTTCCAGCAGATCTGACTCCCTCACACAGACATACGTGTAGGCCAAACAGCAAATGTACATATAAAATAAATAATTTTTTTAAAGAAGTATTCTTTAGGGTTGGCAAGGTACCTTGCCCCTAAGAGATCCCTAGGAGACCCACACCATACCCAGAAGATTAAGCCGAAGGCCAGCTGAAGTGTTCTCTAGATGAGAAATGTGAAGCCAGGGGAAGGTTAAGAACAATGGGTAAAAAGTGAAGATTTCATGTTGGACGTTGGTACCATGAGTATGAGCAGGTACCTGTTATGTAGAGTGAAAGAGAGCAATGAGAAGGGACAAGGCCATCATGATTGGAGCCCATGAGGATGACGACCACATGTCCCTTGGGCAGAATTCAGTATGTTCTGGAGAAAGAAAAGAAGAGAGAGATAGTAAATTGAAAAGCCTCAGTTTAAATTAAAGAAGGTAAACTAAAAAATCTTGGATTAAATTGTAGAGACAATGATGACACATAACTCCCCCCTACACATACCCCCGACAAAATTATACATGTAGGAACTGAAATAGGGAAGGGGGCTTCTCATTCGTACTGAGAGCACATGAATGGGGTTCCCCCATAGGCATGTGGTGTGTTGTCAAAAGATGTTCGTTTCATTGCAGGCTTCCTACGCTTTATGAAACAGAGAGGGTACTGAAGATGGAGGTATGGTCTGCCCAAGGTCACCTAACTAGTTCAGTTGGTACCCAGCCATACCCAGATCTACTGGCCTACCTGCCAGGCACACCCAAAACTGACCCACCCTCTCCCCATTTCATTTCATCCGGGGCCTTCCATTGTCTCCAGACCTTGTTTACAGTGCAAAACAACAAGGAGATACTGCCCTTTAAAGCCATTTTGACACATGCCATCCTATCCTTGGTTAGAAATAATGATACTGATTTCTAGGCCAAAATCGAGTGTGTCTGTCAGTGAAATAATTCAAAAAGCTATTTTTGTGGGAAGCATTCTATGTGATAAAAGCAGTCATTTTAGTCACCTTTAAAGGACTCGTCCCTCTGTAAATTCATACAACGTGCTGGATTCTGGCAACCAAATGTGACACCTTCTACAAAGAGTGTAGAAATGACTGTGATCTAAAATAGAGGGGGGACAGATAAATAAAGCTGACAGTGGACGGAAGAGGTCTTCATTACTAAGTTATTTTGAGAGGTTTTTATATAAGTTGAGAAAATGAATCTGCAGCTAACACACCTTCAATGCATTTATCCTGTCTTCATCTCCTCACACTGACAAGGAGAGAACAGGAAGGCAGGCTCTCACCTCCCTTCATCAATTTCAGCCATGTCCCTTTACTCCCCTCTCTGTGAAATTGCATTTCTTATACATGGCCCTGTACTGGTGCCTTTGGACGCAAACATCCAAATCCCTGAGACACAGATGTCTGCCTCTGGCAGTGAATGACAATTATCCATCCTGAGGCTGTTCAGACCAGGAGTAAAGAGAACAAAACAGCAGGCTGTGGTGGTCATGGGTCCGTAGCCTACACTGGTGAACTGGAAAGACTGTTTATCTCAGAACAAGGGGCTGGCCAAAGATACAGGTCAAGACAATGCCCCTCTGCCAATGGAAGAACAATACCTTTACAAGCCAGTGTGCTACATGGGAAGGATCAGGGGGCTGCTGCAACGCAATGCTGGAAGGGCTGGAATGAGCTCTGCAGAAGACTGGGGTTGTCATAGAGTCTGCCTTCTTGCCCCGTCAACTAGGAAACCACTAAGAACAAGTTTAGAAGGATGAACTGTAGGCTTCATTCTCTATTGCTTCCTGAAGAGGTGATAGGTCTAAGAGAAATCTTTATCTTGAATTGTTAGTAAATAGGAATATTTGATAACGTCCATGATGCCCTTAAGTATAATCATTTGCATAGATATAAACATTTGCATAGGTAGTTAGAGGATGCAAGAGTTAAATGGTGCCTGAAGATAATCTCTAGATCACGTATAGATTTTTAAGCATTCTGTTTTATTTGCTTCCCTTAATAAATATTGCATGAGCCGGGTGTGGTGGCACATGACTTTAATCCCAGCACTTGGGAAGCAGAGGTAGGTGGATCTCTGTGAGTTCAAGGCCAGCCTGGTCTACAGAGTGAGTTCCAGGACAGCCAGGGTTGTTACAAGGAGAAACCCTGTCTCAAAAAAACCTAAAAATAAATAAATAAATAAATAAATTAATTAATTAATAATAATAATAAATAATAAATTAATAAATAAATAAATATTGCCTGTAGGGTTGAAATTACTTGATAGGCTTTGCATCTGTTCTGTCATTGTTGTTTGTACTTCAATGCTAATTCAGTTTGGTTTTCTTGTGTTTCAACAATTCCAGAAAATAAGGGCCAGTCCACACATGATTTCTCACATAGTTTATTAGTGCTTGTCTTCCTTCAGCCAAAATGCAAGCTTTGAGCTCCCAGGGCACTAAACACATTATCAATTCTTTGATTGAGTTATACTGAGAAGATCATAAATGAGTTAGCCATTCTGATTACTCAAAGTCCTGGTTTCCTGGAAGTTCAATATGGAGGTAGTTTAGGCTCTGTGCAGAAGAATGACTTACCTTTGTTTGTGGTTCTTGTTGTTGTTTTCTAATGTATAAAAATATAATTGAACTTCTAGGAGGCTCCTGAATGTGGGAGGCCACTGCTAGTGGGAAAGAGGATCAACCTTTGTGGGTGTTGACAACTGCAACCTTAAAAGATCATTTTCTGAGACAGCTTGCACAGTCAGGACGAAGCCAGGTGTCATAAAACTGAGAAGGTAGTACCTGCTCTCTCCCTAGCCAGATGGCTCAGATTTGCTAAAACATTCCCAGATCGCCACCTCCTCCCCCAGATTAATGCTGGATACAGGGTAAGCAGCTGAATCCAGTCTTAACTCTGAAATCATGGGAACCCCAGCCTGTTGCTTTAGGATCTTTTCATTACAACACTCTCCAAGTATCAGAAGTTTGAGTCAGCAAGTCCCTTCCTATTCTTATGTCCAAACAGAACTGGACTCTTAAATGACTGCCTTTATGGAACAGAGATATGGACCTATTTGTAAGACAGAGCATCTTAACAAATAGAACCTAACCTAACGCTGCAAAATAGCTGAGTTTCCTAAAGAGGGCTTACCTTTCTATTGAAAGTTGTAGCTTGCTGATCCTTCAACTTGCTTACTGGATTTTCATTTCAGTTCCCAAAGATATAAATACACACACACACACACACACACACACACACACACACACACACTACAATAGAGAGGATGTTTTCCATCTTAAATGAGAAGGGAAGGATATTCTCTGTCCCAAATATGTCAAGACTCTAATTATTAGCCCAAGAAAATATACTAGACATTGAGCTGATATCAATGCCCTTTTTGTGCACATGGAATGCCCTTTGGAGAAGTTCTGTAAAAGTTGGGTGTGTCTTTGTCGGGAATACTGACGATGGAAATTGCACATCCCTCACCAAACCTGAACATTGCCATATTGGTCCATCAGAAACAGATTACAATATGTGTCAAGGAGGGTGGATTTAGTCAACCCAAATACAACCAGATTGTCCTCATTCTGATTCTGTATAATTGCTCACAGCAAGTCATAGCAACCACTGTCAAGAAAAATAGACCCTCTCACAACAACACATTTTTATACTCCATTTCGTTCGCTTTTTACATGGGTGGATTTGTCTCCAGAACATTTTCATGCCAACAGCTTCAAGAAGCTTTCAAAGGGTAGCTTTACTTTAACGGTGGTTTTGACTGACATTTCTTTAACGGAGGGGCTGGGGAGATGGAAAAAGATAGAAGAAAGAGAAACAGAAAGAGTGCAGATCTTCCGTGGCCCTCATACATCCACAGCAGTAGGTGTGCCCCAGGAAGCTGGCTTAGGTGGACTTGTCTATCAGACAGGTGTAGATCTGAGTTATAGCATTCCTGAGATTGGTTGTATATTTTCTATTGTCTCTCTCTCTTTTTTTTTAATCCCCTCCATGGTCCTCCAATTCACTTAAATATGACTGGCCAAGCCATTTTCCTTCCTCTCACCTATCCTTTTTCAATTTTCAATAAAACTATCACTAGCATCTATGTTTTCGAGCTCGAAAGTCTAATTCAGAATAAAGTATTTAATATATATTTGGGCTAGGGAGAAGGCTGTGGGGTTAAAGTACTTCCTGCTGTGCATCCTGAGGAACTAAGCTTGAATCCCCACCCAAACCCACATGAAACCAGGCCCAGCACCATGTGTCTCTGATCAAAGACCTTAGAGGTGGACCTACTACCAATATCCAGAGTGACATAGTATCAAACTGCCTTCTAACTGCATATTTCTGTGCACATACTAGTGCAGCTCTCAGACCTCATCAGAGAAGTTTCTTGGTGCAGTGGATGGTGGCTATTCAGAAACTCACAGCTGGTCAAAGGGCAGAGAACAGTGTCAGTGGAGTTCTCAGTCACAGATGGTAAATCTATGTCCCCCGTCCCCACCCCAAAGCTCAGAGAGCATTGCAGAAGAGAGAGCAGAAAGACTGTAAGAGCCAGAGGTTGAGAAAGACAACAGCAAAACAATGTCTTCCAGACATGACCACTTCACTCATGAATTCACAAGAGCTGTGGTGGCCTGCACAAGACCTGAACAAGATCAAGCCAGTCGACATTATAGCATGGAGCAGGCAGTCACTCATTAACTTCCACCCCTAACTAAAGAACTATTGAGAGTGGATAACTTCTGGGAGTATCAGTTTTCTTTAAGGGTGTGGACCCTGGTACACTGACCATGCTTTAGTGGACAGCCACACACCTGTGAGTATAAGGGTAGCACAAATTGGACTAGGTGTATTATTAAAAAAATATGAGGAGACAAAAAGTTTGGAGGGGATGGGGAGATGGGAGGTGGATCTGAGAGGAGTAGGGAGTGAATATGATCAAAATACATTCTATGAAACTCTCAAAGAATTAATAAAAATACATTTAAAAATTGCCCAGTGAAGCTTGGTCTGCAATTAAAATAGAATTTCCATAAATTTCTGAAACAGCCCTACAAATACTTCTGTGATTTTTCTATTATGTGTTTATATGAAGCAGAGTTTTACAATTTACAATTATATAATCAAAATATCAATCATCTCTAAAAAACATTGAAGATGATCTGTGTCCTTCAGTTTCAAATTTAGGCAAGTTTTAATTCCATACATAATTTTTTAATCTGTTTCAAAAATTATAATAATTACAGAAATAATAACCAGATGGCATCAGGTATCTGTCCTTCTATGACCTTCAGTTTACTCAGTCATCGCTTAGCATACATTCGTACAGCTTCTGGGTTTAGATAAATAAATCCATTAGACTCTCAACATCGAGATTAGCTGCTACTGAATCTTCACAGTGTTTCTAACAACTTTGACCAAGTGGAATCTAATGCCTTCCAAGATGCTCTGTTTAGACTCTAACCTGCATAGGAACATGGCTGTTAGTAGCTCAATGTGAGCAGAGAATCATAGATGCTGGGATTGACATAGACTTTGAAGCAAATTACCACATATTTCAACATGGTTTAATGTCTTAAGGACCACTATGGCACTGAGTGAGAAGGCCGGTGTGACTGTTCTGCAGGTAATGGCTCTTGGTGCCAAGCCTGAAGGAAAGAACCAACTCTTGAAAGTTGTCCTCTGAGATACACACACACACACACACACACACACACACACACACACTCACAGAGAGAGAGACAGAGACAGAGACAGAGAGAGAGAGAATAACTAAATAAAAGTGTAAAAAGTTAAAGCGAGTTCTTACTTGAGCATTTGGCAGGTAAGTGAAATACGTGTGTAAAACTCTAACACATGAGAAAGGTGAGGTCGTCCCTCCCACCTCCTCCATCTCCACTAATGTTTTTGCCGCTGCCCCCAGTGAGTGAATATGGGAAATCTGGGGTATCTTTCCAGACTTCGGTTTCCCTCTCCGCTGAAAATCAGTGTCCTCCCCACAGTTTTTGATAGTGAAATGCTAATGCCTACAAAGCACAAGAAAGAGGTGTGAGTTTAATGTATTTCAGCTCAGAACTTTCCCACTTACCCCTTCTTTCTAGAACATTCCAGGAGCCTCCTCAATCACTTGTTCCCAGTCAGGTTATTCTCTCAGGGGTCATCTTAAATGCACTCTAAGTTGGGCCCAGTATCCCAACGTGTGTCCACAGAAAGGTCCACGCACCACTTCAGGCTCACTGGGAACAAATCAATCTTAAGACTGTATAAGGGGGACACGAATCTCTGAGGACACCTTTCTCCTTTCTCTTCTGGGACTCTGAATAACCAACTCCCAATACAAACAGTGTCAGCAAAGACTGTCTCCACCTGACCTTCTGACCCCTGCCCTTGCTCTCTCTGATGCTCCATAGTGATGAGTTTTCTCTCCCATTTCCTTTTCCTGGCCTTGCTCACCAGCTCGTATGGACAAGACAAGAAAGACAGCAAGTGTCTGTTCTGAACAAGAACAGCCAGATGCAGGATGAAATGCAGCTAACCGTGGCAGCCTGACACACACCAGGTCTTACACTGCCTATGGGGCAGTAGCTCGACGCAAACACCAAGCTTAGTGCACACTCTGCCTTCCACCAGACCTAGAGTGTTCATTTTGCCTGCTCTGGCTCGGGTGTCCTGGAGACTTCCTTCCCAAGGACAGGAAGTCTGCCCTTTCTCAGTGCGTAAAAGCCTTTCTAGGCACAGGTTCGGTTCATTCCTCTGTAGATCACTTAGGCAAGGATGAGAAATGTCTTATTTTTTGTTCTCAGACCTCAAATCATCATGGCAGGGCTTGCTTTTAGTTTTAACTTTCTGATTGCTTTTGTCAGTGGTCCAGAGGACTCTAGCAATGAACGTGGACAGTCTGTACAATACATATGTTACCTGGGATTATTTTAAATTTTTAATCCTCCTGCTTCCACCCTCTAGTTGTTCTGTAATTACAGACATGCAGCGCTGTGCCCCGTTTATGGCATCTTGGGGATTAACCCCAGGGCTCCTGTTTGTGTGTGTGTGTGTGTGTGTGTGTGTGTGTGTGTGTGTGTGTGTGTGTTACACACTCTATGACTGAGCTGCATTCCCAGCCCTTAACATTGGTTTAATTTCGTGGAAAATGTAAATCAACTTTGTATCCTTGTTTTCTCACTGCTAATCAACAAAGGGTTCAAAACTGCTCTCTTGGAAGAAGTCTAAATTTTTTCCTGTAGAATCACTTTTGTGTCCCAGTGACCCCAGGTGAATCAGGCAGGTAGGATTAGCTCGGATTCTTCTTTTTACTACAACACGGTCTATAAAACCTCAGCTTGTAAAACTTACAATTGACAGATCATTTTGCAAAGGTTATAAATGCTGACAAATGGATGTGCCGAGGGATTTCTTTAAGTACCCAGGTATTTTTGAGTCAAGTATATGCATGTCTATCTCAGGGTTTTGCATTCACTTTAAAAGAGTAAGTTTATTTAGTTTTTTTAAAAGCATGACTCCATAAAAGTTCACCTCAATATACTCAGTGAAATACATATTAACACAAATAGAACGTTAAATTCCACCAGTGGCAAAGAAGAAACGTCCCCCCAAAGGCCTAGATAGTTGTTGATGTGGTCCAAGGGAGTTGCACAGTTATGGTGTGGCACAGCATACCAGCTGCACACATGCGCAGAAGTGGACTAATTATGTGACCAGACCCGCACAACAGGTTTTTAAGGCTCAGAGGCTAAAGGAGTAGTTAGACTAATTGTTGCCTTCTTCAGGCTTTCAGGGCCGAAGAGTACAGTAGGACTTTTAGGCATCCTTCCAGAAAAATCATTTTTTCCTTATAGAAAAGTTACTGGCCTTTGGCACCCCTCCCCATGTGCTTTGGTGTCCCAAGAACTCTTAACATACACACAGTGTCTTTATTTTATAAATCTAAGCAGGTAATATGGCCAACATTTGGGGTACCCAGGAAAGGAAGTAAATCTACCAGATATAAATAACCGCCCTTCTGTGTGAATGTCTTTAGACTGGGCCCTTTAGGAAGCCCCGCCCACACTAACATGGGAAAACCATCTATCTAACTGGTCTCAAGATGCTGCCACACCAGGAGCCCCAGATTCTTTGGTGGCACACCTCGGCTGTTGATCACAGTTATGTTTTACTCTGGAGGACCAGTGCACGGGAAAACCTGAGCAATCAGAAGCCAGCCTGAGGGAGCATGATATCAGACCTCCCAAGGAAATGCCAATCAAGGAGCATAAGCAGTCTCTCCCAAGGAAATGCCAATCAAGGAGCATAAGCAGTCTCTCCCAAGGAAATGCCAATCAAGGAGCATAAGCAGTCTCTCCCAAGGAAATGCCAATCAAGGAGCATAAGCAGTCCCTGCATTTGAACTGTGCTCTTCGCCCTGAGTTTTCACTTCTTTATAGATGCCAAGTATCCACGAGATGTTTACTGATCTCAGAATGGTTTCGAGGCCACGGAAAGATCGTAGTCCTCCTACATCTCCCCTTGCCAGGCTCTGTGTGGCCTCTAATTCTCCTTTTTCTCCTGCTGGCACAAGTGGTGGGGAGGGCATGTTGGATTTCTACGACAAGAGATCAGAAAGAGGACAAGGGGGTACTAAGGGAGGTGAGGAAAGGGTGGGGGAAATGAAGAATTACATACAAAGATTTGCTTTCATGCAAAAGCAAATCATGTATGGAAAGGGTAAAACAGTGGAACGTATCACTTTGTATACTGAGTAAAAATTAATTAAACTCTTTGAAAAGAAATACATTTCTAGCCGGGCGGTGGTGGCGCACGCCTTTAATCCCAGCACTTGGGAGGCAGAGGCAGGCGGATCTTTGTGAGTTCGAGGCCAGCCTGGTCTACAAAGCGAGTCCAGGACAGCCAGAGATATTCAGAGAAACCCTGTCTCGAAAAACCAAAAAAAAAAAAAAAAAAAGAAATACATTTCTTTTTTAATTGCACTCTATTTAGTGTGGGAGTGTGTGTGTGTGTGTGTGTGTGTGTGTGTGTGTGTGTCCACATAAGTGCCAAGGCAGAGATGTGGAGGTCAGAAGAGAACCTGTGAAAGTTAATTCTCCTCTTCCCTCATGTGGGTCCTAGGGATCAAACTAAGGTCATCGGGCTTGGTGGTGAGTTTCTGTCTCTGCTGAGCCATCTCAGCAGACCATAAAGACATGTTTTCTTAGCAATCCTCAGAGCCATAGATTCGAGTGACAATGAAGATGCTCATATCTGAGGTGATCACCGCAGATGAAATCCTCTGGGATATTTTGAGGAAGTTTTATTTTCTCCCACATTTTGTCAGGAGAAATGAGAATATGCTAAATCCCTGTCTGCTTAGGTGACTCTCTGAGATTGTATTTTAGCTGTTCTAAGATGGTAGGGGAGAGATGGATCCTTTGGTCACCAACTTTGGTTAATATCGCCCACAAGAATGCTGAATGTTTCACTCCTGTTTGCATCCCAGATGGACATTTTTTGTATACTGTACACACCTTAAAGCAAGCCGTGAGATGTATAATTACCAGAGTGTGCCATGAACAAAATGCCAGAAACCACCTACACCACCACTGAAAGATTCTTGGCATGGGGACTGAGGCGGGGCACATTCGCACATGGCAATATGAGCTGTCATGTCATGATTGGCAGGGATGAGAGGCATACTTTTCTCTTTTGAGCTGTATTATTATTTCCTTGACTGAGACATATCTCCATTTTGAGTCATAGCTGTGGGAAAGCCCACACCCATCTCACCCCAGCATATGTAAATTCCATTTCTCCCAAGACTGCCAGCTATGGAGAATGCCACCGTCAATATTATGAAAGTAGCCAGGCTGAAATCTTTGCTCTCCTATGTTAGTCACCTGAGCCACCCAAGTGACACACTGGACAAAGCAGACAGAGAAACTTATCTTTCCAAGATGGAGCCGTTTGCAGGGGAAGCTGAGTTTTGGAGCAAGCTAATGGTAAGTGGGAAAAAGTATTTAATATCAAGGACATCCTGCTGGGCACTTCCTCGTGGCTTTTTATAAAACAAAGATGAAAGGGGAATTTATAATCAAAAGATTGTGGTCTTGCTCATTAGTTTTAAGTGAAACATGCCTTCTAGATACCAAATGCTGTTAGTGATAAATGGCTTTGAATGAAATGTTTGGTGTGATTTTTTTTTTCTGATGTTATTGAAGAACCATACTCAACAGCCTGTGGCATGGAAGAGAGAGCAACCTCAGCAGCTAGGGGGCTTGCTGATAGGCTGGGGCACTGAGAGGGGGGGGCTTGAGTTTTGTGTTTCAAATGAAATGCTTGTAGAACTCTATCAGATTGTGTTTTGGGGGGAAGGGGGTGTCTATAACTGTTCCCTTTTAAAATACTTTATCTCTACGCATGTGTAGAGGCGTGTATGTACAGATGCACATGTGTGAGATGTGATGTGATCAGAGGAGTGCAATAAACGAGCAGACTAATAACTTTCATGAGTTTGTGTCAGACAAATTCAGATCTACCCCTCCCCCTTCCTGCCGCTAAGAGCCATGTGTTTGATTCAGATGAACTGGCAGCGTTCACAGGGTGGCAAGAATGTCTAGACCTTAGAGGCCTTGCTGGTCATCCCATTTGACAGTTGAACAAACTGAAGTCCTTCTACCCAAGCAATGTATAGTGAGTGACCAGATCTCAGGCCACACCCTGCCTATACTGGCCAGTCTTCTTTCCTAATTTTATGTTACTGTCTCATAGCATAGGTTTCTCATCTTCTCTTTGACTTCCTAGTATGAATTCAGATGTCACAGGAGAAATAAAAAAGCATTGAAGATGTTAAGTGAACCTTAGATTGACATAATGCATTATCTTTTGGTGGCAACAAGGTGACCTGTCTATCAAAATGACCTGTGCTACCTTCTTTTATGGCAGGAAATTGACTCCCAGAGTAATGTAAAACACTGATTTCAGTTGTAGCCTCTTTGCACTCATTAAATGTTGCTCACTGTGTCTAGTGTCTGGTGTGTTAATGCTGCACCTAATCTGGGAAGCCAGATTGTTTGCTACTTTTGGAGGAATATAAAAAATAATTTACTCCCTAAGGTGGAAATTAAAAGACACAATTTTAAAATCAGCATTCAAATTTTTTAAGTTATTTATTTACTTATTTATTTATTTGTGTACAGTGTGACATGTTTCCTTATGGCATTTCTATAATAAATTTTCGCTGGATCACACTGCTCTCCCTCATCTCCCGGTTCCTCCTCCTACTTGCCCCATTCTCCCCCAACACTCTCCTTTCCAGTTTGTGTGTGTTCTATTGCCCCCATGACCTTCTTCTTTAAAGTCTCTCTTTCCCCTCACATATACCCCTTTTTAGCTTTCTGAGTTCTGCCCACAATCATTAGCATATAAGTACACATCTGTGAAATCTTGGAAGCTACAATCTGCATAGGAAAGAGGACATGAGACATTTGACTTTCCAAGCCTAGACTTTCTCATTTAGCCTAATCTGGTTCCATCTATTTTCCTGATAATTTCATAATCTCATTTTTTTATGTCTGAACAGACAGAAACTGCCACAGCATCTAAACCTAGGACCAACATCGGCCCATGTTTAGCCAACACATTCGCTCGTTTACCTACCAGGTACATCTGGCAACTCCATGTCTGTGTTCTTATAATCCATTGATTTCTTTTTCATATTGTCGTTTTTATTAAGGTCACCTTTACAGACGATAAAAACTAGCAAGGATTTTTCCTGCATATGGAAAGGAGATGGGATTTGAGGCAGTAACAGACTCGGTTTGGCTCTGGGTCTTCAGACAGTTTATAGTCCTCCCCTATGCTCAAATGCAGGGAATGCATAAAGGACATGTACTAGTCCTTCCCATCCAGCACCAAGGCCCCACCCCTCCAAAGAGCTAGTGAATAAGGCAATCACAGGAAAGAACTATGCAAGTTATGAAGGAAACCTCTACCACGCAACTCAGGCCAGACTGTTGTTCTCTTGACATGAGAAGTGCCATTTTGGAGCTACTCTCTTCTGGAAACTCATTTTTTCCCCTGGATCCACCTCTGCCACTACAGTTTGATATCAAGTCCCCAGTGGGATAGTGCTGACTCCCCTGTCAAAGAGCCACAACAGCAGCCCATAGAACTCCAGGCAGCTGGCAGATGCACTGGAGCCTCTCCCTGGCTTCCTCCAGGCCAGGCAATGGAAGGAGCTCTTGCCAACTCAGACTCCTGGGCACAGACCCCATCCAGGGCAGGAAGGACTGAAATCCATTATGAGTCAGTGCCTGCTCAGGAGCCTGTGAATCCACAGAAAGGGTTTTCGAACAGCCTGCTGTATTTTCCGAGTATCTTTCTACTGTAATTAATGCACCCCACCTCTCTTGTAGTCAGCAGGTTTTTATCTTCACCATATAGATGGTGAAGCATAAAATTTTAATAAAAGGTTTGACACTCTCTGTTGGAAAGCATGTTGGGAGGAAGCGACAGAAGCCTTAGCTGGCCAGTTTATACAGAATGTTGGCCACTGGACATTATTTTCTAGTTTTCGCTGCCATTCACAATGGTTTTGTTAGTTTAAGCCATACTTACTACTGGGACCTGCTTTGTTTCTTAGCACACCTGAGATGTTGTATGCCCTCACCTCTGAAGAATACTTCCATAACTTAGAAAATCGATTTCATGCTGGACACGACTAGAAAATGATCATCTCCAGGAAAATAATCATGGTTCCTGAGAATTCAAACCCAACAGCTTGTCTTCAAATACAACTTCAAGTCACCAAGGACAGTTGGTAGACCAGATCTCCATCTGACACATAACTTAGCAGTAGCTGTTCAGTGCTTGTAAGCAGCAGCAGCATGACCAATGACCCAATGAGCGTGGGGCAGAGTGAGTGTGGTTTCCTTGCATGTGTATTTTGCAAAATAGTAACTGTCTACATAGTCCTGTATGACCATCTTTACCTGGAATCTACAAGCCATCTTTCTCTACTCAACCCTGAAATCCTTTCCTTTCTGCCTCTGGTTTGTATCTGCTTTTTCCATGGAGAACACAGAGGAAGAGCGACTCCTGAAGGTCAAAATGTAGTTCTGATGTCAGGGGAGTCAGTGGGACCTCCAAGAATCACAGAAGGCTGCAAGAAAAAAAAATTGGCAGAGGATGAGGCACAAGTTGTGACAGGGAGTGGGGAAGATCACAGGGGGTCAGGGGTGGCATTTACATAAATGTCCCTGATCATAAGACACTGCTGTGTGGTCACACAGGAAATGGGTGTGAAGGATTGGAGAAAGATAAAGTGAGGCTGATCTTTGACATGCCTAAAGGCCAAGGAGGGAGTCTCAACTTTGTAGGAGATGGGAGCCATGAGAGGTGTCCAGACAATAGAATGGCTTGAAGGGGCAGTGTTTAAATGAAGTCAGTCAAGATACAAGGTAGATTGTATCTTGAAGGTTTTAGAGGCCAGTCTGGAAGCTCTTGTTACTGAACATATCCTGGTCTGCAGCTTGTTTCTGAGAAATATAAAATGCAAGTTGACTGATGGGATCCTGTAGGGTACAAATAAAACAGTTAGCAAAATATACATATCTTGTCTATGTAATCATCTAGCAGTATTTAAGATAGAAGCCTGTTTCTCCTTAGATCCACTCCTAAAGGCCAGCATATGTTTTTTTTTTTCAACTTCCTTCATGATCCTTGAGTTAGCCAAGACCTTTCTAGAAAATGCTCCATGAATCACCACCATGAGACTATAGCTATAATTTATCTTGTAGGTGACAATTCTGTCACCTGAAATTTTCTCCCTCAAAACTCTCTTCCTTATTAGCTATTCTGAAGATGCCATGGTCCATTTTCTGATTCCTGCTTCTGAGTCTCTCCCTAGTGGAAAAGGAACATGGGTCTTCCATTTCCTGCCTTAT
Organism: Lophiomys imhausi; assembly: GCA_907164525.1. Taxonomy (NCBI): domain Eukaryota; kingdom Metazoa; phylum Chordata; class Mammalia; order Rodentia; family Muridae; genus Lophiomys; species Lophiomys imhausi. Next base: position 83,861 of record CAJQZJ010033539.1, on the reverse strand, counting down.
CTCAACCTCTGGCTAGATTCTCTCTCTTCCTGTTTATCTACACTTACTTATCTGCCCTCTGATAGTTGTTACTAAGCAGCAAACTTCAATTCTAGAGGAGTGATTTTCCTATACACATTCTTCTTAGTTGTATTCACAGGGGATATCTCTTGGCTACAGGGAAAGGGGCTACACACACAGAATTGGAAAGAGGAAGAAAGTTATCATTTGGGTCCACAAGTGAAGAAACCCCAGGGGTTGTGTGCTTGCAAGACATTGCTGAGATAAATTTGGAATTTTGAATCATAAAAGGCAAAGACTTCAAAGGACAGGAGTGTTCCGTCTGACTTGTATTGTTTTATTATTGGTGGTGGTGGTTGGTTGGTTGGATTTTTGGCTTGGTTTGGTTTGGTTTTTTGAGACAAGACTCTCTATGTTCCCCTGGCCGTCCTGGAACTCACTAGGTAGACCTCCTGGCTGGCCTCTACCTCCAAGTGATGAGATATCTGTTTTATAGTCATTGTTTTATAAACATTTTTAGGCATACATTAAATCCAGAAGACTTCACATAACAATCTGTAACAGTAAATTTTTATTTATCATACATACATTTATTAATACTTAACAATTACCTAATAATTGCCTATAAAATTCCTAAATCCTAAACCCAAACCCTAACTCTAAAACCTAACACCTAAAACTTCTTAGTATCTACAATTTAACATTAACCTAAGGTTTCTCAAAAGGATATTTTCCTCTGGGTGAGGGTCCTTATGGATGGCTGGTCTTCATACAATTTTTCAGTCTTTTTTTTTTTTTTTTTTTTT
>CAJQZJ010033539.1:41709-61323 GCA_907164525.1 Lophiomys imhausi | reverse complement strand
GGGGGGGGGGGATATTTGTTAGGTAACAAAAAAGCCCTGCCACATTTGATTTGTATAAATATCTTTGGCTCAGTTTCTCCATCTCAGAGACATTGACTCAATTATACTCACTGTATAAAATTCCATGAACTCCTTTCTCTCTGCTTTCAGTTCTGGTAACTTAATGCTTCAAATTTTGTAATAACTTTGCCTCTCTTTGTTTTTCACTGCTGTCTTCCCATGCACCCTGCACATCAGTGTCAGACCATCTTTCTCACTGCTGCTGCAGGGGAAGTATTTGAGCCCCCTGTTGCCCATAGGTGTCCAAGGCCAAGTTCTTCATCAACAAATTCTTGAGCTTTTGTGACCTCACCTGACTATATGAATTCTCCACTCCAAAGGGTAGTCTTGACTTGGCCTTTAACATGCTTCTTACTCTCCCCACTAGACCCTTCGTTTTAGAGAGCCCGCTGTAGCTTAGGAGACCCTCTTTTTGCAGTGAAGAACTGGCAGGCCCAGGAGCTGTGATCGCTGGGAATCTACACCCTTTACTTTAGCTTTGTTCTTGAAATTGAGAGCATTTGCTGCTCCAGTAGTCCAACTGCAGCTCTTTTGGCCTGTGTGGTGGGGAAGCGAGCTTAGATTTGTAGGCTCGTGTGGTGGTTTGAATAAGAATGCCCCCCTCCCCCCCAAGCTCATATAGTTGAATGCTTTGTCACCAGGGAGCAGCAGAAACTCCTTGATAGGATTAGAAGGATTAGGAGATATGGTCTTGTTGGTTGAAGAGAGTCACTGGGGATGGCCTTTGACGGTTCAGATAGCCTCTGCCAGGCCCAGTCTGTCTCTCTCTAGGCCTGTGGACCAGAATGTAGCTCTCAGCTACCATTCCAGAGACATGTGTGTCAGCATGCTCTTTGCCACAATGATCATGGACTAAGCCTCTGAAACAGTAAGCAAGCCCCCGATTAAATGTTTACTTTCATTAGTTTGAGAATTTTTCTGCTTATACAGATCAAACAAAAATGCAGTAGGCTCATGTCTTTCATACCTGGAATGATAGATTAGCCAGAACCAAACATCCGTATGAGTCACGCGGCGATAGAACAGTGACTAAGATGACTGGGATACCCACATGTCTGGTGACAAGGTTCCTTACAGTACAAGGTAGACTGCAGGACAGGAAGGAAAGAGGGCATGCCTCACTCCAGGCCTGGTTCTCCAATACACTGCCGAAATTCAGAACACTGAGGATTTTTTTTTTTTTTTTTGGTTTTTCGAGACAGGGTTTTTCTGTGTAGCCCTGGCTGTCCTGGACTCACTTTGTAGACCAGGCTGGCCTCGAACTCACAAAGATCCGCCTGCCTCTGCCTCCCAAGTGCTGGGATTAAAGGCGTGCGCCACCACGGCCCAGCTAGAACACTGAGGATTTTAAGGCGTCTAAATCTGAATCTACTTACTGCTGTGCCTCCTAGTTGTCAAAGTAAAATGACAGACCATGTCATAATAGTTTGTTAGCCTAATTTGTAACTCAAAACAGAACATATTTTACAACAGTCTGTAGTTTGACTTACGACTTTAAAATATTAAGCATGGAAGTATATGGGTTCTGTGTGACTTCCTGTCCCGGGGCTTGCAAATGCTAGCCTTTCCCGGTCCTTCAATATGCAGCATTAGAATTTCACCATCTTTTGAGTTTCACATCAAATCTCATGTTTACCATGAAGTGTTCCCTGATCACCTCAGCTATAGTTCAACTCTCCTTTTCCTTCCTTCCTCCTTCACGGACCAGTTAAATGATTCACTAAGTCCCAGACACTATGCTGGCAACAAAAATAAAGACAAGGGCTGGAGAGATAGTTCAGTGGGCAAAGACACCTGGCACCAAGCTGGCAACCTGAGTTTGATCCTCAGGACTCACGTGGTGAAGAGAGAACTGACTGCCACAGGTTGTCTCTGGCCTCCAGATATGCACTACGCACCCTCCCACACACACACTCTAAATGTCACTTTAATAATAATCTGATGGGAACTGTGCAAGAGATTGCATCCTCTAGATAAAGCATTTAAGAGGCAAGAAGATTACAAATTCTGGGCCAGCCTTCGCTATACAGAATTAGTCCTTCTCTGATGTCCTTCCTTCCACTGTAGCTAAAATAAAAATCCCAATCCTTACCTTGTTCCCACTTACCTCTCCAGTTCACGTCCTGATTTTTCCCCTGCCACCCCCTCTCTCTTTCAGTGATCAGAAGAGTAGCCTAGCTCCGACAACCCTCCCGAGCATCATGTTCTTCTTCAAGAGTCTTTATTTTTTTTTTATTTATATATTTAGTTTAATGAAAACATGCTTTAATACAGATAATATTTAAATATAAATGATAAAAACTATGATTAGAAAACTATCTGGAAATATCTGCTTGTGCTAAGATGCATTTCAGAAAAGATGGAATAGAAATAATGATCCTTCCTTGGTAGGTAGGTGTACTGTGTGTGTGTGTGTGTGTGTGTGTGTGTGTGTGTGTTAGATGGTACCCTTCCTTATAATACATGTTCAACACATGTTCATTTATTGCTTGCAAAGTCACAATAGCACTACCATGCTTGAGAAATGACACCCAGAATTAATTTGGGTTTGACACCCAGAACCATACTCACTGTCAGGAACCTTCTCCTCTTACATTTTCAAGTAACCCTGTGTTTCCCATCCGCCATTTCTCAGTTCATCTGACTTACCCCACATTCCCTAACTGAACAGTGTCTCCCAGCCACGTGTCATGCCATTATGTGAGTTTACTTTCTTCTTCGTGCGTTTGTATTTTTTTTTCTATTACCTTTCTAGAGTTGGATTTGAGGAAGTAAAGACTGCTTAATTTGTGTCTCCCTGGTGCATAGAACAGTGACTGATAATGGAGGTTGGTGTTCTGCAGATACACGATGGATGGATGGATGGATGGACTGATGGTAAAAATGTGCAGTGTAGTATGTATCATATAGAGGAACCTAATATTACTGAAAAGAGTTTGTTTTGAGCGTGTAAAGGTTGGAGAAGGAGGTGGCAGCAAACACAGAGGCACACATTGAGAGATACATGATCATGTTTGTATTTTGGAACGATGGATAGGGTAACGGTGTAAGCAGCCACAAGGGAAGGCAAGCTGGAGGCCAGGATTTGATCTGGATAAAGCTTAGCATAGAGAAGAAAGGGGAACGTAGCCAGTAAATGTGCACTTGAACCTCTCCACCATGAGTCATCAGGGTGAAAAATAAGGTCAAGATGACACCTGTGAGGAGAGGAGGAGGAGGAGGAGGAGGAGGGAGGCAGAGCTGTTTTGGATGGCTGCCAGTTTTCAGATTAAAACAACTTTTCCCGTTCTGGCTCCCAAAGAGACTTGAACTAGGTTTGGGGGAATTCTAGAGTACACAGAGAGTTACTGCCCTCCCACATGTCTAGGATGAGTCTAGATGTGCTCCCGTTGTGCAGTGGGAATCGGGAAAATATTCACAAGGCCTCTCTTTGCAAGGCAGGTAGATAGCAGTATTGCCCTGGAGTAGACATAGGACCCTGTTTTGGAAAAGATGGTGAGTTCAACCTTAATACTATGAAGTGTGAAATGAAAAATGAGCAGTGAGCTATGGAAAGAAAAGAGAGAAAACACGACACCAAGGGTGTAAAGGAGGTTGTTCAGAGAGAGGAGAAGCAAAGGAAAGATCCATAGCAGAGTTTCACTATTTAAAACTTACCTTAAAGCTGCAGGCTGAAAGGCCCGACTGGGTCAGAGGAGAGGTATACATAAGAAGGAGGTTGGAATGAATCCACACTGTGTGGAGTATATGACTGAAAAGGACTAAGCAGCTTCGAGGAAAAACATAGTGTAAGGTCAGGATTGGAAAGATGGCTGAGCAGGCCAAGCACTTGCTACACAAGCTTGAGGACCCAAGTTCAAATCCACGGTACCCAGGGGAGAGACTAGCTGTGGCCACATTCACTTGTGGCCTCGGTGCTGTGCAGAGTTGCTTGACAGGAGGGTTACTGGGGCTGGCTTCCTGAAACTTAAATCCAGATTCAGTGAAAGACCCTTTCTCAAAGTAATACAGAAAAAAGAGAGAGGGGAGTCAGGCCCCCTCTCGTCCTCTTCTGGCCTCTATGTATGCACCTATACACATGCCATACACACACACACACACACACACACACACACACACACACACACAGAGAGAGAGAGAGAGAGAGAGAGAGAGAGAGAGAGAGAGAGAGAGAACAAACAGACAGACAGACAAAGAGACAGAGAGACAGACAAAGAGATAGAGAGAGACAGAGACAAGTGACGGAGGGAGAAAAGTCAATTCTGGCAGCCACAACAAAGGGGAAATAGGAAATGGACTATGAAAATAGAAGTTTATTTCTCACAATTCTGGATCCTGGAAAGTCTAAAGTCAAGGCGCCCATAGCTTCAGTGTCTGCTGAGGACCCCACCTCTTCTCCAAGATTGTAAGCTTTGAACTTTGTGTCCTCACAGAATAGAAGACAGGAATGAGTGTGAGTACTGTGTGGAAGAAGGAGAAAAAAGCCAAAGGTCTTAACTGGTTCTCTCCAGCCCTTCTGCAAGCATTAAGCTAATCAGCTAATCTGTCAAGGTGAAGCCATCATACAATTGCTTTTGCAAAGGCTCTACCATTAAAAATATATATTTATTTATTTTTATTTTTGGTGTATGAATGTTTGCCTGCATGTATATATGGACACCCTATCGATGCAGTGCCCTCAGGAACCAGAAGAGAGACCCAGAATCCCTGGAACTGGAGTTACAGATGGTTGTGAACCATCTGCAGAAACCCAACCAGGGTCCTCAGTAAGAACAGCAATTTCTCTTTAAACCCCACTTTCTAAAACCCCGAGAATAGGGTTACGTCTCCACATGTGTTTTGGAGGGAACAGATCCAAACCATAGCGGCATTCTGTTTGCCTCCTTGGTGGTCACAGTCATTCCAGGAGCTGGATGGAGAAAGCGGGAGTGAATTACCCATGAAGTGGCAGAAGTGATTTCTCAAAGTGACGTGTCTGAAAGGGGAGTTACTGTGATGGATTATGATGGACCCTTCACTCATCAGAGCCAAGGCCATGCATTCTACAAGCTGACAACTTCAAAGTGGTCAATAGATCCTAGATCCAATAAGCAAGTTCTGTGGAGTCCACCATTAAAATAAAATCCCTCAATTTTTTTTCCAGTGATGTGAATTTAATTTGTTCTCATTTATTACAACTACTTCCTGGGACTTGGAAATGCCTTCTAAATGTTCGTATCATTTTTAGATTTGCAATCCATTCCATTCAACACGCCTTTCTGCAGATTGAATCGCTTGCTAAATTTGAAAGAGATCGATAAATAGCAGCAGAAACTATGAGAGGTCATTTAACTTTTTTTTTTTTTTATTAACAGACCCAATAAATCTGAGCAAATTTCCTTGAAATGAATCATCTGGAAATAAAAAATTGCTTTTGGGCAATTTACAAGGTTAAATCTAAAAATAAAATTTTTACTTTCATTTGCAGCTTGCATTAACATGACAAAACTCCAGCAAAATTTGCCTGGTGCTGGACTTAATGTCTCCTCCCATTTGCATGACTGAATCCAAGGAAGGGAACAGATTTGAAACAGAAGAAAGTGAAACTAGAAATAAGGTCCTCTGTAGGTAAAGGTTTTAGATAATAATTCTGATTTTTAAGCAACATATTTTGGGTTTTGGTTTTTTAGTTGTTGTTGTTGTTTTATTTTGTTTTGGTTTGGTTTTTTTGTTTTGTTTTGTTTTTCTGGAAACATGTCCTTTTGAAAGTGACCCGAATCCTGTAGCTGCAAGACTGGTTTAACTTGGCTTCAGCTAGACAAAGTGTGATGATGCTTTGATGACCACCCCAAAGCATAATTTTCCCTTTGGTGAGCTTTAGTGATTGTAAACAGTGGTTAACTGGCTAACTAGAATTTCAAAGGAAAGTGGAAACAGTGGTGACCATAAGGGGGGGGGGGTGACAGAAGAAGTTCGAGTCCATTACAACAGTTGGAAATCACTGAGATTCCTCTTCCAAGGCTCTTCAAGCCTTTTGTCCCTTCACATTCCCCCATACTAGCCTGCGTGCGTGCGTGTGTGTAGATGTTGCTGGTGTTCATATGTGCATGTTTGTGTGCAGATGTCCATGCACATGTGTGCACATCCACGTAGAGGCCAGAGATCAACCCCAATGTCATTCCTCAGAAACTGTCCAGCTTGCGTCGTTGAGACAGTGTTCCTTCATTGGTATTTGGGGCTCACCATAGGCCTGGTTGGCTGGCCTGCACGGCACAGAGATTTTCCTGTCTCTACCTCCCCAGCCCTGGTTTATAAGCTCATGCCACCACACCCAGCTTTTTGTATGAATAGTGAGGATGAAATTTAGGTCATCCTGCTTACACTGTGCACACTCTACTGACTGAACCACCCCAGCCTTACACTAGCTCTTTGTCATGTTTTTATCCCCTTTCTCTTTTTTTTTCTTTTTATTTTTTATTTCTTCAAGTTACATCTCAATCACAGTCTCCTCCCTATTCCCCCCTCCAGTCCCACCCACCCACCCTCAACCCCCCATCCTCTTCCCTTTTTTTTTAAGTTTAAGGTATATCTTATTTCCCCCTACAGTTTCCCCTTTCAGCCCAACAAATGGCTCTTTCTCTTATAATAATAAATACAATACAAAACAACAGAGGTAATTAGGCCACAGTTATGAGGGTTATATGGCTTAGCGTACATTCCCAATGTCCAGTCCATATGTATTTGGTACCTGACTTTAACATTCTACTATCTAACCATCTCCATGAGTTTAAAGTTCTATTTTATCCCCTTTCTCTAGCCTCCTCTTTTTTTTTTTTTTTTTTTTTTTTTTTTTTGTTGTTTTTCGAGACAGGGTTTCTCTGTGTATCCTTGGCTGTCCTGGACTCACTTTGTAGACCAGGCTGGCCTCGAACTCACAAAGATCCGCCTGCCTCTGCCTCCCAAGTGCTGGGATTAAAGGCGTGCGCCACCACCGCCCGGCTTAGCCTCCTCTTTTATTCATTCTTTTTCCCTTGGCATAAAACAAAACTGAAACATATTCATATTTTCCTATATAAAGCTCATTTTCCTTCTTGAATTAAAAAAAAAAAAAACGCATTGAGCTTTTTTTCCTCTTTCTAATCCAAGAGCTCTCTTGGTAGAGTGGGAACATCTTGATTTTGTCTCCTCCTCTGCACCAACGGGCCACAGTATCCAATGGATTCCTCAGAGAGAATGAATACTTTAGGAGTTTATTAGATGTGAATTCGCACAGAGTAGTCAACAGTTAGGATTTTTTTTCCCCAGATAGAATCAATACCCTTCAGCGTAACAGCCTAGCAACATGAAAATACGTCACAAATTTCCCCCTCTTGATTTAATTAAAACCAAGAACCAGGTGTTCCTAAGGTACAGAGCATGCCACCCAGAAGCCTGGTATGGCTCTTCAGTCCAGGCTTCTCAGCTTGGATGAGAGAATAAGGCCTCAGCCTTGGGAAGGGATGCCAACAGCACTTGCTGACAATCAGATGGCCCTCTTTATTCAACAGATCCTTAGAACTGCTGGTTCCTGGATGCCTGAGTATGGAACCATCAATCTCTGACTCCTTGCAAGATTACCAGCTCCCTGAAAGCCCCACAACTAGTCTGTCCAGTTAATACTAACAACACCAGGGTAGTGACCATACCCATGATAATGCATCAGCCTCCCCATTAGAGAAACTGGAAGAAATACACACAATCCCTTTGCCTCTGTTACCTTATAGCTGTGGTTACAGCAAGCAGAGGATCATGGTTTTAGTTTTTCCTGCCTGTTTCCCCTTTGGGATCTTTCATTCGCTCCTCAAATCTGTGTAGGAAGTGATTCCTGGTGTGAGCAGCTTCCGGTGCAATTAGACCTCAGGCTGGGGCTTCTGTTGGGGCTTTCCTTTCCAACTTTGTCACAGTTGCACTTACTTGACCTCTTGGCTCTCATTTCCTTATCTCTCTAATGAGGATAATAGCAACTCACAGGTAAACCTATCTTCAGATGAAAGGTAACTGGATTTTTTTAAGTAGTATCCTGGTCCCCAAATAGCATGGTTCTTTTGGGTGTGGCTGACATAAGCAGAGGACAGCCTTGACAACTCCCCCCCAAGAGAACTGAATGTTTCTCAGAGGCAGAGGCTGTGCTCAGCAGCATAGGCTTGGATGTGGGTGTACTCAGTGGCGGGCGCTTGCCTGGCTTCAAATCCTCAGTTTCAAAAGATTAAAAACAAAATTATCTCAGAGCCTAGTTGGATATGCTAAGATGTCAGTTTTGCTTCTGATTGGCTGGGTAGACCTCCTCTCTCACTTTTCCCAGATGTGTTACATGGGTATCATTATGGCCCCCTCAGAAGACTATAATTAGGGGAATACACTTTATACATGTATTAAGTTCTTGAGCAATACTTTAATTTCAAAAGTTGTGTAAAATTCAAATTTCACAATTCTAGTCATACTAGGGCAAAGGTCTCTCTGTGTCTGACGAGATACAGTTGTGACTGTCACACACATGGCTGTCATTACTGACATGGCCAGGTTGTCACTCGGGCAAAAGGGAGTCAGCTGGCACACGGAAGAACTGGCCACTTGGTATGACAAAGTCTTCAAACCGTTGCTTCTCTATGTCTGAAAACTGTTTTTTCACATAACTATTTTTAAACTTGATACTTAAATTATACCATAGCCTAAAACAAGTGTAGTTTCATTACTCTGTAAGGAGGTTGCAAATTTGAAATGAGATGAGGATGGAATGTATTGTGGAAATTATCTCCTTATTAAAATTTAAAGTGGGGACTGGAAAGATGGCTCAGCAGTTAGGAACTCACATTGAACTTGCAGAGAATGAGTTTAAAATCCACTGCTCTTGTCAAGTGGCTATATAACTAAAACTACATATACTATATAATGTTTAATGTATAATATATTATATATATATATATATATATATATATACAGTTCCAGGAGACCCAACATCTTCTTCTAGCTTCCATGGGCACACGAACTCATGTGCACACACCCACAAACACAAAAATTATTTAAAATAAAGTAATTCTTTAGAAGATAAACAAAGCATAGACTTTGCTTTATTGACTAAAATATAACAAAACCTGGAAGTAATATCAAATTTGCACCAAAATTTTATAGATTATACATAATATAAATACAGAAAACATTTCATGTTTAAGGGTGTCTTGATTAGTCAGTAAAAGATAAATCTTCAAACTATCATTTCTATATGTATTTTTTTCTCTCTCTCCAATAATTTTTCCAACACCTACGCAATGTTATTATAAGATTTGAGATGGAAAATGGATAGGCTTTTTTTTTTTTCCTACAGTCATGGGAGAAATGTTGCTAGGATGTTTCCTAAATAATTATAAGCCAAGCTTGCTCTCCCTATCCAGGCAGATCATTTTAAGGAAAAAGAAATAGAGATTGATCCCTTCAACGGCCGAGTACTGTAGGTAGCTATGAAGGTTAGAAGCGCAAATGTGCTGCGCCCGGCTCAACTGGGGCTTGCAGCGCAGACTTCAAAGCTGTGGAGGCTTTAGGAGGTGGTGCCTGGCTGGTGGAATTGGGTCACCAGGAGTGGGCCTTCCTTTGAAGATCCCATGTAGTTCTGCCTCTGATTGGCCATGACGTAACCAAGTCGCTGCGTCACTTCCCGTAGAATGCCGCTGTTCCCACCATGCCTTCTCAACCAGCGTGGATTGAAATTCCTCTGAAATTGTGAGCCAAAACAAGCTGTTCATTCCTGAAAGGTTTTTTTTGTCACTAATACAGTGGCCCCGAGTAGCTCCATAGCTCCCTTTATCTACTCAACAGGTGGGGAAGGACACGTTATGGCTCCCTTACTGTGGGGAGTCTCTGGGAATGCTCCCGTACTTGAGAAGGAGACTGCTACTTGTGTGTGATCACATTACTAAAAAATGACTGGTGAGAGAAGAGAGCTCAGTGGTTAGGAGCACTTCTGGCTCTTTAAGGACCCGAGTTTGGTTCTCAGAACCCATATGGTGGCTCACAATGTATATAACTACAGTTCTAGAGAATTGACACCCATTTATGCCACGAGACATAAGAGGAGACAGATGTGACTATGGGCCTAGCCACGTGATTGAAAGGGGCTAGGTGGTCTGATTAACTTAGATAACTAATTGAGAGTCTGTCTACCTAAGGCCTAAGCTTTGAAATAGTCAACGGTCTTGGCATCTTTATTTTTAAGGCCTAAGGGCCACCCTGGGTCATATGATTTTTTTTTTTTCACCAGCAGACATAAGTCTTAGAACATTTTGAACATTTGAAACGTTTGAACCAAAGACGAAAAGCATGTTTCTCATTTACAGGTAAAGGGCTGGGGAGTCAAAGGGTCCAGTCAGGGAAGTGTTTGCCACGTACGCACGGAGACCCCAGTTTGATCCCTACAGCCCCTATTTTGGCTAGGAAAAGCAAGCAGTAGCCAATATTATTAAGGCCACAGGTTACAGGATAAGATAGAACAAACTAGAAGGTGAGCAGGTCAGAGATCCTGCTGGGTGTGGATTGGTAGAAATCCTTGGGACTGCTGTAGGTGTGAGAAGGTACTTTCAACACCAGCCTACCTTTGTTCCCTGCCTAGCACACGATGGATCTCAGTTATTGCTGTGTGCCCTGAGTACAATGTACAGAAAGCCACATGTGAAATTGTACATATAGAAGTAAATTCATAAAGGGTATGTACTTGAACTTTTCACATTTACCCATTTACTTGTGATAGCCTATGTCTGCGGAGGGCAGAGAACAAACTGAGAGAGAGCCATTTCTCTCCTTCCACGACGTGATTTCCAGGGATTAAATCTGTGCTACCAGCCTTGGTAATAAGAGCCTTTACCAACTGAACCATCTCACCAGCCATATACTTGGATTTTTTTTTTTTAATAAATGCAATTTCTTACCACTTTTTGCTTCAAAATTAAAAATCAAAGGAATTGAGGTTGTAACTGAGTGGTACAGCAATCAGATAAAGAGTGTATTGCTAAACGAGGACTGAGATTGCTACTGCCTCTTTACTTTCTCCAAAACCTAAAAAAAAAGTCTTTATGAGTGTTCAGGAGCTTTGACAATGTCAAACTGGCGGGCAGAACACTGCAAATGAAAAACAGAAAATATTTGCAGGACAATTGATGTTTCATTTTCTTAGAGAAAGTGCTTTCTTACAGAAATCGCTCAGCAATTTTTTTTTTTTTTTGCTTTCATTTTATTTCAAAGTAGACCCAATAGAGAAACTATAGTTAGAAGAAAAGACAGTGAGACAAGGTCCTTACTCCCTCCTCTCATCTCCATACATAATGTATGCTTGTGGGAGAAAGAACTGGAATAAACAGGCAATTGATTGCAATGACTGTTCCCCATTTATCCCACTGATAAAAATGAAAGGCTGGACATGACATCAGATGCTTTGTTAAATGAAGGAATTAAAAAAAAAAAAAGACTCGGTTTATTTGATATCGTGTTGCGTCTTAAGCAGTTAGCCAGTTTGTAAGCTTTACTTAACGATCACAATGCTATCCAATAACTTGATGGTTTTTTTTTTTTAATTATAATAGATTCAGGCCTTTATTTTCAACCCTGAAATTTTCTAATTATACAGTGTCTTTTGCCTGGAGTAAAAATAAATGTGACAATCATGAATGGAATAGAGAGGTAATTATGCCTCCATATACATTTAATCAGCCACTCATTATGTATGTGCATTTCTATCTACTTTTATCTGTTAAAGAGCTTTGGGTTGCTGGCAGCACAGTTCCAGCTAAAGTGGCTTTAAAAGTAAAGATGAAAGCTGGGGAGATGACTGAGTTGCAAGAGCTTGCCACACAAGCAAGCACAAAGGCCCAAGTTTGATCCCTAAACTTATCAGTTTTCTTTTTGTTTGTTTGTCTGTTTTGGTTTGGTTTTGTTTTGTCTTGTCTTGTTTTAGAGAAAATGTAGCCAGGTGTGGTGTTGTACCCTTGTGATACCAAAATTGGGCAGGCAGAGACAGGTCAGGTGGATCCCAGGGGCTTGCTAGTCAGCCTGCCTAGCCTAAGGGGCAAGTTCCAGGCCTATCTCAAAAAGCAAAGTGACTGAGGAAAATACCAGAGGCCATCTATGGCCCCTCGCACACCCACCCCACACATATAACACACATATCACACACACACACACACACACACACACACACACACACACCGTAAAATAAAATAAAATAAATAGTAGATAAACATGCCCGGTGTGGGGGTGCACACCTTTAATCCCAGCAGTAGGGAGGCAGAGGCAGTGGATCTCTGTGAGTTCAAGGCTAGTCTGGTCTACAAAATGAGCCCAGGACAGTCAGATATACACAGAGAAACCTTGTCTCAAAAAAAAAAGAAAGAAAGAGAGAGAGAGAGAGAAGAAAGAAAGAAAGGCACTGCATTATCACTCTAACAAAAAGGCTTGAAATGTGGTGTCTTCATAGCTGGACCATTTGGCCCAGCTTTGGCATCAGAAAGACAATATCTCCTCTGCTCCCTTTTGTATCTTCTGGGCGACATGGGCTCTGGGCTCACACTGGCTTTCTTTTGGTTACAAGATGAATGTCACACTGCATGAGTCTCATCCCGGATATCAGAGTGATAGAAGAATTCATCTCCTTTAGCAGTGGTCTCTATCAGAACTCAAGTCCGCTCAGCAAAGATTGGGTCATACACTTCTGTCTAAGATAGTCAGTCAAAGAGATTGTAATGCTTAACTCCAGCACACACCTCTTCAGCCCACAGCCTGCAAACCATATGCAGCCCAAGATAGCTATGAATGTGGCCCAGTGCAAAACGGGGAGCTTACTCTATCGATATTTGTAATGTGTGTGCATCTTTAGATGACACTTCGTAGATGACAATTATGTGCCACAATATCAGAAGATTGTGCATATCTTTAGTTAAGGATTCAGATGGCCACATAAGTTCAGATGGACTCATAAGGAGAGGTAAAGACCCAGAAAAGCTTGGATTGCTCAACATGGAAGGTTTGGGTTGGTGAGTTTTGAAGTAACACATATTTGTTAGAGTGAATGGTATTGTGCCAGTCAGCTTTCCATTACTATAGCAAATGCCTGGCACAATCAGCTAATTAAGAGAAAAGATGTATTTTGTTAAACATTTTAGGGCCTTCATTCTACGGTAGGTGGCCTTTGTTGCTTTGAGTCCTGGGGAGATGCAATGCGTGGGAGGCTTGGAATGCAACAAAGCTGTTCGCCACATGGCTGGGATACAATTGAGAAAGAAGAACAGAGGGGAGTGGGAGGCCCTACAATGTCCGGGAAAAGAACGCCCTCTGAGACAGACCTCCTACTAGACTGCCTCTCAAAGACTTCACTACCACCCAATAGCCCCACACTTTAGATGTGGACCATTGAAAGACAAGGCAGATGCAAAGTAGAACAGCAAATCCTAACCATACGTTCATGTGAATATGGGTTTTGGAATGTGAGTTACCCATTCCAAACATTTGCTATGACTCCGGGCACTCTAACTCTTAAAATTAGTGACATGGGATTCAGATACCATATTGTTTCATTTTCTTAGTAACCATCAGAAAGGATTTTATGAACATGTCTTAGTTCAGTTTTAGGTTTGTCTCTCTTTTCCATTAGAAAGGAAATTCCTTAACAGTAGAAACTATCTTTGAAGTGTTGAGTATCACCTCCAATACAGTAAGCATTCAGGAAATTCTTGGACAAATGTTAAGGGTAGATGGATATTGCAATTCTTTTCTAGCCACAGTATAAATGGGAAGTTACATGCTTCTAAGTTGCAAACAAAAAAATGTAAACCCTGAAGCTGGAGACATGGCTCAGCAATTAAGTACACACACTGCTCTTGCAGAGGACCTAGATTTGGTTTCCAGCACACATGTGGAGCAGTTCACAACCACCTGTAACTCCACCTGCATGGACTTGATGCCCTCCTGTAGCTTCTATGGGTGCTGTACTCATGTATACACTCACACCCAGACACAAGTCTATACACAGAATTAAAAGTAATTCTTTTTTTTTTTTTTTTTTTTTTTTATTTTAAAGATTTATTTATTTATTTATTTATTTAATGTATATGAGTTGCTCTATCTGCATGTACACCTGCAGCCAGAAGAGGGCATCAGATCACATTGTGGATGGTTGTGAGCCACCATGTGGTTGCTGGGAATTGAACTCAGGACCTTCCGAGGAGCAGCTAGTGTTCTTAACCCCTGAGCCATCTCTCCAGCCCTTTTTTTTTTTTTTTTTGGTTTTTTGAGACAGGGTTTCTCTGTGTAGCCCTGGCTGTCCTGGACTCAATTTGTAGACCAGGCTGGCCTCGAACTCGCAAAGATCCGCCTGCCTCTGCCTCCCAAGTGCTGGGATTAAAGGCGTGCGCCACCACTGCCCGGCTAAAAGTAATTCTTTTTAATGTAAACTCTTTCATCTCTTTATACATAGATACCTATGTACCTAAGTCCCATCCCTTGACACAGGAGAATTCAGTTGTCACCTACCTTTTCCTGAAGAGATGCTGTGACTTGGCACAGAGAGACAGTTGACTCTGTCTGCTCCTGCACAGCCTAAGCAACGACCCAAACTGGCACGTGGGAGTGCCGTCATGACACATCAAAAGGCACAGAACTTAGCCAAGCATTGGACAGAAACAGAACAGGAAAAATGCAATTGCAGGAAAATTTACACTTCAAGCTAGCGTGGACTAACTTGAAAACTATGAGATGATTCATTCACTGAACTCTAAACATGTAATTGTGATGCTCATGCAAAATTATATCACGAATAATTAAAGAAGATTACAGAAAGGTACTAACACTAGCAGAGTTTTCTGATAGAAACTATTTCAAGTTATTTTAGAATTTGCATATACAGAATGCATTTTTCAGATCTATGTCCCCCGATGCCATTGAGATTTAATAGTATTTTTAATACTACTGAACATTTTGTTTCCCTTTCCCTTCTAATACTTAGGAAGCACCCAAAAATTCAGAGAGGCAAAAGTGTTAGATACAGCACAATTCCTCTTCTTAAATATATTATGGGCTAGAATGAACGTTGAGGCACATTTGTGAGTAGTTATAATTTGCACATGTGGACAACTGCTAAAGTAGTATGGGATGTCTCAAGGATGGTACAAAGGAAATATAATGTTAAATTGAATAGAAGGAAATATGTATTCTGACTGACATTGTCAGAGAATGGCCCATCAAAGATGTAGCATTAGATCTGGTCAAGAGGTTCTGGAAGGTGACTTCCAGAGAGGGACCTAACTAGGTTGCAAAATGGTTAGCTGAACCCTAGAGCCAAGTCTATCTTCCGGTAAATGTTTAACGTCCCATCAGCCCTTGACCTCGTTTCTTTCCTCTTTAGTGCTTTATTGGCTTCTTGGAGAAAGTCTGCAGCACAAGGCAAGCAGCAGCAGGCAGATCTACAGACACCAGAGAAAAGATCCAAGAAAGCCAGTCATCGCTAACCCGAGTACCAACGACACCAAAAGGTTAAAAATTTAGAAATAAAAGGAACACTCTTAACTTTTATTCGATAAATTAAAAAATAAATAAATAAATAAATAAAATTACTGCCCAAGTACCAGGTACATTGTCCTGACTTAACAATTCACATGAAAGAGATTCAGGCAGGAAGAGTGAATGACATATGAAATGTCCTCCCCAAAGCCTAATGCAAACTACATTCCTCTGCCCCAAAAATCACTCATTCAGCTAACATCTTTAACTTAAATATTCTGAGAAGAGCACTCTTCTATGAGGAAACGAAGATATAAAAATTTAAAGTGATCCTTATCTTTGGGGACAAGCAGCTTATAGTAGAAGTGAATAGATGAATGCAACAATTTTTTTAAAGATTCATTTATGTATTTATTATTTTATGTATATGAGTGCTCTATCTACCTGTACACCTGCAGCCAGAAGAGGGCACCAGATCACATTGTGGATGGTTGTGAGCCACCATGTGGTTGCTGGGAATTGAACTCAGGACCTCTGGAAGAGCAGCTAGTGCTCTTAACCCCTGAGCCATCTCTGCAGCCCCCAACAATTGTATAAATACACAAATAAATATAGGCTCTCAGAGGCTAGGGAGATACATCATTGGCTAAGAACACAAACTGCTCTTGCAGAGGTACCCCACATTGCTTGGCTCACAACTGCCTGTGGTTCCTGCTCCAATGGATCCAATGCCCTCTTCTGAAATCAGTGGGCACACACAGGTAAAAAATGAAAATAAATCTTTTCCTTAAAGTCTCTTATAATAACCAATAGTTCCAGTGAGAAAATTCTGTTCAGATTGTAGGAAAAAAAACTACTTGAATTGGACATCACACTTTAAAGAGAATCATTGAGATATGGTTTAAATAAGAATAAAATTCACTCCTTTAAAGTGGACAAGTCCATGGAGCCTAGTGTAGTCACACCATCACAGCCTAATATTGCAACATTTATACCATGTAAAGAGACCATGTTACTATTAACAGCCATTCGCTATCCACCTGAGTCTAGCTACTAAGCAGCCACTAATATACTTCCATTTCCATAGATTTGCCTATTCTGATCACTCCATAAATATTCTCCTTTTATCATTCTTTTTGCACATTTTTACATACGCTGTATGCAAATCCCATAGCTGATACATGATTCCAGCTTTTCCTCCTATTCTGTAGGTTGTCTGCACATTTTCTTGTTTGCATTTCCGGTAACGGAAGTATCGTGGCTTTAGTTATATATGTGTTTATGATCCATATTAGCAGAGAAAGGGTTCTTTATTATTTTGCATGTGGATA
Organism: Lophiomys imhausi; assembly: GCA_907164525.1. Taxonomy (NCBI): domain Eukaryota; kingdom Metazoa; phylum Chordata; class Mammalia; order Rodentia; family Muridae; genus Lophiomys; species Lophiomys imhausi. The sequence continues at coordinate 44,440 of CAJQZJ010033539.1, read as the reverse complement.
TCCAATTTGTGGCACTATTACATTGCAATATCTTTTATTTCCTCATTTAATTGTCTTGACACCCTTGTCAGCAATTCATTGGCCATTTATGTTAGGGTATGTTTATAGACACAATTCTTTTTTAAAATATTAATTTTTATTTTTTAATTATGTGCTTATGTGCTTATCTGTATGTGAACATGTGGATATGTGTGTGGATACCTGTGCAGTCCAGAAGAGGATCTCCTGGAGCTGAAATTACAGGTAGTTGTGAGTCACCTGATTGGGTGCTGGGAACCCAATCCAGGTCCTCTTCAAGAACAGTATGCACACTTAACCATCCAACTTTCTCTCCAACTATAAACTCAGTTCTTTCTCAATGGTCTACATGTATGTGAGTTTAATTTCTTTTTACATTTATTTATTTTTATTGTATGTATGTGTATATGTATGTGCACGTGTGTGTGCATATGTGTGTGTGCATGTGTACATGTGCGTATGTGTGTGTGTAGGTGTGTGTATATGTATACCCCAGAGTTACTGTGGAGGTCGGAGAACAGTTTCCTGTAGTTGGTTCTCTCCTTCTGTCACCAGGTTCCAGGATTGAGCTAGCTTGCTAGACTTAGCAGCAAGCTCTTTTACCTGATGAACCACCTCACTACCCCCATTCTTAAGCCAGCGTCATACTAGTTGGATTAATGTCACTTTGAATTGTGTTTTGAAAACCCTCCTTTTTCAGGATTGTTTGTTTTATTCTGAGCCAACTGAGTTTTTGTGATTGATTAATTTATGTTGGGAGCGTTAGGCAGGATACTCATAAACTGGACTGGAGTGGGTCACTAAGAGAAAGATTACACAACTTTGTGGAATTTGATCTGTACAGTGAAATATATAAATGGAGCATGAGAAATGAACTCGTAGCCTTAAATGTCCTTCTAATGTGGAGAGTGAATGCCATATTACCACACATGGTTTCAATGACTGAGCAGGGAGTCTCAGTTCCATATAAAGGGAAACTTCATAACAATTAAATTTGTTCATAATATAGATCAGATTCCCATGCACTCTATAATCTACTCACTCCTTAAAGATTCCAGCCCAGCCCCGTGACCTAACGCTTAGGAATGCTATGAAGACATTCCAGCATTGGATGGAAGATTGTGACTCTGATAAGAAATGGAAACTGTCACTCTCGTTATCTCAGTTGCTCTCAGACTCATGAGATATGAGATAGGGATGCTCACTGTTCAGGAAGTTAAAGCCTTCAACCAGCCAGTCCCTACCTTCTCTCCTTCCTCCTTTTATTTTTCTATCCATCCAAACAGCCTCCCACAGCTTTTGAAAATGCATACCATGTATGTTCTATGTGTCAATCACTGATCATATAGGGAGGGACAAAAATCAACTCCTTTCATTTCCTGTCTGGGAATCTTAGACCATGCCTAAGGGCGGGAGAGGTTTAAAAAAATAAATAAATAAAAAGAGGGCTGGAGATGTAGCTCGATAAGAGAGCACTTGCCCAGGACACATTTAGGCCCTGAGATCCATCTTAGTGCTGCACATAAAAGAAAAAAAGAAGGAGAGAAAATCAACACCTGCCTTCATGGTGCTGGGTACTCACAAGGAAGAAAGGGGTAACAGAATTAAGCAAGGGATTACATAATAATTAAAAGTCTCTTAGCCGGGCGGTGGTGGCGCACGCCTTTAATCCCAGCACTTGGGAGGCAGAGGCAGGCGGATCTTTGTGAGTTCGAGGCCAGCCTGGTCTACAGAGCGAGTCCAGGACAGCCAGAGATATTCAGAGAAACCCTGTCTCGAAAAACCAAAAAAAAAAAAAAAAAACCTAAAAAAAAACCTAAAAAAAGTCTCTAGATGTCCCTTCATGTATCTAGAAAGCAAATTGAATTTTTAAAGAGAAAGATAAAGTGATCAGCTATCACATACACAAAAAAATCCCTTAGTTTGCCACAAGATTCAAAGTTTAACTTTAAGGCAAAATCAACATGAGTGATTCTTCCTTCTACCCAAACATGTCTTTTGGGTTAACTGGCTCTTTGAAACTACCTTAGCTGAAAAACTAGTAATTGTTTGTTTTAATTGCTTCAAGTGTTTCATAAGATTGAATGTGCAATTTGGCGAGGGGCCTTTATGCTGAGTGTTCACATTTGGCTTCTCCTGCTGAGGCCCTCACAAGACAGCTAAGTGGACAGGGTTCTTCTGTCCCTGGCTATTCACTTATCTGAGTGTAGTGGGCTAACTATAGGAAAAAAGTAAGGATGGGGTGGTAAATCTGGAGCTAGACCAAAGGCAGGTGAGATGCCAAAAGATTTTATTCCCGAAAGACATCTAAAATACTCCTAAAAAAAAAAAAAACCACTGGAAGGGTCCACAGGCCCAGGAGAAGCAGGACAGAATCTGTTGGGAAGAATCTGCTACCACATGCCTGACTATATGTGCATCCCTGCTTTCTTCCCCATTTGACTTTGGCTCAGAGGTCTCCTGAAAACAACAACAGACACCTCAGGGCTATGTGTGTCATAATGATAAGTGTCTATTTTAATCACATAGCTGAATCAAATTCTACAAATAACAAAAAATTTAAGGGCAATTGGGGCATTGTGGCAGAGGTAGAGAGGCTAGGGGGTGTGTCATATGAAAATTAATAGACCCTGATTGCTGGCCTTATATAACCATAGTCCTTAATCGGGTCAGATGTAATCAACTCATAGGAAAAAGAGAGAGAGACAGACAA
>CAJQZJ010033539.1:30811-41699 GCA_907164525.1 Lophiomys imhausi | reverse complement strand
TCAAAAAGGTATGTCTGGGTACTGTATCCCACTATTGACCTTTTTGACCTTCTCAATTATGGAAGGATAACTAACACTCTTGTTTTTTTAAAATCATGATTACATTCCACAGAACATGGTAAAACTGGTTAGAAAGTGTATAATTTTGAAAATATGTATCTGAGCTTGGTCTAAATTGTACGTAAACTCAGCAATTTCCAGGCTGTAGAAACATATCCGGTGGCCATATGGTTGACTATGACTATATTATGATGAGTCTTTCCCACACCTCCTTATATTTCACTCTGCTTATTCAAAGGGACCAGAATAAACATGTTTCTAGTAATTGTGTGCAAAAATAATAGTAGATGAAGACATGGGATACTCATGGGTTCCCGCCAAGCTCTCCTACCAGTCCCAACTGGGCTTCATTTTTTCCCACTTGGTCAGTTATGTCTTGTCTCTAGAACATCTCCAGCACATTTATAGGTGGATAAAGTCAATCAAGCTTTGAAATGTCACTCCCAATAAATGGAAGGTTAGAGTTCTTGTTTTCATAGTTTAAGATAACTTCTTTCTGTTCAGTCTGTAAATGACCACACCCACTCATTATGACCACAGGATTCATAAAATAATAAGTAAGCATGAGGACTGTTGGAAATTTCACAGCACCTTGGGTTTGTACTCACACAGAAAGGGTACGGACAGAAAATCCCAGGGAACCAGACCAGACCGAAGTACACGGACCAGATCTGTATGTGGTGCATACAGATACAATATAAGATGCAATTACACTCTTTGTTCAATTGTTTTAACACACAGAGAAAGGCCATGTTGAAATGGTATGGTCAATTCATGAGAAGAGGGTGAAAGCAGGCTCCCTCCCAGTTGTAGAGCAAACATGCCCTATGTACTGTTCCTGGGCACTGGTGGTACAGCTATAGGAAAGAGTTTGAGCAATGGAATCCACACAGAAAGTTTGTGAGCCAAAGACTCATATTTGTAATTTAAACAAAAACAATTCAAGGACAGGGGTCTCTGAGCAATTAGCTTCCTGAACAAAGTTCCTATCTGCATTTTTAAATAGTTCAAGTAAGGACAACATAAGATCATATTAATGTATAGCTAATCTGGAGATGACCCAACTATCATCCAGAAAGAGCAAAATCACCACTGTAACTTGATATTTCTATACAATTATAAGATAACTTTATTGTTTGTTCCATCAACATCCCATTGTTCCATCTGGTTTTGATATGTCTTAGCACACACTAAATTACTTATATCTTATACCAAATGCAGACTATGAGTTCTTCCTATGCTGCATAAATACTAGCCTCTTAGCATTTGTAACCATAATTTATTATGATTTCAATATTCTATTTCTGTTCTCATCCTCTAAAGCAAAATTCAATATTTGGGTATTGGTAATGATAGACATTTTCCCCTCTGTGGGATGAGAGGGTTGAAAACTTGCTGTGCAAAGACATGTGAGTTGTTTCAGCTCTTCATGGAACTCAATTGTTAAGAATCAAATCTGAATGGGCCAGACAGAGCACAGCTACTTTAGAGTGTGTTTCATGAGTAGAGATGGCAGTGTCATTGGCTAATTATTCCTCATATGTAGTTAGTGGAAAGAACTTGTAATGCCTGGCCCTGCACTTTCAGACTTCTCCCTACTCTCTATGTCCTTGTGGTTCCTAGAATGTTCCTGACTCATGACAGCTTGGTCATGTCTTCCCCTACACATGGCTCATAACACAATTCCAGAGGATACCATTTAATAGCCTACTATGAGATTGTCACATGTTAAAACTGAGCATAAGATTACTTGAGCTCAGACCTGTGTTTGGTTCCATCCCTAGAATGCTCTACCCTAGATGACCTTCTTTTTGCTCCATTTTCACCCAGGAGCAAATATATGTGTGTGTGTGTGTGTGTGTGTGTGTGTGTGTGTGTGTTATTCAAATATTTCCTGTTTCACTGAGGTTTCTCTTATGGCTTTTTTTTAGTTTTATTCATAATCTTCCCACCTCAAAACTTCCCATCCCCTCTTTCTACATTCACTCCACAGTGTTTATTGCATCCAAAGGATCATGTAGAAATTTCTGGTTATTTGAGTCATGGTATCTTACCCATCCCATTCCTAATGCAGGAAGAACTCTGTAAGAGAAGAGATTTTTGTGAATTTTGCTTGGCCTATTTCCCAAACTAGAAAAGTACCCCTGACATATTGTGGGTCCTCAATAAATATTTGTTGAATACATCCACTCCTCCTCCTCCTCCTCCTCCTCCTCCTCCTCCTCCTCCTCCTCCTTCTTCTTCTTTTTTGGTTTTTCAAGACAGGGTTTCTCTGTGTATCCTTGACTGTCCTGGACTCACTCTGTAGATCAGGCTGGCCTTGAACTCACATTATCCATCTGCCTCTGCCTCCCAAATGCTGGGATTAAAAGCATGCGCCACCATGCCCAGCAATTACAGACAGCTGTGAACTGCCATGTGGGTGCTGGGATTTGAACCCAGGTCCTTTGGAAGAGCAGACAGTGCTCTTAACCGCTGAGCCATCTCTCCAGCCCCCCACTCCATCCTCTTATCATAGGTATATACATTTTCTTGTTTTGGTGTACCTATAAAATGTTCCCCAAAGAATCATGTGTTGAAGGCACAGTCCCCCAACTGGTGGCACTAGGGAGAGGTGAATTGACCCTGAGAACACTAACCAAGCAATGGATTAGCTTTGAGAACATCTCAGATGAATGGACTGTTAGCAAGTAGGGTCTGATTAGAGGAAGTAAACCTTTGAAGGCCATGTCTTATCTGAAATTCCATGTTTCTTTCTTCCTCTCTCCCTTCCTGCCTGTCTCTGTCCCTCATCCTCCCTCCTTCTCTCCCTTCTTTCCTGCTTCCATTACCCTAACACATCTCTCTGTGTCTCCCTGCTCCCTGGCTGCCTTAAGATGAACAGCTCTAGTCCATATTGTTTTTTTTTTTTTTTTTTTTTGGTTTGTCAAGACAGGGTTTTTCCATGTACCAAGCCTTGGTTGTCCTGGACTCATTTTGTAGATCAGGCTGGCCTTGAACTCACATAAATCCACCTGCCTCTGCCTCCCGAGTGCTGGGATTAAAGTCATGCACCACCACACACAGCCACATTGCTTTCTTGATGTGATGTTCCACCTCAGCAAAGGCCCACCACAATGGAGCCAGCCAATCATGAACTGAAACTTCTGAGAATATGAGCCAAAATAAATATTTCCTCCCAGTCATGTATTTCAGATAATCTTGTCATAGCTGAAGAGAACTGACTAACACACCTATGAACTCTATGAAAAATGAAAAAGTTTGTTAAAAAAAAAAAGTTCTAAAAGTTACTCTGGGAAATGTTGTCATTCTATAGCCAGATCAACAGGCAGATTGCAGGAAGCTAGAAAGAGGGTCAAGGTCAGATGGAAGCAGAGCCAAAAACTGTGAATCTGCAATCACCAAGTACTTCCCTAGCCTATGAGTTTATCATGCCATATGGCGGCTTCCACTAAGAGCATTAGACTTACTTACGCATGCCCTTAGTCTGCTTTCTGCAGCTATTAGACAGAACCACAGATACTTTTAAAGAATGTGAATTGAAGCCGGGCGGTGGTGGCGCACGCCTTTAATCCCAGCACTTGGGAGGCAGAGGCAGGTGGATCTTTGTGAGTTCAAGGCCAGCCTGGTCTACAAAGCGAGTCCAGGACAGCCAGAGATATTCAGAGAAACCCTGTCTCGAAAAACCAAAAAAAAAAAAAAAAAAAAGAATGTGAATTGATTGGCTCATAGTTATAGGAACTGAGGAATCTAAGGTCAAAGCCCCAGACGGTTTTATGTCTAATGAATCTGTTCTCTTCCTCCAACATGGTTGGAGCCTTTCACATTCTCCAGCAGAGGGGACACCTAAATCCTTACCCTTCAGAAGGCAGAAAGGACAGGAGAGAGGAGCAAACTGGACTGAATTCACATTTCTTTAACAGTGTCATAACACCATTAAATCAGCATGCTTTGATAGTGCCCAGTAAAGCCTACTGCCCCTTCTTAAAGATCCTAACCTTTTAATAATTTCATTGATGGTAACTAAATTCAAACCTGAGTTGTAATGAGGACAAGAATTTCCACTAATGGCAACTCTTATCACTAGGTCCTGCTTAAGTGGGCTTTGCATCAATCCAGGGTCTTGACAATCCTAAACAAAAAGTATCGACGGTTTCTTCTGCAGGAAATCATGATGGCTAAATAAATGGGTGGGTTGACATTTCCTAAAGCAAATGGTGGCATCCCCAGTGTAGTCCTGTCAGGAATATATGATACCAAGGCACTTTCACTGCGGCATGGCCTTCTATGTTTTGCCAGAGGGAGCGGCGGTGAAGGCTGGCTCTCTCACATGGACCTGTCCAGTGCTCTGCCATGACCCACATCATGGGACAGGAAGGAGCCTCACCAGCTGGAACACTGTGCAAAGGGAGCTGACACAGATCTTTTCATCCTTCTTCTTAGGATATAGACACTTCCTTCATCAGAGCTGGGCAGCAAGCTTCTAATAGACTAATTCCACTCTGAGTCCTGCTTGGACTTGCTAATCAATCTCAAGCCAGTGACTGTCCCCACATATCTGTCTTTTATCATTTTAGTTCTTTTATCTACAAAAATGGGACCTCACCAATCAACCCTCAGCTGTCATGTGTAGATCAGCGCAAAAAATAATGCAGGAAAATAATTTTAAGAGAGTGATGAGATGTCTGAGTGGGTAAAGGAGCTTGCTGGGGTGGTCTGGCAGCATGAGTTCAGTGCATGAACCCACATAAAGACAGAGAAACAACTCCATGAAGTTGGCCTCCGACCTCCGGAGATGGACCGTGGTACTGTACTCAGACAAACATCATACAAGCACATGTGTATACACACACACACACACACACACACACACACACACACACACACACACACCAGCTTTGTATGCCTGACGACCCGTATTCAATCCCAGACCCCATGTTTAGAAGCTGGCATAGTAGCCTGTAGTCCCAGCACTGGAGGATTCCCAGTACTTGTTGCCCATCAACCTCACAGACTTAGCAGGTTCTAGGTCAGTGAAAGATCCTGTCTCAAAAAGACAACCAGGTAGATGGGATTTGAGGAACAATACCCCAAAGTTGTCCTCTACCCTCCTCATGAAATGCACACATCATGAACACACACACACACACACACACACACACACACACACACACACACACAGTGGTTTGAATGGCATGTCCCTCCATAGTCTTGGGGGTTCGAATACTCAGTCCCCAGCTGGTGGTGCTATTGGAGTAGGTTTAGGAAATATGTCGTTGTGGTTGGGCTTTGAGGTTTCGAAAGCCATGTGCACTATTCCCCTTGAGCTCTCTGCTTCTGATGCTGTGCTTGCTGCTCAGCTTGCTCCTCCAGTTTCAATATCTACCTGCCACCACACTTCCCATCTACGATAGTGATGGACTCTTATCTCTCGGAAACCGTAATACCAAAGAAACCATTCTTTCCATAAGTATCCTTGGTCATGCTATAGCACAGAAATAGAAAAGTAACTACTTCAACATGCATTCACAAACATACCTTCACACACACATATACACATACATACACAAACATAGTCACACACACACAAATAATGCTAGGAAATGTTGTTCTATAAAAGTGCTTTAAAAAATATTTTCATGCTACTTGCAAAAACAAGCCTCCATTTATTCTTCTGCCCAGACAGGTTGCCTAGGGCGTGCCTTGATATCCAGCATATACCTCCCTGCCTTGAGTCATACATGATTGCTCATGCACATGCCAGATGGAGGGCGACAGGTGTCAGCTCCTACCTAGTACTTGTGCACCAGCCCTCCCACTGCCTCTGCATGACTCGCATCAGTTCAGCTCCTCAAGATATTGAAAACTTCAGAGTTAACCAGAGAAATATCATTCAAAGGTTTAAATGAAATTCCTGTGACTCAAAGCCAAGGTGCCACAAATGGCATTTTTCCTTCTCTGAGGCTGAACCTGGGTTTCACTGAAGGAGGGGAGCACTCAGATGCACATCGCTGGGATTGGCCAAACTCCCCACACAGTGATGGAGTAAGCTGATATTTGGCCCAAGACTGCACTGTAGTTTTAGTTATCTAGGTTATTCAAGTCTTCCTTGTTTTCCTGGAATAATTGCTAATGAATGTAATCATGTTCCAATGTCATCTGTCTCATTTGCAAGTTGGCAGAGACAGAAAACAGGCAGCTTTCTTTAGAAATGATTAGAACATGGTATTGAGATGAAGTCATCGGCTTACAATTAAGTCATTATTTTCCCTTCCATTAATAAATAACAGTGATGGAACCCAGGATCTTGTAGCTGACTCTCCGCGCCAAGGATGATCAAGGCCTCAGCATCTGGGCTGCCTTCCCTGAGTTTTAGGAACTTTCCCACACCCGGCTGTGGTGGCTGACAGGCTTCTTGTGCTACATGTACTGTGTGGGGCATGTACTGTGTGGGGCCTCTGTGGGCCAAGGCAGCTCACGGCATTGATCAGCTCAGAGCTGGAGGCTTCATAACCCAACAGAAGGGGAATAGATTTTTTTTTATTTAAATCCCCAGTTAGCTTTATTGTTACCTGATCTGCACTGAACTAATAAGTGGAAGAGATATTCTTCAAAGAGAAGGAAAAGCTAATAATTTTGTGCTGGGGGAGGAATCCTCCAGCTGGGGTCAGAAGAAGTTATCTGCTTCAAACTCCTAGGCAGATTTCATTTCCCATGTGATTCGTTTTTGACTTCCTAGTCACCATCTCTTTAGTTATGTTTTTATCTCTTTTTCTTTCTTACAAATGAAACATTTCAAAGCATCCATAGGCCTATTTGGGGGAAACTCTAAAAAAAAAAAGAAAGTCTGTAAAATATTTAAAGCCTATCTCAGGGAGAGAAATGGCCTCTGGAATTAGAGCCATCAGATTCTGGGCTCTTTGAATTTCCATCACTCTATTAAAGATTATTGCTCTCTCTCTCTGGCCTTAAGATGGGAAAAGATCAGAAGAGCCCAGAAATGGGAACTGATACCTGCCTATCATCTTGGCCATGCCTTTAACTACTTGTCAGACACTGGACAAATCACTTAACCTAGATGAAGAACTGGACTGTGTGCACAGGCAGGCCGCTCACAACCTGCAGGGCCTCTGAGCAAGCAGAACAGAAAAATGCTGCTATCACAAATTTTTGAGGGTCCATTTCTAGAACTTCCATAAAAATACATGCTTTCAGATGAAAATGATCAGACAAATGACACCTCTTCCTGCTTCTAAGACTTGAAATTTATAGATTTTTTGAATTATGTCTAAGAAATCTATAGGACTATGCCCATTGTAAAGTCTCAGGGTACATATTTATATTCTACATAAATATTTAAACGGAGAGTTTAGAATGCCTCTCAGTCATTGTAGAAGGAGTAAGCTATAGTATAATATAGAGGCTAGCCGGGCAGTGGTGGCACACGCCTTTAATCCCAGCACTTGGGAGGCAGAGGCAGGCGGATCTTTGCGAGTTCGAGGCCAGCCTGGTCTACAAATTGAGTCCAGGACAGCCAGGGCTACACAGAGAAACCCTGTCTCGAAAAACCAAAAAAAAAAAATAATAATAATATAGAGGCAATCTTTGTGGTCAGAGATTGGGGTTCTGGAACCGCACAGCTGGGCTTTACATCTGTGGCCTTGAGAAGTTGACTTAGCCTCTTCATTCCTCAACCTTCTCATCTCTGTATGGGCTAAGTCCAGTATCTACCATTTACAATTGTAAGGATTTCACTGGATCAGTGGTTCTCAACCTGTGGGTCATGACCCCTTTGACAAACCTCTTTCTCTAAAAATATTTACATTATGATTCACAACACTAGCAAAATTACGGTTATGAAGTAATAATGAAATAATTTTATGGTTGGGGGTCACCGCAACATGTGGAACTGTATTAAAGAGTCATAGCATTGGGAAGTTGAGAACCACTGCACTAGATAATACATTGGTAACAATTCTCTCCCTTACCAGCACACAGGTATTCAAATACATATTTAGGTATTGCTTTTATGAGCTGAGAATTTCGTTAAAGATAAAGAACATGAGTTTCTTCTGTATTGGGGAAATGTATTGCATTTATATAATTTATGTGCAGATATGTGTGCGTGTGCGTGTGCGTGTGTGTAGTCTAGATGTCAACCTCGGATGGTGTTCCTCATTATACCAACCACCTTATCTTTTGAGACAGGGTCTCTCACTCAGCCTGTGCTTGCAGATTCCGAGAGTTAACTATCCAGCAAGCCTCAGGGATCCCCTGTGCTCACCATTCCAGCACTAGGATTACAAGTGTGCACCACCACTCCCAGATGGGGGTGCAATTCACATATTCATGTTCGAGAGGCAAGCACTTTATCAACGGAGCTATCTCCTAAGTACCAAGTTTTTGCGTATGACCCAAACAAAGCGCCCTTGTTATTGAAAACATGCTTACTTTGTTCCACTAGACAACCACTCTCAACATTTGGGGGATATTAACTGTTAGTCTTCTTTCTGCACATAATCATGTTCTATGTTTCCACTCAGACAATCTTATGTCTTGCTATTTTTATTAGCTTTCTTTGTTCTACCTAAAAATTAGTCTTTGGCTCGGTTTTAAGGAACCATTTTCCTTCTGCAAATAACTAGCTAAAAAAAAAAAAAAAAAGTCCTTGTAATTCAAAGGGACCAGAAAGGGTGGGAAAATATGTGAATGACTTCTCTAGCATGGTGGGAACCTGGAGGGAAGCACTCTTTGGGGAAGCCAAAAAGGCAGTGTTCTCTTTTTTTCTTGGCAAACGTAGTCTCTGAGAGTCTGATCGTCTTTGGACTCCCTGTTTTGGGAGCATGAAATTGGTCTGGGAACACTTTCATGCCCAAGCCACTTTAGAAGCTCTCTGCAAACAAACCAGGACTCTGATTTCTAGTTCTCAATCTTTCTCCATGTCAAGTAAAATGTGTGGGTGCATCCATCCCAAGTCCCTTTCACTTGTCCCTCTTGTCTCATTGGTTTTTATGATTTTCAGAGACTAGTCTTATCATTGGCAAAGTGATTTTCAGGTTCAAGGATGGTCTCAAGATCTGATTAATACTCCCTCCAGACTATCAGTTTATCACTGATAAACATACACTGAATTTTATTTTGATCTAGATCTATCTATCTATCATCTATTATCTGTCTATTTATCTGTCTATCAATCATCTATCTATCTATCATCTATCTATCTGTTTATCTGTCTATCTATCTATCTATCTATCTATCTTTCTATTTATCCATCTGTCTATCTATCATCTATCTATCTGTCTGTCTATCTATCTATCTTTGGGTAGAAATTTCTGTGGATACCTTAAAGCCCCATATACCATTAATTCATCTACAACTTTACACAGAGTTTTAGTAGTATTTCTTTTCCCACTGACTAGCTCAAACCAAAAAAGGAAAAATAAAGGCAATGGAACTGAGAACTAAAAATCTAAGTTCCCTGGTCTGTTGGCACTCAGTATGCAATGATAAGTGTTATTTTTAGCCTTACTAATGGTGTGACCCCCATATGTTGGCCACCCTGCTAAAACAGGATGTTGCAATTGGCAGATCATATGGGAGAGTTGGAATTGGATGTGATTAGGAGAGTTATAATCTTGCTTGAGAGCTGGCTCTGACCTTCAGTTCTCCAATCATGGTGGCCATTGTTGAGCTTTGTCACCCCCTAGTCCCTGCAAAGCCTGTGGAGGTGACTGTTAGTCAACAGTCTTAATTCTTAGGAAAATAACAGAAGGAAGCCACTCATCGGAGTGAAATCAAATGTAGTTTTACATACTAGGCTGTGCAGGGAAACTTGCCACATGGCCACATGGGAGACCTGTGAACTCACTTATCTAGGATGTAGAACCTCTCCTGTGACAACCACACCAGTCTCAGGGCGCCCAGCCTCCCTCTAGCCATCTTCTCATTTGCTAACCTGAGACCTTTCTCAGAATTTCCTGAAAGTACTCTGAGACATGGCTGGAACATTTACAGATAGGCTTTAAAGGACAGAGGGTATCGTGTGTCTAAGGACTCCACCTTCCACTCAGAGCTTTTCCTCCCTTCCTTGCTCTGATCTTTGATCCTCAATGAGGGGACACCATTCTCCCCACTCCTCGGGAAGGAACAGAGAGAACATGATTAGTTAGACTTCTGCAAGCCTATACATAATCACTCACTGCTTTCTGTTCTTGTCCTCAAAAACATGCTTTCCCAGCCTCTTTGACACTAAAAAATAACTCCCTACCATGAAGGGAAGCTGTCATTACTCACAGGGCGTGGCCTTTCTCATAACCTATCATGATAACCCTATCAGAATACTGTGTCTGTGTCTGAATGGATAAACACAGTAGCAAGAAGCTATTTTACTATTACAATAATAATATTGGGTGAGCAAGTATGCTTAGGTGTGAAGGGACTGCTTGCAGTCTTTACTATGGTACAAATTGAACAAGACAGCGTAAAGATCCACTGTCAGCCCGCAATGCTTTGAGAGGGAATGTAGGTATTCCAAAGGCACATTGCAGATGAAACTGTGGTTGGTATGGGTGCTGATGTCCCTCCTGGAGTTCTGTGTCTGGTGGCTACTGTCCCAAGGCAGCCGGATCACAGCTGCATTCCTGTCCACAGGGCTCCTCTAAGTGTGTGTCCTTGGAGAAGTGGGGAGCAAAACAAGAGAAAGGTCATGCCATTTGGCAGACTGGATTCTTGTTTTGCCTGACCACAGAGCAAAAGACTATCAGCTGCTCACAGGTTCTGGGGTGTGTGTGTGTGTGTGTGTGTGTGTGTGTGTGTGTGTGTGTGTGTG
>CAJQZJ010033539.1:15647-29724 GCA_907164525.1 Lophiomys imhausi | reverse complement strand
CACACACACACACACACACACACACACACACACACACACACACACACCATGGAACAGTCAACTTAAATCAAAATAAGACTAACAAGTTGGGGGCTAGAGAAATGGCTTAGCGGTTCAGAGCACTGGCTGCTCTTCCAGAGGTCCTGAGTTCAATTCCTAGCAACCACATGGTGGCTCATAACCATCTAGAATGGGATATGATGCCCTCTTCTGTTATCCAGGCATACATGCAAATAGAGCACTCATATACATAAATAAGTAAGGACTTTAAAAAGTGACCATCTGAGCCGGGCGGTGGTGGCGCACGCCTTTAATCCCAGCACTTGGGAGGCAGAGGCAGGCGGATCTTTGCGAGTTCGAGGCCAGCCTGGTCTACAAAGCGAGTCCAGGACAGCCAGGGCTACACAGAGAAACCCTGTCTCGAAAAACCAAAAAAAAAAAAAAAAAAAAGTGACCATCTGTAAGTTAAAAAAAAAGACTAACAAGATATGTAAATAGACATATAGATAGACAGATTTACCCAAATAAATGTCTTTTTAGTTTTATTTTTTGAGACAGGATATCGTGAAGCCCAGACTGGCCTCAAGCTCATTACGTAGCCTAGGAAAACCTTAAACTTTTGATCCTCCTGCCTCTGCTGTCAATGCTGGAATTCCAGACATGCACCCCCACACCCAGTTACATGTGACACTGGAGATTCATCCAGGGTGTCCATGCAAAGCAGACATTCTGCCAACAGAGTGGAGATCCCCAGTTCCCTGAAGAGAAGTTTTCTCATTGTGATTTCTGTCATTGTCACTCAGTTCATGAACTTTCCTCTGGATAGACTTCTTGAAGACACAAAGTGGACTTCTGTGGGTGCTGAAAGTGATCTTCCATGACATCCATTCTGGGTCCGTTGCTTCTCACATTCCTCAAAGAAGGTCTTCGCCTAGGATTAGCTTTTTCTTGACTTGGAAGTTTCTCATCACTGCTGGCAAATACGACAAGGATTCCCACCCCTCGAATTATCTGACTATCTGACTGATGCAAAACAAAACAACACTATAGTGAAAAGGGGAAATATAAAGAAGGAATTGCTTTGCATCAATCACAGTCAGTTGTGAGGTATATTTGATGACTGTGGACAAAGGATCTTCAGCCTCCAAATACTGTATGCACTTTCATGATGAAAATAAATAAATAAAATGATTTGAGCTGTAGCCATGGCCCAGTGATTAAAAGCACTTGTTGCTCTTGCAAGAGACCCAGGTGCAGGTCCCAGCACCCGTGTACAGACTTAACAATTGTCCTTGTTTCCAATTCCAATGAATCTTGCACCCTCTTCTGGCCTTCTGAGGCATCAGGCATGCACACCGTGCACGTATGTACGTGCAAGCAAGCATTCATACACACAAAATAAGTGAAAATCTGTTTTAAAAATTCTTTGTAAATTTAAGCAAAATTTTGCCTTGCTACAAGCTTGCTAGTCCCCAAAGAAACCACATAGTTGTTATTGTCCCATTTACATACTCATTGAGCATTTAGTGAGTCCTTCCTTTTGGGTACATTTATACTAACTATAGTACACAATGCAGGTGGCTCCTGCTAGCAGGGAGCTTATGGTCTTTGGCCGTGGCGGGGGCGGGGGGGGGGGGGACAAACAGTTTCAATCACCTGGGTGTGGTGAGGCAGGCCTGTAATCCCAGCACTGGGGAGGGTGGGAAAAAAAGAAGATTTTGAGTTCAAAGCCAGCCTGAGCTACATAGCAAGATTCTATATTAAAAAAAAATTTTTTTAATGATAGAAATAGACCATACTTAGGGTGAAATCCAAAATTCTGCTAATAATCAGGGAAAGAGCCAAAGAGTAGCTGTCCGTGGAGACAGAAAGTTTACTTTAGTCAGTTTGCCATGGACTTAAGTGTGATCTCACTGAGCTGGAACCTTAGCATGAACGATCTCTCAATAGGGGTCTCACATTGGCCAACCAATCACAAAACTCACACTAGGCTAAATTATTAATTCATCGTCAGGAATGCAATCACTCAAAAATATGACTATTAAATATCAAGCTCTACTAGGCACTGATATCATCACAAAACTTCTTGGTAAGTACAAAATAGAAATAAATGATGCCTAATGAAAGATCCCGGGGATCTAATTATATTAGGCTAAGGTACATGCACCCTTCTGCAGCGGTTAGACCTGATACTGATAAGACAGGCTGTTTCTCTCTAGATCTTAACATTGCTTACTCTCCTTCAACAAAGAACACCTTCTCCAGTAGACCTGGGCATGGTCAAGTTTGGTCTACCCCAAACACTCAGTGCAGATACATTTGACATTTGCATCCAACATGGCTGTATGAATACCAGCAGCTAGACCCAGGGTTGGCCAGTTCAAAGGCGAATAGTTTGGGAGAGGTTGAAGATGATAAAGCCTGCACTGGTTTGTGAGACCTCTGTAGCTCAGTTGGTAGAGTGCTCACCTAGCGTGCCCAGTGTCTAATTCACAGTAGAACATAAAGCTAGAAACCGTGGTTCATGCCTATAATTCTAACACTAGGAAGGAAGAGTCATAAAGTTCAGGAGGTCACAGTCACCTACAGCTACATAGCTGGTTCATGGCCAGTTTGGGATACATGAGACTCTCTCTCAAAAAAAAAAAAAAGAACTACAGCCCTTCTCAAGCATAAATGTATGGTTCATGGCACCAGAATCCAAATCCTCAGACTCCCTCTCCATATGTTTAGATACATACAGAGCAAGAAACTAGTCATGACTTGAGTGTGTTTGTTTTCTTAAAGAAGGAATTTCTATATATTTATAAAGATTTATTATTTTTATTTTATGTGTATGAGTATTTTGCCTGCATTTGTATATTCATACCATGTGCTTGAAGTGCTCACAGAGGCCAGAAGAGAGAATTAGAACTTCTGGAACCAGAGTTAGAAATGGCGGTGAGCTCATACCATATGAGTGGTATGAATACTGGCAACTGAATCTGAATCCTCTGCAAGAGCAGCCAGTGCTCTTACTGGCTAAGCCATCATCTCAAGCAATTATTCCATTTGATTATGGACTATCGCTCCCCGAAAATTCATCTTCACTGACACTCAGAAACGAGTTACTCAACAACATTTTGCATTTCAAATCAAAAAAAAGAGTGGCTCAGAAAAGTGGTTTGCTTTCCCAGTGGATCTCAAAAGGAGGTCCAATCAACACTAAAGAAGCCCATGCAGCGTATAGCTGTGTGTTCCCAGAGGGGAAGGTGCACAAAGGATGCTGAGAGAAAGTGCATCTCGGTGAAGCCATGAAGTGTTGACAGAATTACCTTCTCCTGGTAGTCGGTGGCAACCACGAGGGACGTTTAAGGCAGACAAGCTGTGTTTTCTTCTGCTTCATTCTATCCTTTTAAACTAGTGTGTGTAAGCTGCACTATTAGGAGTCAGTGTTTCCCACACTAATAAAGTATAGTATTTGGTTCATAAAAACTCAGCAATTTGCCTACTACAGGACTGCTGCTCACTAAAACTTCAGTGAATTCGTAGAAGACAAAAGACTGAATGAGTAACTGTATGAATGACTAAACATGGAAATCAGGAAAAGCCTTTCTTCCTGTGCAGAATCACATGTGAAAGACATGAATTTATACCAAAATGTATACAGGGCCTAGGGTGGTGTTTAGAGAATTTGGGAAGTATATGCCTGGTGATATAGATTCTGTAGGTAGACATTTTATTAGAATGAACGGTAAATGAAAAAATTATAGACATGAGTGGAGAGTGTGTGTGTTGTGTGTGCGTGTGGTGTGTGTGTGTGTGTGTGTGTGTGTGTGCACGTGTACGTGCATGTTTGTGATTTAGTAGAGACACCTGTAGGGGCTTGGAAGTAGCATCTCCATACCACAGACTGTTGATATGTAAACTTCTTGTGTCACCTCAAGCTGAACATTGAATGCTTCTAGGGTCCCCAAGGTACCATGGGAAATGCAGAGGCTTTAGAGCCATACAGATAGGATGCTAATACACAGCTTACCCTCCATCTGACCTTGACTGAGTTCTCTTGCCTCCCAGAGCCCTCAGTTAACTCATCCTCAAAGCAGTGATCATAGCATTTAGCTCCAGGTTGTCATAGAGAGAGCTGCCGTGAGCGCTAACACTAGAGTGTGTCAGGACTGTTCTGACCATTCAACCTCACAAGGGCTGCATGAGATCAAATGCCTTGCAAATGAGTAAAACTGAGACAAGCAGAGTTTCAGTAGTTGCCCAATCAAAACAAGTATAACAGCCGGGCAGTGGTGGCGCACGCCTTTAATCCCAGCACTTGGGAGGCAGAGGCAGGCGGATCTTTATGAGTTCGAGGCCAGCCTGGTCTACAAAGCGAGTCCAGGACAGCCAGAGATATTCAGAGAAACCCTGTCTCGAAAAACCAAAAAAAAAAAAAAAACAAGTATAACTTACTGTCCATGCACAAAGGTCCTCTGCAGATAATATCAGCCATCATTATTGTTGGAGTCTAAGTGCTGTTCTTCCTCAGAACAAGTATGTGTGTCTACAATGGAGCCTCATAGGTGTCAACATTTCATGAGCACGTGCTAACTGAGTGAATTCATCTTTACCATACAGAAAATTATCTACAGTATATGTCAGTAGCTTTCCCACTCACAGAGCCACAGATGAACCCCAGGGACCAGGCTCTTAGCCATGCCTGTTACTAAGGATCTCTAACTCTGTCTCCTAGATCAGAGAGAGAGAGAAAAAAAAATCAGGATGCTGCAGAGGTGGGTCTGCAATATCTTGGCATATACAAATACAAAGGTCATTTTAAATAGCTAAAACAGAACACTTAGAGGGTTGTTCAAAAGCTGGGGTGTCATGCATCTCCTTCCTTATTCTGTTTTCTCATTCATGTCTGATATCTCTTTCAAACCCTAAAAATCTTTCCTCTGCCTCCCCTAATTTCTACTTTTGGCTAGCAGGGAGGAAAATATTATAAATTCTACTTAAGCTATCCATCATTTGACTGATAAATTCTTAAGGGCTCTTCAGTAATCAGTCACTTGCAACTTGGGATTGCATTCGAGGCAAGAGGGCTATAATGAGAAGGCTGAAGAACAAACTGGGTTATCTGTTTTAATGTAGCCTACTCATAGGCTGCAAAAAACGGGGTCCAAAATAATGTAAATCTTAAACTGTCTTTTACAAATGGTGTAATAGGTGTAATAGAGAGGTGGTTCAGCAGAGAATGCGCCTCCTGTACAAACATGAGTGCCAGAGTTTGGATTCCCGGAATCCACAATGTCAGCTAGGCATGGCAGCCGGCCTGTAATACCCGCCTTTGGAAGTTGGAGGCAAGGGACCCTTGGAGCAATCTGCTTCAGCTGACCAGCCACACCCATGAGCTCTGAGTTCAACTAACACAGCCTAGTTCAGTCAGACTAGCCACATAGATGAGCTCTGAATTCAATTGATACATCCTAATTCAGGTGGGGAGTGATGGAGGAAGACACCGGATATTAACCTCGGCTTTCTGTACACGTGCATATACATCAAAAAACACATGCATACACATACACACACACACACACACACACACACACACACACACACACACACACACGTTTTAAAAGCAATGTAATGGGTCTCAGATATTGCACATTAGACTGTAGTTGAACATGAACATGGGTTAATTAGCTTTATATGCAATTTTATAGTACTATGTGGACAGAGTTACTATTCTGATTTAGAATTAAAATCCATGGGCTGGACATGGTGTTGCGTGGTCTTTTGGGAGACAGGGGCAGACAAATCTGTGAGCTTGAGGCTAGCCTGGTCTATAGTTCCAGGACAGCCAGGGCTACACAGAGAAACCCTGTCTGGAAAAACCAAAAAGCCATAATGAGTGCTTGTGTCTATCTTGATGGGCTACTAAATTCTCTCTCTCTCTCTCTCTCTCTCTCTCTCTCTGTCTGTCTGTCTGTCTCTCTCTCTCTCTGTTTCTTTTTTTCCACTTTTTTCAGACAGTGTCTCTGTATGTAGCCCAGGCTGGCCTTGAATTTGTGGTCCTGCCGTCTCCTGAATGCTGAGACTACAGACCTACATCAACCATGTTGGGTAGATTCTATCATCTTTAATGTTTCAGTGTTTTGGTGTGGTTAAACACAGATAAAAACTAAAATTTAAAAAGAAAGAAAGAAAAGTCCTTTACCCAATACTGAACAGCATCAGTAACTTCACACCAATTTCTGAAGGACACCAAGCCTTGTTATGACAAGGAATTATAATGAGTGCCTAACATAAAGAAGGCATCCTTTATTTGAAACAATAAAAGAGTCATCTTTAGAAGCTGATTGAAATAAATAGGCAGGCAAAATTTAAGGGAAAGAAGAAGAAAAAAATAAAAAATAAAAAGACCAGCCTGTAGGGCTCTGTAATAATTGCATGTCACCATAACATCAAGTAGTTCATCCTTTTAAGGACTCGTTATGTGGCTTGCCCATTATGTTTCAGGGATGGAAAGAAAATGTGGTCATTCACAGAAAAGTAATGACAGGATCCTGCCGGGTTTCCTAATAGTATTGACTAGACAGGAGAATTATGGCTTGCAAGTGAAAAGGAGTTCTGTATTTGGAATTATTTGGCTGCCAATCAGAATTTTTCTCCTCTTAAAAATATCAATACCCTTGAAAACTATCAAAGATACTGCAGCCAGGTTTTTTGATCTGACTGTGAGAGTGCAGTTTCCAGGTTCTGGCCCAATTACTTGCCTGCAGAAACCTCTTCTATGTTTGCCGGGAGGGATGGCAGGGAGACACTATGCTTTAGTGCCCCTTGCTGGTCAACCTGAACAAAATCTGAGCAGATGATTACCAGAACCCAGGCTTCCATAGACAAAGTGGCGTGTTCCATCCCTGCAGGATGGAAGCCAAGCTGATTAAGCCCAAACATCTTCAGCCAGTCTTAAGGATCTTTAGAATGATGAGAAAGGGCATCTGAAAACCCACAATGAAAAACTGCGTGTTAGATCTACGCTGGTTTCAAAATAAATCCAGGTAAATACATTCTGCTTCTATGCAAAAAATAATCATTTTGCTTAGTTATGCCCCCCACAAATATCTCTGGCCTCTTTTGTCATAAGGGAACTAGATAACCCCCCCAAAAACACCTCTAATGGAATTCTCAGAGCCTCCCTTCAACCCTGCAAAAAAAAAAAAATCCTAAAATATCTTTCTACAGAGAAAAAAAGTATCTAAGTATCTCCCGAAGTGATGCATTAAATGGTTGGTAATTATTTTATAGCTTATGACAAGTAAATTCTGACTTAGTGACATGTTTTTCTGTTTGTCATTTTATTTTAGAGTATGAATAATTTAAAACAATAACTACAACAAGGATTGGTCGTAAACTGTCCATCAAAGCTAACTAGGCTTTAGGAATCAAAGAGAATTATCAGATTAAATGTGTCTATCCTATCTGGAATACCAGCTCAGCAGGTCCCTGGACTTGGAATTCTATCTCTTTCTCCACAAGGAACTCATTAGGAACCTGAGTTCATGAGATCCAGTTCTAGGGACTAGAAATGTGTGCTCAGACATACTAATAGTAATGTGTGGATACCAGCCCACGTGAGAGGACTGGAACACAGGTATCCAACCTAATGCTTCAGGTTGTGGACAGAGAAAGTCTGGGGAGTCAGAATCCTAGGCAGCATCAAGAAACAAGAGTAGCCAAGTCAGTCCATGAAAAAGAACAAAGCTGGGGCCTGGGAAATGGCTCGGTGGGTAAACGGCTGGCCTCACAAGCAGGAGAACTGGAATTCATGTGCTTGGAAACCACATACATTCAGACCTAGTAGCATGTCTATACCATGCTGTTACTCCTGCCACTGGATGAAAGGCGGAGACAGAAGGATCCCCAGAATGTCCGGAGCCAGTGACCTAGTATACAGGGTGGCAGACACTAAGAGACAATCTTGAACAAGGCAGAAATGAAGGACTGACATGAAGTTACTCTTTGACCTCCACACATGGGCAATGCCTGTTCCCCATATACAAACGAATGCGTGTATGCACTCACATGCGCACACGCAGATAGAGAGGAAGGGCGAGGGAGGGAGGGAGGGAAGGAGGGAGGAGAGAGAACTGGGGTATGACTCCACTGGTAGATTTCTTGCCTAGCATGTACACAATAAAAACCAGATTTGATCCCAGTACCACATAAACAGACACGGTGCCTCACACCTGTAATCCCAAGACTTGGGGAGATAGCAACAGAAGAATCAAGAGCTCAATGTCATGCTTGTCTACATAGGGAGCTCAAGGCTGAACTGCATACATGAGACCCTGCCTTAAAACACAAAAAGAGTGCTGGTCGTGGTGGCGCACGCCTTTAATCCCATCACTCGGGAGGCAGAGGCAAGCGGGATCTCTGTGAGTTCAAGGCCACCCTAGTGTACAAAATGAGTCCAGGACAGCCAGGGCTTGTTACACAGAGAAACCCTGTCTCAAACAACCAAACCACACACACACACACACACACACACACACACACACACACACACACACACACACAACAAAACAAAAAGGACTAGAATTAGATAGGACTCACAAATCCCAGTTTCAAGGATTGCTGTACAACTATGTTGTCAAGACAAATGTACAGATCAATGAGATAGAGGTGAGAGTCCCAAAATAAATTCTTATATTTATGATCAATTGATTTGCCCAAAGCAGGGCTGGGCAGGTAACTCAGTGGTAAGATGCTTGCTTAGCATGCATTAGGCCCTGGATCTGATTCTCATGGTCATCAAACAAGAGTGCTGAGATGAACTATAGGGAGGTAAGCAACCTTTTCAACAAGTAGCAGGATAACTGTATGTTATCCATGAGCTAAAGAATGGGCATCCACCTTCTTCTATCAACAAAATTGATCAAAGATCCAAATGTAAAAGGGGGTCCAGACTATGAGTAAATATTTCCCTAGATTTGAAATGATATTTTAAAAGTTGAAATCACAAATGAAGCAACAGCAATAGCAACAACAAAATACTTCTTTTGCTTGTTTTCCACAGACAGTGTCTTACTGTGTAACTGAGACTGTCCTCAAATTTATGAACTTCTATACCAGCCTCCCAAGTGCTGGGGCTACAGTCATGCACTGCCCTGCTCAGTAACAGAATTTTTTTTTTTTTAAAGATTTATTTATTATGTATACAGTGTTCTGTCTGCAGGTATATCTGCAGGCCAGAAGAGGGCACCAGATTTCATTATGGATGGTTGTGAGCCACCATGTGGTTGCTGGGAATTGAACTCATGACCTCTGGAAGAGCAGCCAGTGCTCTTAACCGCTGAGCCATCTCTCCAGCCCTCAGTAACAGAATTTAACCTGTTGAATTTCATGAAAGGACACCATCGGGAAAGTGACACTGTAAAACCATAGAACGAGCCAAATCACTTGCAAAGCATATGTCTGATAAGGAAGGAATCTGCATCAGAAATCTGTAAAGAATGATAGATAATTCAGTGACAAAAGAATATCAAGACTAGATAAAAGTCTGAAGAGATATGAATCCAGTGAAGAAATGCAAATGGGCACTAACTGCTACTTGGGAAAGGCAAATCCAAATCGTAGTGAGATATACCTCACCCTCCCTAACATGACCAAAGAGGCTCTGTGGAAAAGATGCAGGGAAATTGTTCTCTCGTATGTTGCTCATGAGAACGAACGTACATACGATAAAACAGCCATTTCAGAGCTTGATACCTTCCTCAGAGGTACCCACGTGTTCCCATAGAGTTCCCAACACTAAATGTATAGGGGTGTCATTTTAAATAACATCCCATTCCTAAGCACATAGACAAGACAAAAGGAAACGTGTCCACCAGACAAAACCTTGTACAAGAGTATTTGCAGCATGACTAATACGAATAGCCAAAGGGAACAATGACTGAAATGTCCATCTTCCTGATACAAAGATAAACAAGACAGCATATTTCTATGTCATGATTTATTGTTTGTCAATTATAAATGGGAATTAAAAACTGATAAGTGTTACATCATGGACTAAATCTTGTGAACAGCATGCTATATGAAAGAAGCCAGACTCCAAAGCTACAGATTCTCAGCCCATGTTTGGTCTGCTAGAACCATAATAAAAGTGACAATCTGGGTGATTTAAACCGTGAATATATTCTCACAGTTCTGGACTAAAAGACACTGGAATCTTCTTGTAGGTGGCTATATTCTTACTGTGTCTTCTTAGGCCCTTTCCTCAGTGATCTTATGGGAAATCCACATGGTCTCTGCTTGTTCTCCATGTAAGGATGCTAACCCTATCAGCTCTCCTTTAAACGTCATTGCTTTATTAAAGATCCCATCTTCACACATAGCTCTCATGGTGGTTTGGACTTCAACATGTGAATCTCCACCAATACACAAACATTTGCTCTGTAACAAACTCTCCGAAAACATCATAGGGCAGCTTCAATAGCATCAATCTATTCAGTCTGGAGTCTAGAAGTCCAAGATGACGGTGCTGATCTGGCAGGTTTGATCTCTTCTAATACCTTTCTCCTTGGCTATTTTTACATGTCTTTTTTGCCCTACCAACTCCTGGTATCTATCTATCCCTCTTTGATAAGGAGAATAGGACTAATATCCCATTCCTAGATTCTTAGAACCTTTTTTTTTTTTTTTTGGTTTTTCGAGACAGGGTTTCTCTGTGTAGCCCTGGCTGTCCTGGACTCAATTTGTAGACCAGACTGGCCTCGAACTCGCAAAGATCCGCCTGCCTCTGCCTCCCAAGTGCTGGGATTAAAGGCGTGCGCCACCACTGCCCGGCTTAGACCCTTTTTTTTTTAAGAGGGTTTCACATATACCAGGTTTACCCCACACTTACTATATAGCCAACGATTTTGTATTCCAGATCTTCATTTCTAGCATCCCAAGTGCTGGAGTTATAGACATGTGCCTAGCTTTTATATGGTAATCACAATCAAACCAAGAAATTCATGCATGCTAGGCAAACACTCCAACAACTGAGCTACATCCCCAACCACAGAACCTCACTTAATTTTAATTACTTCTTTAAATGCCAGTTTTCAAGACTAGTCACATTCAAGTTCAGGGTTACAAACTATATGTATATATGAAGGGACATGATTCAGTCTGCAATATGGTCAGATCTGTAGATATGAAAAGCAGATTTGTAGTCGTCACGTTTGGAAGCATGGAGGAATGGGGAAAAGAGCTAAGAGGCTTGGCCTTCTCTTGTGATGAATGGATTATGAAACTGACTATGATCATGTTACGCAACTCTGTGAATATGTTAGGAACAACCGAATTGTCTTTATTTATTTTGTATGTACAATGTGCATGTTTGCATGTATGCTCAAGTGTATATGGATATATGTGTGCCCACAGGCACATAGAGACCTGAGGTTGACACCAGAGGTCTTCCTCCACTTGAGCTACTTTATTTACTGAGGCCAACTCTCTTACTAAACCTGGGGCTCACTGATTCAGCTTGTCGGGCTAGCCAGCTTGCCCTGGAATCTCTATATCTGCCCTCTGTGCACTGGGGCTGCTGGTGTGCCACCATTCTCACCCAAAATATATGTGAGTGCTGAGAATGCAAATGTTAGTCCCAATGCTTGTACATCAGGCCCTCTATCCATTCTATCTACCCACCTCCCCAGCACAACCACTGAATTCTCAATGAGTGAGTTATACACTCTGTGAGTTATGTCTTGATAAAGCTGTTAGATACAGAAAAAAAAAAATCTAAGAGAAGAAACATCATCTGTAAGACCTTTAAGAGGCAGCACTATTCCACTCCTAAGACTGGAGTTCAGAGTGAGGATCAGAGCTGTATGGTCCTATGGGGAAGAGAGACCCCACTTCTGATCCTAAATATTCTCCATGAATGCTGTCACACTCGCTTAAAGCTTCTGGACCCGCAACCCTGTGACTTGAACCTCAGTCACCCAGTTTCATTTCCTAAACTTCTGTTCCCACCTAACAGAGACATCCTAGCTATGGACAATAGTTCTTGAGGCTACAAGTTAGAAGAGTCTGAACTAATCTCTCACATGACTGACTTTCCTTTCTAATCCTTTGGAATCATAATATAAGGCATATAGTTCACATTCTTCTCTTATAAGTTCTGGGCTTTCTTGGGGCACAGTTTCATGTCATTCTTGCCATGTTTATTCAATCATTCATCCGTCTGGACTTCAAGGTGTTTTTTCAGTCTGCCTCCCCAGTCCTACCCACTGCCAAGCACATAGAAAATGCTTGTTAAATAAATGAATACTTTATTCCCTGTTTTCCACTTGTTAGAATCCACATAACACTTTGTACTGCAATGAGCCATTTTCGGAGTTTTCAAACTAAAGCATTGATTTTCCTGAGTTGACACAGTCACAGCAATAGTAGCTGAGTGTGTATTGCACTACTCTGAACTAAACTTCACACAATGTAATCTGCAATCAGTTATCTCATTTCATTTGTTCCATAAGCCCTCGAGCAGGTCTTTTCATCACTCCCATTTCACAGATGTGAAACTGAGACTCACAGGTGTTAAATGATATGCCCAAAGTCATTGAGGTAATAGTGGTCATTTCTCAATGTGACTTTGTTAGGAGAAAATGGAAAGAAAGCAATACTGTGACTTGAAGCTGTTCTTGAGCCTTCGGGGCCTGTCTGTCTTTTCTTGGTATCTCAGTGTAGTCAATCCCATTTTGACTTCAGTGTCACAAACTTCTTCAAATCAGGCAGAGATGTCCAGAGTTCATCTTTCTCAATCATCAAAACTATTGATCCAGCAGCCCTTTGTGTTGAGAAGGGGACTACAAAAATGGGTGCACACAAAGAATGGGTAGGCTTCTTGCATTTGGCAGCCATCTTGGTCACCAACCAAACCCAGAAAGCTTTTAGCTTCACTTCACAGAGTTCTATTCAAGGGTATAATTCCATGTGGGTTACACACTTACCTTAATGGCTGTAATGCAGGCATTTCTCAACAACAAGTCCATCTTGAAGTGTCTCAAGAAGGCTTGTATCACACATCCTGGAAGTTTTTATCAGAGATTAGCAGCTTTCCCATTGACCTCAACCTCAAATTAAATGTTTACTCATTTCATGGGTGTCATGGCCCCAAGCAAACCACTTGATATTTTTCCTTTCTCTTCATCTCTACTGCTTTTGTCATGTATATGTTGTAACTAGACAATGCCCAAAGAACATTATGAAAATCTGGGATTAGAGATTAGGGGATGTTCATGCCAATGTTGAGGCAACTCCTGTTGAAGAAGAACTTGGAATCATACAAAACTGGTACTTTTCATTAGAAAAATTTACATCGATTTGGCCCTGCCAAAATCCTCCAAAGGGAGGGGCTTGCCCATGTCCATGGTGTAAACTGCCCTTAAACTCCCATGAACCTCAGAGGCACAGACAATGGAAATCCAGCTTTTGCTATTCCTTGCTATTTCAAAGCAAATGCATAATGGTTTCCCATGCTTGTCTTCCTACCCAAACAAATACATAAGTTAGCTACCCACTAAAGACCTAAAAAACGTGTCCGTGTCCCACCCTGGCCCTACTTCCATTGCTGCTCTTTGTGTTGCTGTAGCTGCTGTGTGTTCCATGATAGTCGAGCCAGGGTTGGGTTTTGAATATTGTACCCTTAAACCACTACACACCTAACTTAATATATTTTACTCTGCATAGATGAATTATAAAGTCAAAGGTGAAGAAGTGCCTGGAGAAACAAAGCTAGCACCTATCATGGAAAGGACTCTGGACCCCACAAACAGTGTCAAAGAATGAGTCAGGCCTAGGACATTGTTGATATTCTGACGCCATCTTAAAGCATCATACAGCTTGACATTTTTGGGGGTTTTGAGCAAGGGTCTTAGTGTGTGACTCGGGCTGGCCTTGACCCTACTATGTAGTCCATTCCTCATAGTAACAATCCTCCTGCCTCAACTTTTCCCAAGTGCTAGAATTATAAGTTCCACCACACCCAACCAACTTCAAATGTGGATACACACACACACACACACACACACACACACACACACACACACACACA
>CAJQZJ010033539.1:0-15637 GCA_907164525.1 Lophiomys imhausi | reverse complement strand
CACACACACACACACACACACACACACACACACACACACACACACACCTTCCTGAGTACTTGTTGGGTCTTCAGTGTTTTCTTGTCCTTGTGTTCCTTCCACTTACAAATGTCTCCACATACTTAGGAAAAAGAACAGACGATCAGACTATGTAAAGCACCAAATGGAAATCCAAACAGGACCATGTTTGATCAGTGGAAGATGCACAGTGGTAGGAGTACTTCCACACCCAGGCTTCCATGATAGTGATGGAAGGCAGGTGTCAGGACGGGACAGGAGGCCAATTGCAGCACCTGCAGCTGCCAGCTTGAAGGGAAATCGGACTTTGGATTGACTAGACCCTGGGAGCAAAGGGAACCAGTTGCATTTCACAGCAAAGGACTTCTAGGTACAGGTGGTGGAAGCAAATTGCTTGTCAAGAGATTTGCTTCACAGAGAGCCCAGCCATGTAGAACAGTCACTGTGCCACCAGGGCCGCAGAGCTGCTGGCCCAAATCTTCAGGGCTCACAGGCAGGCTTCAGGAATGACAGCCAGTGCTACCCAGAAGCAAACACATCCCTCTGGGGGAGATCAAGGCAGACAGCAGGGTTAGTGCCAACCCTTCATGCTGCCAGTGAAACCATCAGTCAAACTTGGGGCAGGAAAGGAATGGAAATAAGAAAGGAGGGAAAAAAACGAAATCACACACAGTGCGGGTGGGAAAGAAATGGAAGAAAACATCCATATCTTCAAGATCTTCTTTTCACTCTTGGTTAACAGGTGAGAGGTAGACAAAAAGCTGAAGACTGTGTCCTGACTTGTCTCAGTTGGTAGCAAGTTTGATCCACTCAGATCCCTAGTAAAACCTTTTCCCACTTCTCAGAGATATCTCTGTCTGTCTCTCTGTCTCTGTCTCTCTTTCTCTCTCTCTCTCTCTCTCTCTCTCTCTCTCTCTCTCTCTCTCTCTCTCTCTCTCACACACACACACACACACACACACACACACACACACACACACACACACACACACAGGCACACATTCACTTCCCAGTGTCTGTCTTGTCAGAAAGCAGCACCTCCACTGGGAATAGACCTCCGTTCTTACTACTTAGCTCCTGTATAAGACCAAGTTTTCCCAGAGAGCCAGGCGAGGTCAAAATCAATTCTAAATCACTCCCTCATCCTGAGAACTCCACCTGCCTCCTGAGTCACCATTCTCACCCTGTCTGGTGAGGCCATGGGACAAAGAAAATGCTGTGTCATCAGCGGCCCCTCCCTGCATCTTGAGGGCAGGCTAGCTCTCAGCACCAGGGATCTACAACCATATGGATGTGCCAGGGAAGGCCACCAGGCCGACTACAACCATATGGATGTGCCAGGGAAGGCCACCAGGTCAACTGCAGTGCCTCCAGGGACTCTCTGAAGGGAAAATAGAGCTTCACATCAGATAGAGCCTGGGAACCAAGTTTGATAACAAAATGCTCAACGAATAGATGTTTTGCACATAGGACAAAAAAAAAAAAAAAAAAAAAAAAGATGGCAGAGTGGTAAATTTGTGGAGTTGTTCAACATCAGGAAACTCAGTGATGCTGGGACATGTACCCTTGGGGGAGGTGATGGAAGTGAGCTTTGAGAGGCACTTCAGAAGTAGGTGGAATGGAAGACCAGACACAGTAAAAATCACTGCAAGGCACCTGCAGACAGAAGACAGATTGCTTAGCACAACCAATGTTGGCTCCTTTAGAGTACCTGGTAGCTAGTAAATGCCCAAGAGAAACGTGTGTGTGTGTGTGTGTTTGTGTGTGTGTGTGTGTGTGTGTGTGTGTGTGTGTGTGTGTGTGTGTTTGTGTGTATGGGTGCAGGCAGTGCCACTAGTTTCCCAGAAAAAAAAGCAGAAGATGATCAATGTTCCTCCTGTTCTTAAAGAAGTCTGGCTTTTGAGAGCCCAGCATCCTTGATTACCTCCCCTGCTCCCTGTACTTCAGGCTGTCCAAGTGCTTGGATAGCAGACACACACCATCACACCCACTTTATGCGGTGCTGGGGATCAAATTCGGAGCTTCGTGCATGCTAGGCAAGCACTCTAACTACTGAGCCATGTCCCCAGCCCCTGAAATCTCCTGTCCTGGGGAAACAGATGGCAGTGCTCTGGACCACTGGCCTAGAACAGCATTTTGATGCCCGTAGACCTGAGCCTGCAAAAAGAGTTATGCACTTGGCAGGCACACCACACCGAGTTCAGACAGAAAGCACATCTATGCCTCATTGATAGCATAATAGCATACATTACAGGGTTGGCCAAGAACACCTGTGCAGGGTTCAGAATGTCACCCCAAGGCGACCATCCTGATGGAGGTGACATTAACAGCTTCCATTAAAACCTATGGTTGTAGCATTGCCCAGTAGTGTGGCTGCAGTAAGGCCTGCCCAAGTTGCCACCACAGGCCCCCAGTTTGGGAGTTCATGACTTGATCCTGGAAATGCACTTTGTCTTGAATGAAAATCTGAAAAGGGAGAGAGTTTGCATCTCTGGGCTGTAAAAATGCTACATTTATCATTCCATCTATGTAAGATACTCTCAGGATTCTTGGGAACGTTGTTATCTCCTTGTCTACCTGGGTAGTAGAAACAGGCTATCTGAAGGTAGAGGATTTATTTCTGACTGGCCCAGTGGAAAGTTGACCATCTTAACTGTATGTATATGGGGGATGCCAAACATTCTCTCATGGTGGGAAGTAATGCTTGTCAATCAATTTGGTATTCTGTCTTACCTTCATGCTTGCTTATCTCAACCTATCCAAAATCAGGAAACCAGAAATTCTAGTGTTTCACCTGGGATCTACCCAGGTTAAATGTGAGTGGAGGTTGCTGGCTTTCAACACAGCATCATCTCTCTCCAATGAAAGGGAAACATGATGGCATGTATTTGCTGACAGTAGTCTCAAGGGATGCTGTTATCTTTTGTTTTGACATACACACACACCAGGGTTGGCAAATACATTCCTGATCTCAGATTTGCAGGTTAATGCTGCATGGTCTATAAATTGAGTCCCAGCTTTAAATGCAGAGTAATTATTGTGCCTTTAAAAAAAAAAAATAGGAGGGAGAAGGAGTGAGTTCATAGAAAATTGCTTTTTTTAAAAATGCCGATTTTATAATTTCAGCTTTTTCTAGCAAGTGTCATTTGGGTAGAGAAAGCTCATTATTGCCTTCAGTACTCTCTCATATGTTCTCCCCACACCACAGGAAGTGCATTAACACACTGCTCATTCATGCTGCTTCTCTGTTTAAAATTCTCCGGTGGGTTCTTACGAGGTTTCAGGTAAAATCCACCCCGCTTGCCATTGCCTGTGGTGGCTGCCCAAGCCTATGGCCTCCTGTCCTATCTTCCTTTCCTCCTTCTGTACCCCACTGTGCTTGACTTTCCCCATCATCTCACTGTACGAACCTTTCCCCCACTGGGTTTTAAAATCTTCTTGCCTGCAATGCTTTCTCTCCATACCCAGAAGAACCTGTAGTTCGCAATCTGCTTGCCTCCACCTACCTACCTGCCCTGCACAAAGTAACTCTCGTCTCCCACAGTCTCCATTCCCTCTGAGGACTTCCTGTTTCAAATTTAACAACAACTGGGCCTGGAGATATAATTCAGTTGGTAGAGGGCATGTCTGAGATAAAGGAAGCCCTGAATTTGATCTCTAGAACCTCAGGAAGTGAGAAATGATAACATGCATCTATAGATCCAACACTTAGGGGATAAAGGTAAGAAGATTGGAAGTTCAAGGCCATATTCAGCTACATAGCAAGTCTGATGCTGTCCTGATTCATGAGACTCTGCCTAAAAACACACAAAAAAATGCAATTTAATAATTACTGTTTTACTAATCTGCTTTCATACCCATTCTTGGACTGCATGCACATTGAAAATGCATGCTACGAGAGGGTAGAGGGACCCATGTTGCCATTGTATGCCCCGTGTCTTGCACAAGTGAGATGGTCAGTAATGTTTGTGGCACAAATTAAGCTTTGCACATAAGATGGCATGTAAGTTTAGCCATTGGAAGTCATTATTCTCCTTGAAATCTTTAAAACAGTATAACATTTCTCCTCGGGCTTAGCATAACCTCCATTTTGCAGAAAAGAACAGATTCACACACCCAGTGACAGTGTGAGAAGTTGGAGGGAGGAAGCCACTCTATTCTTTTACATCTTTCTTCCTCTATGGAGTGTTGTAAGACCATATCAAATTCCATGGTCTTCCCATGCACGTTCTGAAATTCCAGAACCCAAAAACTTGTTGCTTCATTGACGGTGAGCCCTCCATACTGATACAATAACAAACAGAAAGTTCACTATGTAGGAAACACAAGAAAAGCAGATCCTCCGTGCTGTGCTGGGGGCTCACATGACCATGCCCCAGAACCGCTTTTGTTTGTTTTTGCTTTGTTTTTCTTTTAAAATACGTTTTGTGCCAGAACCCAGGTCCTCAGTGTCTCCAAGGCAACCACTATCCTGACTAAGACACCTCCCCAGCCCAAGATCATTCAAATAATACACATAGAGCACTATTGTAGCTAGTGATAATATTGTTTCTAACAATGATTCTAATGTTTAAAAGATGTACCCTACAAGGCCTGTGTTTCTTTCTTTCTTTATTGTCTTTTAAGGGAAGACTGGACAGGTAAAAAGCCAGTAAGGAGCAAATGAGCAGAGAGAGGCATGAGAACTGACTTATATGATTCTGCTTAGCACAGGACATCCAAGCAACTAACGTCGCTGCTCCAAGTTCTACTTTGCTAATCTATAAAAAATGATACAGAGGCAGGTGAGTTCCAGGCCAGCCTGGTCTGCATAGCTAGTTCTACGCAAAACATGGCTGCAGAGTGAGACTCTGTCTCAAATAAACAATCAGACTCTACCCCACCACCACGCAGATTGTCAAGACTCAAAAAGAAATACTCCTATAAGGTTCCTTATCTATCCTTTTTGGTTTTCTCCATCACCTGCCCTTGCATGTACACAATCAATTGGCTGCTACTTCAAACGAGTCTGTGGCTCTTAGCCCGTCTATGCCTAAAACTCACTTGGGAAAGTAAAAACCTCCAGATGTCCAAGAGCATCCCCTAGACTAAGCTAGGATCTTTACAATACTACTCTTTGAAGACTTATTTTATCTGTGTATGTGAGTACATCTGTGTGAACGTATGTGCACATGTATGCACTGATGCCCACTGGTTCTTTGGAGCTAGAGTTACAGGCAATTGTGAGCTGCCCAATGGGGTGCTAGGATTCCAATTCAGTCCCTCATGCCTGAGCAGCGGAGCTCTTAACCATTGAACCATCTCTCCAGAACCCTTGGTATTTTTTTTTTTTTGAAGTTCCCATGTTTAGCCAATAATAAGAGTTAGAGAATTAGTTGGAAATACTAGTTCATACCTATAATCCCAAAATCCAGGAGTCCAAGGCAGGAGGATTGTGAATTTGAGACCAGGTGGGGTACACAGTAAATTCTAGACCAACATAGTTTATAGATAGTGAGATGCTGCTTCAAAAAAATAAAAATAAGACTATTTCTCCACACCCAGAATTTTTCAGTTGCCTGTAATTCTCTGTGTAGGGTTGAGGCCTCATGGGCTTTTCAATATCCACTTTGACATGTCCGTTATTGTCACCCTTGTTTAATTCATTTAGTTATGTGGGTGAGAGTTTGTGAGTGTAGCTTCTGATGTTATGAGGAGATACATCTCACAGCAAAGTCTCTGACATTCTGGCTTTTACAATCTTTCCACCCCCTCTTCCACAATGTTCCTTGAGCCTTAGGTGTGGGAGTGTTTTGTAGATGTATATACTGGGACTGGGAATTGGTTATTCAATACCAAACAGCCAGAAAACTATATACAAGTAACATTGTAACTGACCAGATAATATTTAGGAATATATATGTATGCACAAATACATATATGCATGCAATAACAATAATGAAAAAAGAGGCCATGAATTTGAAAGAGAGCAAAGAGGGATATATGAGAGTGTTTGGAGGAGGTAACTGTGTTATAACTACATTACAATTTGTTAAAAGTCAAGAAAGAAAATGTCTCAGACTTGCCCAATGATGAGGAACCTTTGAGTCCCACTGCACCTTCTGATCAGCCTTCCAAGGAAGCAAGGCTGCAAGCCAGAGATTTCTAGAGCATCCTTTGTTGGCTATCAGTAGCCTGTGTTGAAAAACAAGGTGTTAAAACACCACTGGAGACTTGAAGGGATATCGTGTGAAGACTTCATACTTGCATCACCCCAAACCCACATGAAACCTTATAAATCTCATGAACAGCAGGCCCATGTGTGTTGAGCAACTGCATGAACAGCGAGCAATACAACAGTGAGCTGTTTCTCTTTGTGGAAAAATTGTCACCAGTCACTTTCAAGTTCAGGAAATCTTGATTGAATGTCACAGATTTTCAATGTTTGAAATTCTTTCTTCAAAAAACATGTCAGAACGGCATGACATCCACCGGGAGAATTCTTTCGTTTGAGAGGAAATGTTTGAATTGCGAAATAAAATAACACACTGGGCTTTTCAGAGTGTGCACAGTTGGAACTGACCTACACATGAAGTGGACATAACTACATTTCTTTTTATTCTTTTTACTCCAAAAAGGATATATTGCACAGCTCTCTACAGCTTTCAGCACTACTTTCAGTGCTTATGAGAAAGTTAGACAG
The DNA here is from genome assembly GCA_907164525.1 of Lophiomys imhausi. Lineage (NCBI taxonomy): Eukaryota > Metazoa > Chordata > Mammalia > Rodentia > Muridae > Lophiomys > Lophiomys imhausi. The sequence continues at coordinate 8,937 of CAJQZJ010033539.1, read as the reverse complement.
ATGAGGTTTATTGTGAATTATGTACAGACAAACTGCCAGGTCACAGACAAGTGGCAAATGAATGAAAACAAAAATACAAGAAAAGTTAAGAAGTTGTTGAGTTCCAGGTTGCAGGGCTTGACTCAACTCTGAACCACACCAGACATTTCCAAATCTCCTCATCACTAGGGCGTCAAATTCCATGAGAACCATTGATCTCTGAGTTCCTGAACGCTGGAATGCAGCCTTTGAAAAGTTGCTTCGAGAAATCCCCGTTCCCTCTGGGCCCACATCCACCTGCCTGGCCTATGGAGTTAACCTTCAATTTTTTTCCTCCCTCCCATTTCCTGCCTTATTTGAAGCCTCTCTTGCTTGGTCCAAGCTTTGAGTTATAAACACTGTCCGTCTTCAGAGACTATTTTCCTCCATGCTTTTTAAGAAGAAAGACACTGGAGATTGGTTTTAATAAATCTAAAAGCTGGGGAATTTGGGTTTGCTTTGTGCTGGCTTTGCACAAGTTACTCCCTTCTGAACCTGGCCAGATTCTGCGTTTGGGAATCACAGTGTTGGATTCAGTCTGCATTTTATCTTTGGAAACTATAGCAACTGGCTCTGTGTAGTAAGGTGCTTGGGTTAATGTAGGTCTGCCATCCTGGTTCCTCAGCATCTGTTAATTTTCTGCTTCATTGTTTCAGTGCTAGGAATCAAACACAAGGCCCCATCCATTTGGGGCAGATGCCCTGCTGCTGAGTTGTGTCTACAACGGCCCTTTTATTTTGAAAAAGTACTGCAAAGAGAGAACTGATATGGCCTACCTCTTTGTGATATGAAATGACCTTGGTTTATATTTGGAGAAAGGTTTTTAAGAGGGTGTATTATAGACTCCTGGAGTTGTGTGCTGTACGCTTCGTAGATGTAGAGCTAAGAAGCCCTGTCTCTTGTGCACCAAAGCACACCACACCTTGAACATGAACAGTGTGGTGACTGTTTCTGGTCTTATGTCCTCTCCTCAGCTAGCCTCTTTATCTGTGAAGATCTTTGTTGTGCTTCCTTGCATTATTTTAGTCTTACTTTGCTTGAGAAGCGGAAGACAAAAAATATGTCACTAACTTTTTGATTAAGAGCTATATGAAATTATGGGCTCTCTTACAGTACTTTCATACATACATGTGTACTTTCATCATATAAAACTAAGTAACTAGAGCAAATGAGATAGCACCATGGCTAAAGGCGCCTGATTGTGTGTGTGTGTGTGTGTGTGTGTGTGTGTGTGTGTGTGTGTGTGTTGAGACAAGGTCTCACTGTGTAGTCCTGACTGGCCTGGAAATGTGGAGCTGGATATATGGACTGGACTGGCCTCAAGCTCACAGAGATCCACCTGCCTCCACCTCCTGGATGCTGAAAATAAAGGCGTGTGCCACCACGCCCAGCTCTGATAACCTGTTCTTGATCCTTGGAAGTTACACAGTCATAGAAACAATTCTCAGATCCCCACTGATCTCCACAGGCATGTATGTTCATGTATGTACACACAAGTGTGCACCTGTACCCATAAATGAATGCAAATCTTAATGCAAAAGAAAAAGCTAAATAACTAAAGAAATGAATGCCTGCTGAAGAATTCTCCATGGTCAGCCCATTCATGGGGCTCATTTCTTCCATGCCACCATCCTCTGGCACCAAAATGCCTTGATTTGTGTGTGCCTTGATTATCTGGGGCAAAGAAAGATACAAGTTGCAATGCAAAAATTAGCTTTTGAAAAATGCTAGTTGCATTCTCTAACTAGGACTGCCAGAACAAAGTGCTATGGTGTTGGATTACACGGTGTACTGCCTTAATGTCGTGGAGTCTGGAGGTCTAAGATCAAGGTGTTTTGGGGATGACTTCCTCTGAGGACTCAGAGGAGAGCATCAGTTCCCGGCCTCTCCCCTTGGCTTGCGGTTATCTTTCTTCCTGCATACTGTTCTCCCTACACATGCATCTCTGTGTCAGAGTTTTCCCTTTTTATAAAAGAGCACCATTAGGATTGGAGTGGCCTGGGGGCTGCAGAGATGGCTCAGGGGTTAAGAGCACTAGCTGTTCTTCCAGAGGTCCTGAGTTCAATTCCCAGCAACCACATGGTGGCTCACAACCATCCACAGTGTGATTTGATGCCCTCTTCTGGCTACAGGTGTACAGGTAGATAGAGCACTCATATACATAAAAATAAATAAATAAACAAACAAACTTTTGAGAATTGGAGTAGGTCACATCCTCATCACCTCCTAATTTCATGACCTCTGTAGAAATCCTTTTCCAAAGGAGGTCACATTCTGAGATATAGGAACTAGGAATGTTGTTATAGGGATTTGGGAGTGGGGATGGGACACAATTTTCCCAACATCGGTATTATACATGTCTATTTCGAAGAATATTCCTATGGGATCAAGCCATGGCCAAGATATGAAAGTAGGTTCATGGAAAGAAAATTCTAATGGTAACTCTGATCCTAACAGGATGCTATTGAAATATCTAAGCTCCTCCATAAGGGTGAATGGGTGTCTCTTTTGACTCTGAAAAAGATCATCTCAGGGGAGGGCTCTGGATCTTTGCCTGATGCAGAATAAGGACCACTCAGTCCTGTACGCTGGAAGACACCACTTTTATGAGCAGTGTCTACTTGTGTTCCTGAGAACCAAATCCAAAACCAAACACCAGATCTCAGGCAGCAGGGTTCCTCTTTCGCTTGTTAGGGGAAGATTAACAGACCAGCATTTCTTTTGTATAGACCAGGAAAAAGGTAGGAAACAGGTGTGCTGGGTAGTTTTTGCCCACCTGACACTCACTACAGTCACCTGGAAAGAAGAGACCTCAAGTGAGAAATAGCCTCCTTCAGATTGGCTTGTGGGCATGTCTATGAGGTGTCCTCTTAATTGATCATTGATGTAGGAGTTCCCAGCCCTCTATGGGCTGGGAAATCTATGCAAGGAGACCTAAGCTATATAAGAAAAGTACCTGAGCAGGCAGCAGAGGAAGTGACCTAACAAGAAGCATTCCTTTATATTCCTCCATGGTCTCTGCTTCAATTCTCACTTCCAGGTCCCTCTTTGAGCACCTGCCCTTGCTGCTGTCAACAATGGACTATAACCTGTACGTTGAAATAACACATACACACACCCAAGTTGCTTTTGGTCAGTGTTTTATCACAGCAAGAGAAAGCAAACTAGAACAGCAGAGAAGTGCCATGGACAAGGTTCCACGATCAGCTAGATCTACCCTAGGACTAACTAGCATTTGGACTTCCCGATTCATAAGCCAGGAGTCGTTCCCAAACAATCTGCCTTCCACCTTACCTCTATTTATTAAAATTACCAACTTTGATTACCACTGTCTCTCAGCCACTTCTGTGCAAAAGCATCTCCTTTTCATTAAACCAACCCTAGCTAGTTAGTAAACGCACTGTTGGCGCTTGTGAACAAAGTCAGGATTTAGAAATTACACCTTTGGGAATAATTTCTCTAATATCCTATCCACCCAAAGATCTAGGTTCCTAGTTATTATGAAGTCCTAAGTTTTCCTTATTCCTCAGGTCCCACTTTTTAGCAAAATTTTGCCTTCTCAGCTTCCATTATAAATGCAAGCTCCAAGGTGGGAGAAGGCCATGAAACGTTAAGCCAGTGGCAGATAATAATGACTTCTAAAAGCAGGAGGAGAGGAGGCCTTACCCTCTGGCCCGTCAGGGCTTAGCTAATTAATATGCTATCACTGATGGTTGAGATTTGGGCTCTAGAAATCATCTGTTGAATTCAGTCTCTGTACAAATAGACAAACTGACTTGGACTCTGGTGATGGTTTATCTGGGTTCACTCATTTAAAGAGAGATGTAGGGAAACACCCCTTTCTGTCCTACCCAGAACCCTCAATACCCCTTATACTAACTACTGCTTGATAACCCAGAAATAGTGGCACGTGCCTATAAGCCCAGCACTAGGGAGGCAGAGACAGGAGGATCAGGACATCTTCAGCTACATTGCAAGTTCAAGGCTGGCTTGGCAGTTTGAGTCTTTCCCCTTGAAGACAGAACTCACCCCTCCAAGGGTCTTTGGTGACTTGGCACCCAACTCTTTCACGTCACATTCTCCATACTAAGGATCAAAATTATTTTCTCTTTATGTATTAGCCCTAGTGTTTGTGTTGCACATGTACGTGCATGCAGTGTTCTATTTAGCAGTTAAAGGACAACTTCCAACACTGGATACTCTCTGTCCACCCTGTGTCCCAGGGATTAAACTCAGATTATCTGTCAGGCAAGTGTGGCAAGTACTTTACCCACTGAGTCACCTACTCAGCTCTAGATTGTACCTTTTAAAATATATCGATTTTAATGCAGCTATATCCTCCTTCTTCACATATGTGACTCACACATATGCTTATCTGTGTAGATGAAACACAATGCACACCAGCTTTTACAGCTTTGAGTACTATATGAAACTCTTATTTTTAAAACAGAAACGTACTAAAATTTGTCCCTTTGGATGCCTTCAAAAATTCGTGTTTTTATAACCTTTCTTTTCAGGGCTATTAAACTGGATTAAATTATATTAAACCCCAGCTAGAGTTTATGTGGGTGGAGTAAAACCTGGAGAAAGAGTCAACCCCCTAGAAAGCAGTCTCTGAACAGAGGTGGTGCTGACAGTTGGTGCCATGTGAACATTAATTCTAGAATATTAAACTCGCCATGTTAAGTGGATTTCTAGATAATTCTCTGTGGCAGTCCTGGGCTAGCCCTTCCCTTCCTTTTCATGAGCCAAGAAAAGCCTGAACCAGAACAATCCAATTTCAGTTTGTGGAAAAATTAAACACTGAGTCAAACGACATAAAGATAGTATCGGGAGCCCAGGAGGGAGGAGCATTTTTATCCCTGATGTTTGTTCCTGATGCGTCTGAAGGTCTGGTTAAGCACTCTGAGATGTATACGCAGGCTTGTTTCTGAGGCACATTTGCAGGCTTCGATTTACAGGCTGAGAACCTAACGAGCCAGGCTTGCTTCCTGTCACAGTGTTATACGTTAAGTGTTTGGAAGGAGCCCTGGCGAGGCCTCAGGAAGCAGATACCGCCTCTGGACTTATCATCCTCCAGGCGATTTGTTTTAAAGTACATAATCTCAAGGGCTACATGAGTGTCCCACATCTGCCCTGAATTGAAAACAGCTTCCCGCTAAGAGCCTTACACCAGAGCTGTGGATCTGTGAGTCAGAGAGGAAGGCTAAGACCATTTGAACGCATGGCTTGCTAGACCACGAGCGGCTCCCTTCATGGAGGATGAAGATTTTGGGGTATGTAGGCTGTGGATTTTCAAGCTTTAAGGTTTTTGTTTTGCTTGGGGTTTTTTGGTGTTCTGACTGTTAGACATGAAGGGACAATGTGTGTGTGTGGGGGGGGGGGGCTTTTGTAAGTAAGGAACTAAGCAAAGTTCCTAGGGGCCCGGCAGCCTCTATCTCAGAACTGCTCTGCCGGGCTTTTGTACTTTTGTAACTTTGTTTACTGTATAAGATGCATTGATTTAATGAAGCTGATATTCATTTTCCTCTAGGACTCTGAACAAGGTTTTGCAAGGCAAGAAAAGTTTTTACTGTTAAACAACCAAAGTTTTTCCACCCTCCGTTTATCTACAAAATCACTTTTAAAAATTTCCACACATGCTAAGAATGAAGGCTGAGACTCTGAACTTCATATTACAAGCCTCTGGGGATCTGGGCTGTCAGAGTAACCATTTACTGTCTAATATTCCACTGAGATAGTATGTTTCCCAGCTTTCTGGGTAACTGAGTATTCTCCACAAGAACAATATTTTGAAGAGTGTGAAGTTCTCTGATACCCACAAACACACACACACACACACACACACACACACACACACACATATATTCGTGATACATGTATGTGTATTATGTACGCATGTATGTATGTGGTAATGGAAGACAATTAAAAGGAAATAAGAAATCATAAAAGTCTGCAAGCCAGGCAACTGGGTGCACGGTTGCTGAGATTCCTTACGAACTGTTTTGACAGCAGAACTATTTCCCTATTTGCTGCTGCTGAGGAAGAGAGGTTCAGTGTTTGGTGCAATAACTGCTCAATGAGAACTTGTTGGTTGAAAATACAGTGGTGGACTAGGACTCTGAGAGACATATCACTATAGATATTTGAAGTTAACAAGCCTCTGTTTGAGTGAGTTTCCACCTTCCTTGGTACAGTGGAACCGGAAGTCAGGAATAAGTGGTGATGGGTAATTAAGAGTGACCAGTCAGAGAAATGGCAGGGGAGGTACATGGTGTGATGTTTATGGTTTGAACCAAGTAACGAGTCTGCTGTATTTGAGTCCTGCTCTGTGAGAATGTTCAGGTACTCCAAGGAAAGCTAAGAGGGGGAAAGTGGCCAGGCTCAGTGGCCTGGCCCATTTTCCTTTTCAACTTGGTGCAGATGTGATGAATCAACAGATTCATCCAAGGCATTCTGACAGCACAAACCCCTTCTGTTCCGTACACTCCCCCCCCCGGTCTCAGAAACAGTAGACCCGGAGCAGCCCAGTTGGCAGGTAATGTTCCTGTCTCAGTGCCCAAAGACCACTTGCTGTTGGCTGGTTGCCCATGGCTCTTGAGAAAGGGATGGTTTTTTGGAATGCCAAAGTTTGACTGGAAACTGTGTCATGGGACTATGCCCTCTTAATGCCCCAGAGACAGAGGCATTGTTTTAGAGAAGCAAGCAAACACATGCGGGTTTGAACTGGAGGGTGCAAAAGATGTATTGCTCATTGCAGACTGAAAGGAGGACTGTCAAGAATGGATATCATCCCCTATCTACCTAAGGCCACTAGCAAAAGAGTTTTAAAATCTAGAGGAACAGTGAATGCATATCAGCTCCCTATGGAGAAATGCTTATGTACATAACACAATTTGTTTGTTTTTTTGAAGCAGGGTCTCTTATAGCCCAAGTTAGCCTCAAATTAAGTATGTGGTTGAGAGTAATCTTGAATTTTTGATACCCACCCCCATCTCTCGAGTGCTAGGATTGTAGTCATGTTCCATTGCCCCCAGTTTGTGCAGTGCTGGAGACTGAACCCAGGAATTTGTATGTAAAGGACAAATACTCTACTGACTAAGCTTCATCTCCAGTCCTGTTTCATGATTTAACTAACCTAGTTAATCTTCCTGCTTAATTCCAAAACCACAGAGGCATGGGAATAGCATTAAGGCAGTATGGCAAAGCCTTCCACAGTGATATACAAATAACAGCTTCAACTGTTATTACTTCAAATTTTACCCACAACCTTCTCCTTCTGTCTCACCAACAGCATGAGCAGGTTCTCACTGTGGCCCATGCCCTCTTCCTTCAGTCTGTTCTTTTTACTCACAGCCCCCTATTTGAACAGCAAGTATTTGGTGACTTAAATTAGGGCACCAACCAGCCATGCCACCATGCAGGTTGACAGGCTCTGGCTCCTTGGAAGTTCTGAAAGCCATGTTTGGAATTCAAAGCACATTCTCACCCAGAAACAGGCTCTCCGCCCCCCCCCCCCTCAACTCCTGAATGCAAATTTATCCTAAAATAGAATCTTCTAGAAACTTCTGGAAAAAGAACAAGAAAGAACCGACATTTGTCAAATGGCATTAGAAAATGAATTTTACAATGAACTCTAGTAACACTTGTGAGAATGTTTTTAATATCCTTGCAATTCCTTCTTGGTTCTTGATCTGGACCCTCACTCTTTGCCCTAGGTATTTTGTTATCCTCTACTCCCTTGAATAGACCCTGGACTGGAATCCAAACAAATATTTATGTATACTTTTCCTCTTGTGGTTTCTTTTGCCTGGGCCGTGTTCTTCCCTCTCTAAGTCTTGACAACTCTTGCTCCACTGAAACATTAAAACTTCCTTGTGATGCCCCAATATGCCTCTACTCCCTGAGCCATAAACCTTTCTGAGAAAACTTGGTACACAGCTTCAGGTGTTTTCTCTACTGATCTAAAGGTTTGAGGGCTCCAGTTGAAAAGAATCATCAGGACCAGTGAGATGGCTGAGCAGTTATGGGTGTCTGCCACCAAGGCTGAGGCAACTGGGAACCATGTCTTTAAAGGAGAGAAACAATTCCCATTAGTTACCCTCTGATCTCCGTACACGGGCATGAGCATACACACACATATATGTAATAAAAGCCATAAAGAATATATAATAAATATATATATAACTATAATAAGAGACATAATATATATAATAAAAAATTTTAATCATTCAGGTTTAATATTTCATGCTTCTAATCCCAGCATTCAGGAAACTGAAGAAGGGAAATGGAAAGTTCAAGACCAGGGTAGGCTGCAAAGGGAGAATATTGAAAAAAAGATATCTTCAAAAAAGTTAGAAAAAAATCCTCCCTTCCTATTTCTGCCTTCTCTTAATGTCTCATAATCCCCATTTTCTACTAAAATTCCCACCCTGTTGTGATATTTGTTTCTATGTTGTCCCTTCCCTATGCTCAGAACTGCTTAAGTATGGAGCTTTCTTCAGAACGTGGTACAATGCCTACTAACACAAAATAAGCAATTGATGTAAGAGTTCCTGTATGCATACCTGGACAGATAACAGATTCGACAGATAACAGACCCGTGGATGAAAAGATGGATGGAATACTGAAGGGAAGGTTCTTTCTTCAAAGAATAATGGAAAACTAGGTAGACAGATAGTTGCACAGAATTTCAAAGGAGCATTTTAGACAGAATTTGTGAGACTGACATATTTATCCATCCTAAAATCACTTCTGCTTCCTTCTATACATGGGAAAGACTGAACAGTGAGTAGAAAAGGGGCCATGGAGATACAAGTCAGTTCCAGTTCTGGTCCTCTGTTCTGCAGCTGGATGGCCTGGGGGTTACATGTCTTTCTTTCTTTCTTTCTTTCTTTCTTTCTTTCTTTCTTTCTTTCT
>CAJQZJ010033534.1:1478963-1507991 GCA_907164525.1 Lophiomys imhausi | reverse complement strand
TGTACTTTCTCTCTCTGTCTCTGTCTTTCTCTCTGTCTCTGTCTGTCCATCTGTCTCTCTCTCTTTCTCTCTCTCTATCTGTGTGTACGTGTGTGTGTGTGTGTGTGTGTGTGTGTGTGTGTGTGTGTGGGTGTGTGTACACCCAGGCATGTACATTTGCATGTTTGTGTGTCCCTCCATTTTCTGGGAATTAGGGGTTCTCTTGTGGTATATGAGTATATGCACGTCTTTTGAAAGTGATACCCCTGCTGTGGTTTGGGAGCCCCACTTGAGGTAGCACTGCTCATGGCCCATGAACTCACTTTGACTGCACATTAGAATCCCTTTTCGGGAGTTAACTGTTTTTATGTTGGTTTTACTTCCCAGACTTACATGTTCTGTCCAATTGTGTAGTAATAGTCACCCAGAATCAAAAGATTCCCTGATGTGAAAAGAGGAGAAAGTTCATCTAAGGTTTCTGGCGCACCAAGACCTATGTTTAGGTTTCTGGGAACATAAAGGGCTAACTGCTTCTCCAGGCCTGCTGGGCAAGCTCATGCAGTCAGGGTACTCTCCATCTGGACACCTAGACACTGCTGGCTTAGGGCCAGGATAACAAGTTTCATAACCACCAGTATATATCAGTACATAAGATATACAGGATGCGGTATTCATTGGGCTGGGGTAATCCAGGTCACAGCCTGAGTTCATGTGATCGTTCAGGCCTGTGTTCACGTTATTCTCTGCTCTTAGTGCCAGGCCACACTATAGGCCAAATCCTTTCTATGAGAAGGTGAAGACAGAGCATAAGGGGGTCATGTCGGGCCTAAAGGTCTTGGATGAGAACACTGAGGCCTCAGAGAAATACAAGGAACTCAACAAGAAGACTGGTTTCTATCACTAAGTGCCTGTCAGGGACCCCTACAGCTGTGGAATGGCCATTTTGCCTTTCTTTGTGTCTGGACTGGAGAGTCCACAGATCTGGTTCTAGCCTTTCTGCCTCTTGGCCATCACCCTGCCTTGTGTCTTTTGCATTCAGGTTTATTATTAGTTATAGAGACTTTTAGGCCCTTCCAGCATTGTCCTGCCAGTCTCAGGAGTCTATAGACAGAAAAGCAACTTATGCTGTGGGAAGGGTGTCAGGCAACCCTGAGTCTCTGGGGCTTAGGCAGGGTTTTGCAGAGCTGATGGAGCAAGTAGATATAGAATGCAGTCCCTTTGGTTCCTCTGTCCTTTCTGAAGGTATTTGCCCTTTGCTTGCTGATATTGCCTTATTACTTTGGAAATTTAGGGACAGATGGAGATTTCTCTTTCTGTTGGAGGGACATGGATCCCTATTGGTGTTGGGGACTTCAGAAGACATTTATTCTTTCCCGAATGGGCTGTTCTCTGTTTAAGGTCTTTTGAGTGCTGTGGTCCTGGCTGTATTGTGCATTTGAATAGGTCATTCTGGGAGCCAGTGCCAGGAGGGATTGATGGTGCCTGGTGATAGGGATGGCAGTAGGAGGCTGGCATGGGGAGCAAGAAGAGACTGGCAGTGGGTTGCTATGCAGAGGGTTTGTCCAGTAAGCTCCACAGCTGGATCCTGGTGGATCAGAGTCAGCTGAAGAATATTGTGGACTTGCTAAGGTAGAAGAAAACAAAACTGCTAGGGGATTTGGCCCTTCAGCAGCAGCGCTTAGGGGCCTTGAAGCAGATCTGTAAGGACCAGTGACATCCACATCAAGCAGCAGACTAAGGCCTGTCACCATTTGTCCCTTGGACTACCTATCTGCTCACCTACCCACCTGTGCTTTTTCTATTACCTTACTAACACATCCCCACATCCAGCCATTTGATGCGTTCAGTCTGATTGCACGTTTCTCTGCCTATGCACAAGATTTGTGGGAAGCTATTCTTTTGTGAGGAACTGAATTATTGGCAGGCATTCCTTGCTGGTCTGGTTGAAACTGCAGTCCAATGAGGGAAACGGGTCAACAAAATATCAACACATACTTGTCCTCATGAAAGGTGGGGTGCTATGTACGGAGCTTTGAGTGAGTTCAGGGTCCTGTGACTCAGTTGCATGACAGGGGTCATGTGAGATCACAGGTGTGAGGCAGCTAGCAAGAACAACTACCGAGGGCAAATGCCAAATAAATGCTTTCATTCCTATCAGTTTGGGTGGCAGCATCTCAACATGGTCTCTTCCCTTTGCTCAGCTCTTGCTTCACACTAAGAAATGTGAGTAGCAGCTAGTCATCCCTGTTTTCTTTGCCTGTGGCTGCATTGTTCTCCCATCCTCAGAGCTTACAATCTGAGCTGATTAGAGGACCAGGAATGTTGGAAGGACTTTGACAGGCTGGGGGAGGAGTGAGTGCTTTGGGGCTTCAGGGGAAAAAGTCTCTAACCAGTACAACATAGTCTGGCAAAGTAAAGGTGCTCAACACAGTAGTTTTTGTTCCCAAGAGATGGTCAGCAGTGTTCTGAAACTCTTCTGAAAGAGCTGGCATACTTATTCTAAACTCCCATGCTTACCTAGCATTAGGTGGTTTCATACTCATATTCTTTTTTGCTCTGTGTGTGGTGCATCGTCTGGTGTCTTCCTTGTCAGTCTCTATCTTGAAACAAGGATTTTTACTTCCCCCAAAGCTTGCTGTTCTGGCTAGCCTGGCTGACCAGAAAGCTCTCGGCATCCTCTGTGTGTGCTTACTCTTGAATGGCAGTGTGTGCCTGCCTGTGTACAACACTGCACTAAACTTGCCCATCTTCTAATGAACAGGAAGAGGACAAAGCTGCAGTACCTGATAGAGCAGAAGGAACTGGTCACCTAGGAAAAAGACTTTTCAGAATAGCTGCAGCATCTCTTTGAGGTCTTCCAGTTGAGGTAGGGGCCCAGGCAGGGGGTAGAGGGTGGAGCCATGTGTACCTCCTCTTCTGAAGATATCTGTCTTTTATGAGTTTCTGCTTATCAGCAAGGCTAAAAGCCAGTGTAAAGGAGAGAACACCTCAAAATAATGTGCTGATCCAGTCAAGAAGTACTTCTGTTCAGGAAATAATATGTTTGATACTCTGTCTCATACACCGTGTCTCCCTTCTGTGAACTCTGGAATGTGTTGATCAGGCTGTCCTTTAACTCACAGAGAACTGCCTGCTTCTTCCTCCAGTGTGATGGGATTTCAAGGTGTGTATCATCACATCTGTCTGAAATTACATTTTTATTTATGAACATACTTTGCGAGGCTGAGATTTCTACATTTGAACAGTGTTCTCTGCATTGTTTACCTATTATTGTCAAAAGGGTTCTCTGGATAGAATAGGTTTAGGAGTTTCCAGGATGAATCCAGGCAGATGCATCTATGGCAAGGATGATCAGAACCTTCATGAGAGTGTTATGTAACAGACTCATTGAGAGCCAGGATGCACTTTCCCAGCTCTAGTCCTAAGGGAAACACAGGTTTCTGTTTATGTGCCAGAGACTGTGCAGATAAGGTTTTTCTAGCACACAACTCTATAAATGCTGCTCCAGCATGACAGGCTCTATCTTGCATGTTGTTTGGGTGCAAGGTGCCTCCTGAGCAGGAGTACTGAGCCAGCCTCCAGACCTTACTCAGGTGACCAGGTTCCATGGCTGTTTATGTCTGTCTGTAAAATTCTGTGTTCCATCAGTAATTCCCCATGAAAAGTGTGTATATCACTATATGCATCTGGTATGTTACTCTTTAAAAGTTATATCCTTGGATGGTAAAAGAAAGTCCTATTCTTTCTAATAGAACATGGATCATACAGTACTCAGTTCAAATTCTGATGTGTGTAAAGTTGAGAAAAGTCATAGGCCCAGTTCCTGTGTGACACTTATTCCTTGGGGGAACAAACAAGGACATCAGGTAGAAGATCAGGGTTGACTGCGCAGCACAATTGGGGTGGTGGTAGGTAGCTCCTGGCAGCTGATGTGGCTAGTCTGCACCAGGTCTGTGTCTTAACTGCCTTATTCTCCCAGGTCTGAAAATGTCCAGCCTCAGCTGGAACTGGCCACAGTCCAGGAAGAGAACCTTCTGCAGAAGAAGCTGCTGCATCAGTCACCACCTGCTGAGTCCATACTCCAGAAACCACAGAATTTCTTGGATGAATTTTCTTCCTCATATTTTGCTTCCCTTTTGTAATAGACTCTAATTTTATGTAGCCAGTGAGCCAGCCAGCCACTTCTGGGTCTGATTCCCTTTCCTTTTGTGACAACACCCATAGAGAGAACTGAGGTGACTGCCTTTCCACTACATGTGCAGAAAAGTCAGAGGCTGTGGGTCTGTGCTGCTAAATCTACAGTGAGAGAATGCTGTTCAGCGTCCATTTGTGTTTGAGCTTTGATTTGGGTTTGTTTCTATTTTTTTGTTTCTATTTCCTTTGGAGGATATTAAATGTTCTTGTTATTATTTTTCAAAATTTGCTACAGCTATTCACTAGTTATATTGACTGGCCTCTTAAAGCCCTTTTTGAGAAAAAATGTATCATTTGATAAATTAAAACAGTGATTTTTACTCTTCACACTTAAGACCATCTTCATTGTTTAAGTTTGCTGTTTCACTTCTGGAATTTCATGACTCACTGGCAGAGATGATTTCTGTAAGCTCCAGGCAGCCTGGGCTACACACAAAGGTCCCTGCCAGACAGGGCTACAATGGGGGTCTTGTCTTGTGTGCAGAAACTCTGGCTTAGTCCATAGATACACACTTTATGATGGAGTCAATACTGCAGGCCACCCATGAAGACATGTATTTAGGTAACTGTAAAATATAGTACTCTGTAACAGATACACATTATTGTCCCTGTGGACCAAATTTTGAGAAATAGATCTGAATTGCTCTACAAGTTCTCAGGAAATAAAAGCACTCAATAATGGACTATAAAAGAAATCAGGAATCCCAGGGGTGTGTGCCTCAGTTTTATTAGCAATAGAGCGTCAGTGATAACTAATTACACAGAACAGATAATGACCCTTCAAGTCATGTTCAAAGTACCTTTATATACATGCTGCTGGTCTTGACCATGCATTTGGTGTGCTTCTTTTCTTTTTTAGATTTATTTTTATTTATTTTTTGTGAATGGGTGTTTGTGCCCCGAATGCATGCAGTTCCCTCAGAGTCCAGAAGAGGGAACCAGATCCCCTGTTGTAGATGATTGTTAGGCACCATGTGGATTCCCTCAGAGAGCAGGAAGTGTTTTTAACCTAGGAGTCATCACTCCAGCTCTTGCTCTTGGTTTTTGTCCTTTTAGAACGTGTCCTTTATAGTTCATGGAATCTAATAGGAAATGGACATAGTTATGTTAAAATATTATTTGAAAATACGTCTTCAGCCTCTGACACAGTTAGTTATAAACAGCTGGTCAGTGTAGTATGTGAACTCCTGGATCTCAGCTACTTAAGGCATCTCTGGAAGACTGGAGATTTCATTATGGAGGTCTTATGTCACCTCTACTGTCATATGTAGCTTCCCCTTTATCAACCTTTCATCCCTGTGTTTGATAAGTTAACATGATTATTATAGGCCATTGACACTTGCTTAGAATGCAATATTATTTTCCTTATAACCTACAGTCATTTGCTGACATTTTTAAGAGTTGTTGAAAAAAAAAAGAGTTGTTGAAATTTGCTAATTGGTGTTCTTTTAAAGATGGGAGTTGGGCTCCTTAAGGATTTGTTGATTCTTTATGTTCATCCAAGTCTTAGATCCACAACACAAAGAGAGGAACATCAAATAATCATTTTGTTTTGTTTGAATTGAAGCTAGGCAGTCTGCTATCTCAGCAGGTCCCTTAATCTTATGGACTCTGACATCATCAGCCTGGCAGTGTTCCACACCGAACTCTGTAGTTGGCAGCCACAGGGACAGCAGTAAGACTCGATCAGTGATTTAACTTCACACCTCCTGTGAAGTCAAGTATTTATTTTACAGTCTGAAAGATTGCAATATAAATAGTAAATAAATCAATAACTAGTAGAAATCCCTAGGTTGTTTGAACACTTTTATATCTTCTAACTTTTTTTTCTGTTGGGGATTTTCCTTCTTTTTTTTAAAATTTATTACTTCAGGTTAAATCTCCATCGTAGTGTCCTCTTTCTACCCCTCCCAGTCCTGCCTGCCCACCCTCTACTCCCTATCCCTTCTATCCCACTCCTCTGGAGATAACAGTTTTCTGCCCCAGTTCAGCAGTCATATGAGGGCCAAGAGCCTCCTCACACACTGGGGGCATATAAGGCAGCACCACTAGGGCAAAGTGTCTCACTGACAGGAAAAAAGTCTTTGTCCATGTTCTCTTTGGTGCATTTGTTGTAGTATGGTTGTCCTGTACTGTATGGCTAAAATCTGACTATAAGTGAATACATGCCATGTGTATCCTTCTGAGTCTGGGATAGCTCACTCAGGATGAGCTTCCCTAGTTCCATCCACTTGGCTGCAAATTGCATGATTTCATTGTTTCTGATACCTGAGTAGTATACCACTGTGTAGATGTACCAAAGTTTTTAAATCCATTCTTCGGTTGAGGGACATCTGGGTTGTTTCCAGTTTCTAGCTGTTACAAATAAGGCTGCTATGAACATAGATGAGGAAAATTCCTTGTGATTTGGTGAAGAATCATTTGGATGTATCCCCCGAAGTGCTATGGCTGGGTCCCGAGGCAGAGCTATTCCAAGTTTTCTAACATTTTGCAAGACTGACCTACATAGTGGTTGCATAAGCCTGCACTCCCACCAGCAATGGAGGAGGGTTCCCCTTTCTTCACACCCTCGCCAGCATCTGCTGTCATTTGAGCTTTTGATCTTAGCCATTCTGACAGGTGTGAGATGGAATCTTATAATCATCTTGAGTTGCATTTCTCTGATAATTAAGGATGCTGAGCATTTCTTCAAGTGTCTCTCAGCCATTAGGAATTCCTCCTTTGTGAATTCTCTGTTTAGCTCTGTTCCCCATTTCTTGATTGGATTATTTGGTTTCTTGGCATTAAATTTCTTGAGTTCTTTGTAAATTATGGATATTAGCCCTCTGTCAGATGTGGGGTTGGTGAAGATTTTTTTCCCAATCTGTAGGCTGCCATTTTGTTCGAATGACAGTGTCTTTTGCCTTACAGAAGCTTTTCAGTTTCATGAGGTCCCATTTATTGATTGTTGATCTCATGTCCTGAGCTGTTGGTGTTCTGTTCAAGAAGTTGTCACCTGTGCCAATGATTCTGAGAGTTTTTCCCACTTTCTCTTCTAGTAGATTTAGTTTGACGGGCTGTATGTTAAGGTCTTTGATCCACTTGGACTTAAGTTTTGTACAAGGTGATAAGTATGGGTCTAATTTTGTTCTTTTACATGTGGACATCCAGTTGGACCAGCACCATTTGTTGAAGATGCTGTCCTTTTTCCATTGTATGGTTTTGGCTTATGGGTCAAAAATTAAGTGACCATAGGTGTGTGGGTTCATTTATGGGTCTTCAATTCGTTTCCATTGATCCACTGGTCTGTTTCTATACCAGTACCATGTTGTTTTTATTACTATTGCTCTGTAGTACAGCTTGAAATCTGAGATGGTGATACAGCCAGATTTTTTTTTTTTTTTGTACAGGGTTGATTTAGCTATTCTATGTTTTTTGTTATTCCATGAGAAGTTGAGAATTGCTTTTTCCAGGTCTATAAATAATTGTGTTGGTATATTGATAGGAATTACATTGAATCTGCATATTGCTTTTGGTAGGATGGCCATTTTTATTATGTTGATCCTACCTATCCATGAGCATGGGAGATATTTCCATCTTCTGATGGCCTCTTCAATTTCTTTCTTCAAGGACTTGAAGTTCTTGTCGTCAGGTTTTTCACTTACTTCATTAGAGTTATCCCCATGTATTTTATATTGTTTCTGGCTATTGGGAAGGGGCTTGTTTCCCTGACTTCTTTCTCAGCCCAGTTATTTGTTGTATAAAGAAGGGCTTCTGATTTTTTTGAATTAATTTTGTATCCAGCCACCTTGCTGAAGGTGATTTTCAGCTGTAAGAATTCACTGGTGGAATTTCTGGGATTGCTTATGTGTACTATCATATTGTCTGCAAATAGGGATAATTTGACTTCTTCATTTCAAATTTGTACCCCCTTGATCTCCTTTAGCTGTCTTACTGCTCCAGCAAGAACTTCAAGTACTATGTTGAAGAGATATGGCAAAAGTGGACATCCTTGTCTTGTCCCTGAGTTTAGAGGAAATGCTTCAGGTTTCTCTCCATTTAATTTGATGTTGGCTACTGGCTTGCTGAATATCACCTTTATTATTTCTAGGTATGGTCCTTGTACGCCCATTCTCTCCAGAACTTTTAGCATGAAGGGGTGTTGGATTTTGTCAAATGCCTTTTCAGCATCTAGCGAGGTGATCATGTGGTTTTTTTTCTTTCAACTTGTTTATATGTTCAATTACGTTGATGGATTTTCACATTTTGAACCATCCCTGCATTCCTGGGATGAAGCCTACTCTATCACAGTGTATGATACTTTCGATGTGTTCTTGGATTCGGTTTGCCAGTATTTTATTAAGTATATTTGCATCTATGTTCATGAGGGAGATTGGTCTGAAGTTCTCTTTCTTTGTTGGGTCTTTGTGTGGTTTAGTAATCAGGGTGACTGTAGCCTCACAGAATGCATTTGGCAGTGTTCTTTCTTATTCTATTTTTTGGAAGAGTTTGAAGACTAGAAGACTATTAGTATTAGCTCTTCTTTGAAGGTCTGGTAGAAATCTGTGCTGAAACCATCTGGCCCTGGGCTTTTTTTTTTTTTTTGGTTGAGAGATTTTTAATGACTGTTTCTATTTCCTTAGGGGTTATAGGGCTGTTTAATCTCTTAACCCGATCTTGATTTAGCTTCTGTAGGTGGACTCTTTCAAGAAAATTGTACATTTTGCTTAGGTTTTCCAATTTGGTGGAGTATAGATTTTTAAAGTAGGTCCTAAAGGTTATCTGGATTTCCTCAATATCTGTTGCTATTTCTCCCTTTTCATTTCTGATTTTGTTGATTTGGGGTTTCCCCCCTGCCTTTTAGTTAATTTGCCTAACAGTCTATTTTGTTGATTTTCTCAAAGAACCAACTCTTGGTTTCATTGATTCTTTGTATTGTTCTTTTTGTTTCTAAGTTGTTGATTTCATCCCTATGTTTGATGATTTCCTCCCTTCTGTTCCTCTTGGGGAGTACTTGCTTCTTTTTTTCCCAATTCATCCAGTTTAGTTGTTAATTTGCTAATATGAGCTGTCAAAATTTTCTTTTTAAAGGCGCTTAGTGCTATGAACTTTCCTTGTAGCAGAGCTTTCATTGTGTCCCATAGGTTTGAGTATGTTGTGCCTTCATTTTCATTGGTTTTTAAGAAGTCTTTGATTTCCTTCTTTATTTCTTCCCTGGCCCAGTAGTCATCCAGTAAAGAGTTGTTCAATTTCCATGTGTGTGTAGGGTTTCTGTTATTTCTGTTGTTTTTGAAGTACAGCTTTATTCCATGGTGGTCTGATAAGATACAAGCGGCTATTTCAATTTTCTTGTATCTGTTGAGGATTGCCTTGTGTCCAACTATATGGTGGATTTTGGAGAAGGTTACAGGTGATGCTAAGAAGAAGGTATATTCTTTTGTGTTTGGGTGAAACGTTCTGTAGATATCTGTTAGGTTCATTTGGTTCATGACCTCAGTTAGACTCATTACGTATCTGTTTGGTTTCTGTCTTGATGACCTGTCCATTGTTGTGAGTGGGATGCTAAAGTCTCCCATTACTAATATGTGGGGATCGCTTTGTCATTTAAGCTTTATAAGAGTTTCTTTTGTAAATGTAGGTGCCTTTGTATTTGGGACATAGATATTCAATATTGAGATGTCCTCTTGATGAATATTTCCTTTAACGAGTATGTAATGCCCTTCTCTATCTTTTTTTTATTAACTTCAGATGGAAGTCTATTTTGTTTGATATTAAGATGGCTATTTACCTTGCTTCCTGGGTCCATTTGCTTGGAAATGCTTTTCCCAGCCCTTTACTCTGAGGTAGCATCTATCTTTGTTAGTGGGATGCCTTTCTTGTACACAGCAAAATGATGGGTCTGGCTTGTGGATCATATCTGTAATCCTGTGTCTTTTTATTGGAGATGTGAGTCCATTGATGTTGATGGATATTAATGACCAAAGGGTATTATTTCCTATTATTTTGGTGTAGTTTGTGGATCTGTACTTCTTTTGGTTTAGCTGCAGTGGAGTTTTTTGTTTCTTCTGTTTTCTTCGGTTTAGTTATCTTCTGTGGGTTGGAATTTTCCTTCTTGGAACTTCTGTAGGGCTGGATTTGTGGGTAGATACTGTTTAAATCTGATTTTGTCATGGAACATCTTCTTTTCTCCATCTATGTTGACAGAGATTTTTGCTGGGTATAGTAGTCTGCCTGAGCACCTATGTTCTCTCAGAGCTTGTAGGACATCTGCCTAGACCCTTCTGGCTTTTAAGGTTTCCGAGGAGAAGTCAGGTTTAAGTAAATGGGTCTGCCACTACATGTTACTTGACCTTTTTTCCCTCACAGCTTGTAATATTCTTTCTTTGTTCTCTACATATGGGGTTTCAATTATTATGTGGTGAGAGTTTTTTTCCTGATCTAATCTGTTTGGTGTTCTGTATGTCTCTTGGTATTTTATTGGCACTCCTCTTTCTTTAGGTTTTGGAATTTTTCTACTATAATTTTGTTGAAGATGGTTCCTGGATCTTGGAGTTGGGAGTCTTCTCTTTCCTCTATGCCTATAATTCTTAGGTTCTCTCTTTTCATTGAGGCCTCGATTTCTTGGGTATTATGGGTGAGAACTTTTTTAGCGTTCTCATTTTCTTTGGTTGTTGTACTGATTTCTTCCATCGAATCTTCCACACCTGAGATCCTGTCTTCCTTCTCTTGTATCCTATTTTTAATACTCATCTCTGTAGTTCCTGTTCTCTTCCCTTGATTCTCCACTTCCACTCTTATCTCTGTCTGTGTTTTCTTTATTGCTTCCACTTCCAGTTTCAAGTCTTAAAACATTTTATTCATTTACATTTCCTTCTCCAATTTGCTTGTTGCCTTGTCTCTCTCCTGTTCAAGTTGAGCCACTTTGGCTTGGAGATCTCTAATGGTATTCTCCGTTGCTTTTGCTTGTAAAATTGTGAACTCTTTGAATTCCTTCAGAAATTTAAATTCTTCTTGAAAGGATTCTATCACTTTCCAGAATGTAGATTTGTCATCGTTTTCATGTATTTCAGCTGTGGTGGAGTGGTCAGGGCTTGCTTTACTACTATAGCTGCATTTTGTTGGAGTCATATTTCCCTGCCTTTTGTTGGATCTGTTCTTTCGGTGACCTTTAGCTATTTGGGTTGCTCTTAGCTGTTTGTTCCTGGTGCCTTCTGGGCTTGGTGCTGAGAGGGGCGCTTTGGTGTAGAAGTTTTATAGCTTGGTGATCTGTAGCTTTCCACAGGCTGGATGGGGCTTTGTTTGGAGGTTTGTACTCAGTGTGTCTCCCTGACTTCACCCCTTCCTGTTTTGTCCCAATTGGGGGCTCAGGTGATGGTTTGTGGTGGGATGTGTTCCTGTAGGTACCTGAGATCCAACTGGTCCTTATATAGATGATCGTGCAGGTTGACAGAGACCACAGACTGTTGGGTGGGGCTATAGCTCCCCTGCAACTTACTTGTCGGATTGTGTTCGTGGTCCTCCAAAGCTTCTCTCAGAGGGTTCTCAGGATCAACGTGCATCTAATAGCCAAAAGCACTGTGAGCTGATGCAGTCCACTCCCAGGCAAGGAGGGATGGCCCACGATTGTTTCACTGCTCACGAGTCAGAGCTCTCTTTGTTGCAGACTGGGTATTCAGCATGTAGCAGCTCTGCTGGTATGGCCCTGGCTGTCCAGGCACAGATGCTGTTGACTCTGGAGGTCCTAAGTTTGGGGGTTGAGTCTGTCTGCTGGAGTACTGAAAGGATCCAACAGGGAGGGAGTACATTTTCCTGGTGGGAGGTGCTCATTTTTCGTATCTGATGACTCTGTTCCTTCAGCATCTATATTTCCTGTACCAAGTTCTTTGTTGTCCCTGCTGGGCCAGCCCAGATGGGCTTGCACCTATCTAGATGGTCCCCAGGGCACCTCTGTGCCTCTCAGCCCTAAGCACTAAACCCTTAGGCTGAGTCACTCAGCAGTGCCCCCAGGCCAAGACCTCACTGCTCCAGGAGTGGAACTATATATGCTGAAGATCTGGTTTCCCTCCGGAAGAGTCAGCAATAGCAAAGGAGTCTGATATTAACCCCACAACCTTCCCAGAGCTTAGACCCTGAGGAGATCCAAGGCGCCTTCCAACCCAGCCAACCGCCTTCCTGCCCGCTCTGACCTCACCACTCCTACATCCATCTGAGGCTGTCCTTGGATACTGGCAATTGGAGCCACTGTTTTCCAAGTCCCACTGCAGTCGTGCTGCAGCATAACCCATTGCTGGAAGTGTATCCTGCTGCTCTGCCCAGCTGCAGCGTTCTTCCCATGGACTGCAAGTCCAATAGAGGGGCCTGTATGTTCAACACCCCTCTGGGGAAGCCCAAATATTCTTGTGTTTGCCAAAAGGCTGTTGCACTATGTACCTACTGCCATAACACAGCTCAGAACTTGCTGTGGCCCACTGCGAATATATCCTGTTCCCAGGACTCCGCTTATTTTCCCCTTGGTGTTGAAATGCCTGCATGGAATCTGGGAGGCCAGAAGGCTGGTGAGTAACCCTATCTAGGGTTCAGAGCTGCTCGCTGGGCATTTGAGTGGCTCGTACCCTGTCCCTCTCCTGGTGATGATTTCCGGATTCAGCGGCTTCCGCAGTTTCTGCTGGTCTCTTCTTCTGAGTGTCCGAGAGAGGAGAGGAGAGTCCTGTCCAGGGACTTTTAATGGTCCCTGGGTTACTGGGTGAAACCCAGCGGGTTCACGCCACTAGATTATTGGTCAGCATCTTATAACTCTGTGGTGTTATAACTATTTTTCCCACGTTCAAAAATATTCTTCTAACTTTTTAATAAGAATGTAATATTAAAGAATGAAAAGCTCACATATAAATACTTCCTTTGCAATAAAACCAGCAGGAAACATACTGATACAAAGGAATGAATGTAATCGAGAACTGATCCCACTTAGTTACTTACTTCCACACACTCAAATATCAGTTATTTTTCCTGAAATTTCTTCAACAATCTGGATTTACAGTTCCTCTTAAGGAATTGAAACTGATGTCCTTTGAGCAAGTGTTACAGACTGGTCCCCTGTAGATGAGGCATGCATGTGCATCAGTGTTCTAAGGACCCAACTTTTCTTCTTGATGCCACTTACTTTGGTCTGGACATAAAACCCTCAATTATAAGTCAGGGAAGCGCTGTTACCATAGGAGCAAGCAGTCACACAGCTTTGACTCCTTGGAGGGGACTTCATGAGGTTTTGGCTCACTGGAGTGTTGCTGATAAGATTGACAAGTATGCAAAAACAGGGGTACTCTCCAAGTGGTCCTGTCCAAGCCTAAGTGTCTGGATGTATCAAAACCTTCTAGTGTCACATGTATCATCTAGGGATACATCTGATGTGTGCTAAAGAGAGGTGCATCTCATTGTCTGGGAAGCCCTACATGTTTGTGACAAAAAGAAGGACTCAGAACAAGTGAGTGACAATTTGTTATTCCTCATAAATATAAATAAATGTTTCAACACTAGGCACCCCAAAGATTAAATTTTGAATATTCCTTTAGATACATTTCAGGACACTACAGCATTATGAGAAAGAGAACATTTGGGCTGCTAAATTTTTGTGGGTCAAACAAGTGTGTGTGTGTGTGTGTGTGTGTGTGTGTGTGTGTGTGTGTGTGTGTATTATTCTTTTTCTTTTGGTTTGATTTTTTTTGTCGTTGTTCCCAGAGTTGGAACCAGGCCCTTGACCAATTTAGACAAGAGCTCTACAATGGGCCAAATATAATCCCTTTTCTTATCAACAAGGTAAGAAAATGGTGACTTCACCATGTCTCAGTTTCTCTATTCATTCAGTGGACAGACTTTTGTTTTTTGATTTATCAAGACAGAGTTTCTCTGTGTATCCTTGGCTGTCCTGGACTCACTTTGTAGACCAGGCTGGTCTTGAACTCACAGATATTCACCTGCCTCTGACTCCCAAGTGCTGGAATTAAAGGCGTGTGCCACCATGCCTGGCCATTTCAGACAACCGTGAACTGCAATATGGTGCTTGGATTTGAACCTGGGTCCTTTGGAAGAACAGCCAGTGCTCTTAACCACTGAGCCATCTCTCCAGCCCAGTGGACAGACTTTTAATAGCACATACCACATAGGTGACTCTGAGGATTCAAAAACAATGCTGAAAGGTTGTTGGAATCGGGATTGCACTGGGCTACAGGCTGAGATTTGAGGTTCCAGTTGTTCCTCTCTGTTAGTGAAGAGGAAGGTAGTCTAGGGTAGAAGTCATTCAAGAGAGGGAGAAGATGCCTTCCCCAATACAGGAGGCTCAGCGAGGCAGGGTACCAGTCACAATCCCTGAAACCAGAGAAAACAAATTACACTGAAGCCCAGGGGAGAAGCCACTGTAAGCCTCTGATTTCATTGCTCCTCATCATAGCTAAGCTGCAACATGCAGTTTTCCAAAAGGTTCAAGAGCTTGCATTTCTGGCTAGTCAGGAGGGGAAAAAGCCAGGAACAAGTCTATTTCTTAAGATCCTTGAAGAGCTACACATGGACTAAGAACATATGCATTTACTGCCTGCATGCCAGGCTCCTCTTTGGAATAAAGATAGAAGTGGCCAGACCACAGACATACTCATAGTGAGAGGAAATACAATAAATAGCAGCTGAGCTGAGGTTAGACCTGGGGAATGGGAAAGAACAACTGTCCACAGCATTTCTTCTAAAAGATCTATGCTTAGCATTACCTCCTATTTCACAGAGAAGAAAACTGAAGCATCCAGAAATTCTTCGATGTTTAAGCTATGCCTTAGATCTGGCCTCCATTCAGAAAGGCACATTATGGTGGCATGAATAAAAATGACTCCCTCAGGGTCATATATCTGTATGTTTACTCATCAGGGAGTGGGCCTCTTAGAGTAGGATTATGAGGTGTTGCTTCTTGGAGAATGTGTATCCTTTTGGAGTAAGTGTGGTACTAGAGGTGGGCTTTGAGATGTCAACATCCCATTCTAGGCCCTAGTCTGTATCTGGTCCTGTAGCTTAGGATGCATCTCTCAGCTATACCTCCAGTGCTATGCCTTTCATCATGTTTTCTGCCGTGCTTATCATGGACCTAACCCTCTAAAATACACGTAAACCTCCAATCAAATACTTCCTTTCATAGGCATTGCCTTGTCTTGTGTTTTCAAGGCTTTAGAACAGTGACTAAGGAAGCCATCATTAGCAGAAACAACTAGTGCAGATGTCTCTATTGGCAAGATAGGGAAGGGGAACTGAGATACTGCCTTGCACACCAGTGGTAGAAGATCTGAGGCAGTCTTTATTATTGGTACTGTGGCAAGACCCCATCCTCCCATACTTTTGGGGACATAAGAGAGTCTTGTTGAACCTCTCTTTCATTTATTCTGATGAACCTGGGTAAGCAGGGCATTCTTCAGTGACAGCATCCTTCTGGGGATGTCCAAGGGGACAAGAAGGATAGAGAAGACCAAAGCTGGGCTGTTAGGTGTGGAAAAAACTTTGTCTTAGGTCATGTAGGTTTAATAAGAAGTACAGTATCATATAGACTATGTACACGAAGAAGTGGGCACACTCAGCAAAGAGCTATGTCTAACAATATTATCAAAGAGAACAAGGGAAGCCTCAGAAACAGCTGCCACTGCCTACATCCAGATAACAGTCCAAGAGGAAGTGTCAGGTTCCTAAGAACCACACAGTAGTCTTAGCAGACACTGGCTCCAGCCCTAGAATATCCTTGCCAAAGACGTTTCTGGACGAGGACATAGAACTAAGTTCTATTTGTCCTCAAGGAAAGCCTTGGGTAGGTCTATCTCCCACATCTGATCTTCCTTTGTTGGTGGTTTCCTTTCCTGCACTGGATTTAATCAATAATAATTTTCATTGTTATCATTGTTCCTTCATGGTGCTGGGGATCAAAACCAGAGCCTCTTATATACCAACCAAGAATGATTCAGCAGTATACTACATACCTTTTCCATGAGAAGAAACCCTGAATGGTAACACTTTTATTTTTTCATTCATTCATATGGTCATTGAACCATTTTTTTAACATTTACTTATTAATTCAAATTACTTCTCTATCACAGCACTTTCCCTCCTCCCCTCCTGGTCCTATCCTCTACCCTTTACTCCCTCTCACATCTATCCTTCAACTCTAGTGTGGAGGGGCCCCACATATCAGCCACCCTCACTTCTTCAGGTACATGAGGAACAAGAGCTCACTCTTGCTCTGGGACCCAATGTGGCAGCTCAGTGAAGGGTAAAGAAGTCCATCACTGAGATTGCCACCACCCACTTGGGAAAGGTTCTGTGCAAAGGCAAATTTGCCTATCATCTATATTTGTATGGGGGGGTGAGCTAAGATTTAGTGGAAGTTTTTTCTTCCTCTTTTGATTAGCGTTTCAGTCCCTATAAGCCTCTAGGGGCCTAGATTGGTTGGTTCTATTTTTCATCATGTGTTGATCTTGGCTCTTCCAGGTCTCTCTATTCCTCCCCCTCTCTTCTATAGGGCTCCCAGAGCTCCACCTAATATTTCACTCTGTGTCTCAGCCTTTGCCATGTTCCACTGCTTGGTGAAATTTCTCATGGAATATTTATGCTAGGTCCCTCTCCCTTTCAGTCTGTAGGTTGCAAGATCCCATGATCCTGTACTATATGTCTAGAATCCAGTTATAAGTGAGTACATGCCATGTACATTTTTCTCAGTCTGGGTTACCTCATTCAGGATGAGCTTTTCTAGGTCCATCCATTTGATTGTAAATTTCCTTGTTTCTGATAACTGAGTAATATTTCATTGTGTAAATGTACCACAGTTTTTTTGTCCATTCTTTGACTGAAGGTCATCTGGGTTGTTTTCATTTTCTAGCTATTACAAATAAAGCTGCTATGAACATAGTTGAGCCAATGTCCTTGCAGTTTGGTGAATAATCTTTTGGATATATGCCCAGCATTGGTATAGCTGGATCTTGTGGTTGAGCTATTCCCAGTTTTCTGAGATATCACCAGTCTTATTTCCCGAAGTGGTTGTACAAGTGGTTACACTTCTCTTCTTTCATTCACTCATATGATCACTGAACAATTTAAAGATGTCTGTTGGCACATAATATGTATCACACACCACAGACACTTATTCCCTTATGTTCTGTGACCTCTACAGGGGTTTTATTATATAGATAAAAAGGATAGTCTTAGGGGAATAGAATAGAGAATAAGGTAGAAATTCCCCATCCCACATTCACTATATGAACACAAGCTAAGTAAAATTATTCTTTCAGTGTCGAATCTGTAAGTATTCATTCACAAAACTGAAGTCATCTGTCCAAAACTTTTGACACATGCCACCTGCCAGTGTTCAGTCTATCTCCTGGAGAGAGGCTAGAAGAGGATTCATCTTAGACTGAGCCCTAGTATCACAGCATTGTCATTGTTACCTCTATTTTGCAAACAATAAAACTGAGGCACATCAGCCCCCTGGTCCATTGCAAAGCCAACCTGTAAGTCAAGCCCTCTGAGAAGCAGAAGTTGTCTGCATGAGCTGTGGGTTAACAAGTTTTCTGAGACTTGCAGTTGCTGGACCTTGTCAAGGACTGTTAACAATTAATTTTCATAAGTAGTCTACTAGAGAGTGATGCATACCTCCAAGGTGGACTATTATTCTGGAGTCTCAGGAATGGTAACTAAACATCTTGGGGACATAGTCAGTGAATATCCAGCTTCTAAATGTTTTCTCTGAAGGAAGAAATGTGCAAGACATGACAGGTGTATGACTGGAGCCAGCTTTGGAGACACTAGGTCCACTACAGTTTGGGATGGTAAGAGGAAGCACACAAAGATAGTGTGAGGGTACAATGCTGGTGGAGGTACCAAGAAAGGACCTTTGAGGTGGCTTCAGAATAGTGGCATAGAGTAGATTTCTTCCTATTCATTTTTGTAGTTGTTGCTGATGTTAGCATGCATTTGCCCCTGGATGCTTGAAGAACATGTTAAACTCCCCAGAGTGGGATTTAGAGGTAGTTTTGAGCTGCCTAATGTGGGCAATGGGAACAAAACTAAGATCTTCTGCAAGAGCAGCTAGCATTTTTAATGCCTAGGTCATCTTGCAATCACACAGCAACAATTTCTGTGGTGAGTTATTGGCAGAATCCATGTTGCAAAGTGCAAGCCGTGCAGTGCTCTTGTATGGAATCTGAGATCGTGCAATGATTTCTTCCCGAGATAAAACAAGAAAGGACCACCTGCTGGATGGGACCCAGAATCCTGTCCCCGCGCCTCCACGGAGCCTAGAATGGTCTGATGTTGGGGTGCTGCCCAAGATTTCTGCGGTGTTCTACCTACCACATGTCTGTGCTTCATGCTCAGCTGACTCAGGTCTGCCCGCAGAAAATATACAGAGCAGAAGGAAAAGCGAGGCAAGAGATGCAGCCCACTTGCTAGCTGTTCCAGGGATCCAAGATGGTGGCAGCCCCCACAGATGCATTGTGAACTTGGGGAAAACAGCTATAATAGCACAGAGTTATAAGATGCTGAGCAATAATCTGAGTGGCGCGTACCCTCTCGGTGAAACCCAGTATCCCATGGACCATTAAAAGTCCCTGGGCAGGACTCTCCTCTCCTCTCTCAGACACTCAGAAAAAGAGACCAGCAGAAACCATGGAAGCTGCTGAATCTGGGAATCATCACCTGGAGAGGGACTGGGTAAGAGCCATCCAAATACCCAGCAAACAACTATAAACCCCAGAAAGGGTTACTCACCAACCTCCTGGTCTCCCAGATTCAATGCAGGCATTCTGACACCAAGCGGAATATTAGCGGAGCCGTGGGAATGAGATATATTCTCAGCGGAACCATTGTGGACACGGGCCACAGCACATTCTGAGCTGTGGGGCAGCAGCAGGTTCACAGTGCAACAGCCTTTTGGCAAACATAAGAATATTTGGGCTTCCTCAGAGGGATGTTGAACATACAGACCCCTCTACTGGACTTGCAGTCCATGGGAAGAACACTGCAGCTGGACAGAGCAGCAGGATACACTTCCAGCAATGGGTTAAGCTGCAGCACGACTGCAGTGGGACTTGGAAAACAGTGGCTCCAATTGCCAGTATCCAAGGACAGCCCCAGATGGATGTAGGAGTGGTGAGGTCAGAGCGGGCAGAAAGGTGGGCGGCTGGGTTGGAAGGCACCTTGGATCTTCACAGGGTCCAAGCTCTGGGAAGATTGTGGGTTTAATATAAGACTCCTTTGCTAGTGCTGGCTCTTCTGGCAGGAAACCAGATCTTCAGCAAAATATAGTTTCACCCCTGAAAGTCTTGGCCTGGGTGCACTGCTGAGTGACTCAGAATAAAGGGCTTAGTGCTTAGGGCCAAGAGGCACAGAGGTACCCTGGGGTCCAGCTAGACATTGCAAGCCCATCTGGGTCTACCCAGCAGGGACAACAAACAACTCAGTACTGGAAATATAGACGCTGAAGAATCGGAGTCACCAGATACGAACACTGAGTGCCTCCCACTAGGAAACTGTACTCCCTCCCTGTTGGATCCTTTCAGGACTCCAGCAGGTGGACTCAACCCCCAAACTTAGGACTTCCAGAGTCCACAGCATCGGTGCCTGGACAGCCAGGAGCATACCAGCAGAGCCATTACATGCTGAATACCCAGACTGCAACAAAGACAGCTCTGAAACAATCGTGGGCCATTCCTCGGCAGAGACCCCACTGAGAGACCACACTCCGCCATCTGTGGCTATCTTGCACTCACCTGTTGGGAATCAATGCTGGTGAAGGGTGTAGCACCATTGGCAGAGTTGGACCATTGCAATCCAACACAAAAACCTGTCGCAGATTGGTAAGGCAGAGTCCTTTGGAATCATCTACCTTGGAGCTCCAGATTGCTGGAACGGTGAGCAAAAAAGAAAGTGTTAACATCTGCAGTGGGTTATTTAATCAGAAGAAAAAAAGGCATGAGTCTCTTGTCTAACAATATTATATTTTTATTGAACTATAATTTATTATCATTATTTAAATTCAAACAAAACATGTCAGTCTGTTTCTTAACCAATATCAGTTGTTTCTCTTATCCATTTGTCTATTGGGGATCCTTGAGCTTTCAATGGTCTAATTGCCCTGTAACATTCAGCATTTGCATTTTCATACACCAAAGCATTTATCAAGTCCTGTCTGGAATCAGGGTTTTCTACCTCTCTTTCCACAACTGAAGTCAATCTCACTAAAAAGTCTGAGGTTTCCTGAGGTCCTTGTATTATTTTAGAAATTGAAGTAAATTTTTTCCCAGCCTCAGCAACCATATCCCAAGCTCTCAGAGCTGTAACATGACATTGTTCTATCACAACATCTTCAAATTGAGTCTGTACCTTTATATCAGCATAATGTCCCTTGCCAAGCATTTGGTTCATTGTAACATTTATTCCCCATGCCATATTTTGTTGTTTTAATTTTGAGCTTCATGTCTCCACAATGATAACCATTGTAATTGCTGGCTACCTTCTACCACAGCTGATAACAGTCCCTTCCAATCTTGGGGGATAACTCTATTTTACATATAGCCCAATTATTTAACATTTGCTTAACGAATGGCAAATGCATTCCATAAGAGACAATGGACTACTTAAATAGCTTTAAATCCAATATGTCTATTGGACAACATGTTAACTCCTGATTGAGTTGACCATCATCATCATGTCTAAATTGAAACATAACTAGAAAAGCTGATGATGATTGTGTACTACCAAGCAGCTCCACTGGGGTGCACTTGGTTATACATTAACTCTATTACCTACCATTCCTGTATCCCTGGGAGGAAGTTTACTTGATCATTGTGGGTGATCTATTTGACATAATCTTGGATTGAGTTTGCAAGTATTTTATTGAGTATTTTGCATCTATTGGTCTGCTATACATTTTCTTTTTTGAACCTTTATGTGCTTTGGATATCATAAAATGAATTGGGTAGTGTTCTTTCTATTTCTATTTTGTAGACTACTTTGAACAGTATTGGTGTTAAGTCTTCTTTGGAAGTCTGGTTGAATTCTGTACTAAAACAATCCTGCCATTTTTTTTTTTTTTTTTTTGGTTTTTTTTGGAAGGGTTTTTTCTTTTTAAAACCCTGCTTTCCCTGACCTCGCCTTTTTAACCAGGGTTGCCTCGAACTCGCAAAAATCCCCCCCCCCTCGCCCCCCAAGGGTGGGGTTTAAAGGCATGCCCCCCCCCCCCCCGGGTTTTTTTTTTTTTTTTTTTTTTTTTGGTTCAACAGCTTGTAGTGACTTCTATTCATTTGGGAGTATAAGTTTATTTAAGTTGTCTATATTATCTTGATTTAACTTTCATACCTATTGAGAAAATTACCCTTTTTGGTTTTGAGTTTTTTTATTTTACATTTTCATTTTACATGTTTACATTTTACATTTTCCAATATGGTAGAATATATCTTTTTAAAATATGTCTGTCTGATTCTCAGGATTTCCTATTTATCTTTTGTCTCCTCCCTTTTCATTTCTGATTTTATTAATGTGGATA
This sequence comes from Lophiomys imhausi, assembly GCA_907164525.1. NCBI lineage: Eukaryota > Metazoa > Chordata > Mammalia > Rodentia > Muridae > Lophiomys > Lophiomys imhausi. The sequence continues at coordinate 1,486,282 of CAJQZJ010033534.1, read as the reverse complement.
TTCTCTCTGTGTCTTTTAGTTAGTTTAGATAAGGGTTTGTGTATTTTATTCAGTTTCTCAAGGAATTAACTCTGTGTTTCATTGATTCTTTATATTGTTTTCTTTGCTCCTATTTTATTGATTTCAACCCCACAATTCAATAGTTTCTTGCTGTCTACTCCTTTCAGGTTTGCTTACTTCTTTTTTTCTAGAGCTTTCAGGTATGTTGTTTACTTTCTAGAAAGTTAACAATTTTTTTTATGTATGCACTTAGTCCTATGAACTATCCACCTATCACCACTTTTATTGTGTGTCATAAGTTTGGATATATTGTTTATTGATTTTTATTGAATTGTAGAAAGTCTTTAATTTCTCTCCTTTTTTCAGTCTTGACCCTCTTTTTATTCAGTAGAGAGTTGTTCAGTTTCTATGAGTCTGTAAACTGACTGTTGCTGATAATGTGCAGCTTTAATCCATGGGGTCTGTAGGAGACAGTGGGTTATTTCAATTTGATGAGACTTGCATTGTGTTTAAGTATGTCATCAATTTGGAGAATGATCCATAAGGTGCTGAGAAGAAGGTATATTCTTTTGTGTTTGGGTGGAATGTTGTGTAGATATCAGTTAGGTTCATTTAGCTTTTAATGTCAGTTAGCTTGATCATTCCTCTGTTTAGTTTTTATCTGGAGGACGTAACCATTGGTAAAAGTGAAATATTGAAGTCTCCAACTATCAGTGCATGAGGGTCAGTATGTAATTTAATCTGCAGAAGTGTGTATTTTATAACTGTGGATGCTCTTCTATTTGGGGCATAAGTGTAAGGATTGAAGTTCTATTATTAGATTTTTTTTTTATTCATATGTAGCATTCTTCCCATGTCTTTGGACTATTTTTGTTGTATATTAAAATGATTATATCAGCATGCTTCTTTTTTCTTATTATTAATTTTTTAAATTTATTTTTTATTTCTTCAAGTTACATCTCAATCACAATCCCCTCCCTACTCCCCCCTCCAGTCCCACCCTCCCAACCTCTTCCCTATCAACCCCCCATCCTCTTCCCCTTCATTTTTTTAAGTTTAAGGTATATCTTTTTCCCTCCAACAGTTCCCCCTTTCAGTCCAACAAGTGGCTCTTTCTCTTATAACAATAAATACAATAAAAAAACAACAGAAATAATTAGGCCACAATTATGAGAGGTATATGGCTTAGCATACATTCCCAATGTCCAGTCCATATGTATTTGGCACCTGACTTTAACATTCTATTATCTAACCATCTAAACTGTAACCATAGAGTTTCAAGTTCTATATCCTATTCAGCTTTCATCCGAACTTGCATCACAATTTTAAAAATATCTTCATAGATCCAGAACACCCTCTTAATTCCTAAACAACTCAAAATTTAACTATGAGACTCTAGCTATCTAGTCTTCAACCACCTCAGAGACCTGAGAGGAATAAATATATCTAGTTATACAGAAAGTGCAGGGCCAGCAGCTTCCAAAACTAAGAGATGACATACTAGTGGCTCCCTGGACAGTTCCCAATTTCTCTCCATACATGACAGCATCAATCTTCAGCCGTTTGGCCCCGTTTCTCTGACAGACATTGATTGTAAAGCAGGAATTATGAAAGACTTTCCTACCCTGTCTTGACAGAGCTAGGCTGTCAACTTACCTGCTTCCAAGTTTTCTCCTGTTTGGACAGCATTCTGTCTACAGTTGAAGCAAGGGATTTTTCTTGCCAAGAGATAGGCTTGCCACTAATTCAACCATCTCCAATTGGAAATTCTTCAATGCTCATCTTCTACTTGGAGTAGAATAGGGGGCGCTGTCAGGAGCTGATATGTCTCGATATCAAAAAAATCTTAAGTTAAGAAAACATCTTTTTTTTATTAAGATTTATTTTATTTATTTTATGCATATGAGTGCTCTATCTGCATGTACACCTGCATTCCAGAAGAGGGCACCAGATCACATTGTGGATGGTTGTAAGCCACCATGTGGTTGCTGGGAATTGAACTCAGGACCTTTGGAAGAGCTCTAGGCAGTGCTCTTAACCGCTGAGCCATCTCTCCAGCCCCCCAAAAAACATCTTTGAATGCCATATTCTGCACATCTCTTGATAATCAAATGTTCCTTTTCTCTTAGAAACTTGATTTCTGATTAGCTTAGAATATAACTGTGATAGACTGTCCTAGTACCTAACAAAATGATATGCTTGAATGACTATTAGTTTGCATTTCTTAATTATCCTAAACAGTTTATGACAGTTGGTAGCAAAAGGCCAAAACTTCACATTTCATTTTTAAGCATTACCTAGGTACAATGCCTTAAAAAGAGTTAACCTTAATTTTGTATCAATATACAAAGATCAATACCAATGTGGCCAAATATAATCTTAATTTTGTATCAATATACAAAGATCAATACCAATGTAGCCCAATATAATCTTAATTTTGCATCAATATACAAAGATCAATACCAATTTTGCCAAATATAATCTTAATTTTGTATCAATATACAAAGGCATAAGGGCATATTCAATAATCTGTCCTTTTTTCTTTATCATTACTATATTATGTCTATGTCCCATTTTTCTCTAGTCTGTTCACCCCCACATAGGAGAGAAAGAAAGATTCAGAAAAGAAAAAGAGAGAAGTCCCTGGATCTAACCTCCAAAACCTATTTAACAAGACCATTTAACAGCTTGTAATCTCTCCCCCTAAATAACAAGATTATCTATATAACCCATCAAATGACCAAAAGGGGGAATCAGTTGCTTCTTCATTGCATTTGCTTGAAATATCTTTTTCTAATTCTTCACTTTGAGGTAATGTTTGTCATTGATGTTGAAATGTTTTTCTTGATGCAGTAGAAGGGTACATTCTGTTTTCACATCCATTGTGGTAGCTTGTTTCTTTTTATTGGAGAATTTATGCCATTGATATTGAACAATGATGGTAACAGATAGTGTGGTATTTGCGGAGAGCATACCTGGTATTATAGCAGGTCTGACATGTGTTTCATTGAGCAGGAGGTGTCTGTCTCAGTGGGGGGTGGGACACAGAGATGAGACAAGAAAGGAAGTGCTGGTGGGGATAGTCCATAAGATCCAGAGTAGGTGTAGACAAGGGGAGAGGAAACTGTCCCTGGTATTCTGCTACAGTGGTAAGGGAGACCGAGAATTGGGTCTGGGGTAACAGATAGTGTGATGAATCTTTGGTAAGAATACCTAGTCTTCTGGTAATCATGGCCTATATTTGAACAGTGACTGCCCATAGTTGGGTGCTGGGGTATAGAGATGAGGCAGGAAGAGAAGGGTAAGTGGAGAAGATCTCTGGTATTTATTTACAGGAGACATGGACAAGGGAAGAAGAATATGCAGCACTATTGTCAACACTGAGTATACTATCCAGGTAACAGAGAGTTAGGAAGGTCTACAGCCATCCTACCTGGTCCCATGCCCAACATCTTAATATTGAGGCATTAGGTTCCCAGGAATAATTTATGTAATTCTTTCCTTATTTAAGTTTTTGTGGTTGTTAATCTGTGAATGATTTTTCATTTGTAATTAAAAAGTATTAACACTATGTGGGCTGGGAAGGTCAATCAAGAAATATTATTCTTAGAGATGACCTGAGCTCAGATACCAACACCTATGTTTGGTGGCTCATTAACCACTTGATACTCCAGATCCAGGATATCTCACACCCTCTTCTCTGGTGTGTCACTTGTACAAACATGGAAGTCACTCTGTCTCACATACAAACATCCACATAAAAATGGGGATAACTTACTTTCAAAAGTGCTTATTAAGTACTTATGATTTATTAAGCAATTAAAACAACACAAGCTACTTTAGGTGTATTGTTCAAATCATACACTCTTTCAAAATCTGTTATCATGCATTTAGATTTTAAAGTTTTCATTTCCTCACTGTGATGCAGACTTACATCCCATCATCAATCACAGGAAAGGAAATGTGTCATGTCATCCTAACAGACATCCTTTTCCTTATAATAAGAGAATAAGATAATTTTAGTACTCAAAACTATTTTGTACAATCTTGAAACATAAGAATGCTGTAAGTGAATCTGCAATTTTTGTGAAATAAATCTCCACTTCTAGTCCATTTTCTATTATTGGCAAAGGAGAGAAACAGAGTTCACAGTGAGTGCTGGCCAGTGTTTTTTTTACTTTGATTTTGATTATAATCTTATAGTTCATCATTAAACGACTTATATGTCAGTCTTTCTGTCTCCTTTTATTTGTGGTGCTTTATATATTGTGTGTGATTTTATTAAGTATAATGTAATTTTATTGTTTGTCTGGAAAATTATACACCTTCATCTCTTTTTTCTCTTATGAAAATTTGCTATATTATGTTATGAGTTTCTTGAATTTTTGTTGGTTTGGGGACTTGAAACTGCAATTTAATTAATTATTGTAGTTATTAGTAAGTATAGACTGTAAGATTAAGCTGGCTGAGCAGCTGGAGGCTTGGCAGAGGGGCAGGAGGCCTGGCCCACAAGCCTTAACTGGTTGCTTGATTTGTCTTGGGGAAAGAGCCTCAGGACCAAGGGTGGCCTATACCACCTGCAACCTAATCTCTGTTAATTAATATAATTTGTTATATTAGGCTGGTAGTATTACCAGCCTTGGTGGGAGATTCACCTGGGCCCTAAGGGAATCCGGGAGTCTGGGAGTCCAATGGTCCAGGACTGCTTGGGATGAGGGCCTATAAGCTGCCACAGTCCTTTCCCCAATAATTAAATACACCAAGACCTTTTAATGTTTTAGTGCTTAACCCTTAGCTGAGCAGAGTCTCAATTAGCTACTCTAAATTAACCCAGATCACCTAATCCCAAACCACCATTTGCCTGGGATTACCTTCCAGTGTTCTCAAACTCATCCATCTGCTTCTGTGTCTCCTGGCAGAAAGAAGGAAGGATTCTCTGTCTAAAGCACAGGGATCCTGTTCTAATCTCAGGAAGTCCCGCCTTCCTATACTCTTTCTCCCCAGCTAATGGGCCATAAACAACTTTTATTATCCAATCAAGAGAATGCCTCAGAAGGGGCAGTAACTAGATCTCAGCATTGAAAGCAACCTATCAGAAGCAATGATATTAGACCTTCCCTCAACAGGGACTTTCTGTGGAGAAACAACTTGTGTTTTCTCTTCTTGATCCTCTACTCATTGAAATGAGGATTGTCTCTCCTCTTTCCTTGGCAAATCTGTATTTACCAGTTGTTGTAATCATTGATGTTTGGTTTTCTGCTACTTATGTGACTGATATGGATAACACATTGATTAGGGGTTTTTAAAATGTTCTAATATATTATTGCCTCTGTGTCCTAATTAGCTTCAGTTGTCCACATTTCAGAGCCTAGAGTCATCTGAGGGAGGCTTAGAAGATGGCATGTCCTCATCAGCATGACTGATTTCTAAACCTATGAGAGATTGTGTTGACAGATGATAGATATAGGGAAGGCTCTTCTGAGGGTTCACTGAGGGTGGCAATATCCCTAAGCAGGTAGGCCTGGACTGGGTAAGACAGCTAGCTTACCATGAGACAGTGGCCAAGGAACAGCAAGCCAGGAAACAATGTTTGCCTGTGGGTTTTGCCTTCATTTTTTGAAGCTTTAGTTTCTATCCTTAGCTACCACAGTGATCCAACTGGATCGAACAAGTAATTCATTCATTATCTGGGATAATTCTGGCTAGAATTAAGAAGTAGTTCTGATGGGCCAAGATTGCTCAATCCAGGCTAAAGCTTGTTAAAATCCATCAAGTATCTGTGTGATTACTTATGATGACAGGTTTTAAAGGATTAACACTATCAACCAATTAACTAGAATATAAATATGGATAATAATTATTTGTACAGTTCTGGTAGAATCTAGAGATTGGGGTGTTGAAAGTAATGCATACAGAGAAAGTTGAAGTCATGAGATTTCAATGGAAAATAGACTCCATGAAAAATTTAGCTAGAGGTCATTTGTGTGATATTTTGGTCTCAAATCTTTTTCATTCAGACCATGCCATGAGAAATTGAGTAATGCAAAAATCAAAACTAATGGGCTGATTTCTTACATGGAATATTGAATCTGTTGGTTGATTATTACTAGTGACTCATTCAGAACTACAGAGAAAAAAAGGCAACAAGTGGGGCAGAAACCAATGCAAAGTCTGGTTTGAGGAGAAAAACAACACTGGGTAGTTTCACATGGTTGTGAAGTGATGAAACAGAGGCATGAATTTTCATGATTATCACCATTCCAAAGGAAGGCCCTTTCTAGATTCGAAGCCTAAGAAGGTACTCAAGGAGTGACAGTTCCTCCTGCTAACCCTTCAATTGATGGAAGAAGTAGGCAGAGTGGTTTCTAGTCCCATAAAGAAACTTCTTTCAAAACCTGCTGTAACTGTGGTCCAAGCATGGCAGTGTCCATTCTAATTTAAGAGGAAGCCAAACTTGTCAGGATTACTTATGATGTGCTGGTTCTGGAAACAAGAAAGATGCAAAATTGAAGGTTATTTGTTGTTTCTCTGAGATTTCAGTCCAGCACTGTTCCAGCAGAGTAAGAGCCACAGTGACAATAGCTAATGGTGTCTTGCATGAAGCTGTGAGAATGAAGCCTGAGTTGCATTGTGAGACCACAGATGTTGAGATGCCTAAGTATCTATGAGACACCTGTCATGGAGAGCTAGATATAGGTAGTGGAAGTAACCAAACTGAGAAATGTATTAGAAGTTGCAGGGATGGAGCCATCTGAGACCTTTGAACCTGAAGCCCTGTGTGTGAGAGACAGAGTTATGGACTTGTTGTTTGCCTTGGTCCAATCTTCCCTCACTATGTACAGATTCCTCTCTATAGCAATGGGAAGGGGTATTCTGTGTCACTGTATGTTCGAAAAATATAACTTGTTTTCTCATTGTACAAAATGTGGTAGTGAAGAGATTGCCTTGAGTGTCAGAAGAGACTTTGGACAGTTGAACAGTGCAGGAGCTGTTGCATACCATCTGTATTATTGAAGTTAGACTAAATAATGAGATGACCATGAGCCTTTATTGACAAGGTTAAGAATAAAGTTGATTGTATAAAAAAGCACAGATAGGATGATGTCTTTGAACACTTGTCTCTTCTTTGTGACTTTTTGGAGCTAATGGAAGCTTTTGTATGAGAAGCCTTTTAAGACTCCTTATTGGGTATTAGATATGAGTGTCTATGGACTCAACTAATTTCTTGCTTTTTTTTTCATCTACTGTGTTGTGGTTGAAACTGTGTGTTCAGTCAGCTTCCTTCTCATGCTGTAATGTCTTTACCATTATAGACTCTA
>CAJQZJ010033534.1:1405968-1418963 GCA_907164525.1 Lophiomys imhausi | reverse complement strand
GGCCCAGTTTCCTTTAGACTTAACATTCCAGACTTTTTTTGAGCATAACTAGTGACATAATCTGTTCTGTAGCTGCTTCTCAGCTGAAATTGGGACATCCTAATTATAGTCTTTAAAAAACTTGAATTGAATTGAATTCTTGAATTGAAGTTCTTTCAGTATCAAAATAAAACTTCAAGTTGTAAATGAAACCCTTACAGAGACTATAAATCATATTTTTTAATTCTTTTATAATACATCATTATAGAATATCACAGTTTCTTTTAGGAATCTCTTTACTGAAGTAACTTAATCTTAACAAAGATATCAAAGACACAAGCCAGGTATACATTTTCAAGTCAGATACCTTACCAGGAAAGATATCCCATAGGTTCTTGCCAAACTGCTTAAGTCACTGTCTTGCAACACCATAAGATTGGAATATCTCAGTTTTTGGTGCTCACAACCACATCCCTAATTCCTTAGCTTCTTGTCTCCTTATAAGTCATTTTAATTTTTCTTTTATACTGCTTTATCAAGCCTCTTAATTTTCTTAATCTAGAATAATACAGCTCTCCTCCATCTTAGACTGCTCAAAATGCTTGTCAGATCTTATTTCATGACATCAATCCCCTACTTTTTAAAATTATGTTATTAATGAGAAGATTCAACTAAAGGTACCAGTCCCTGATAGTGGCTGTCAAGTTGGCATCAAACATGGCCAGAGACAAGTAGCCCTAATCCAGGAGGTGACCTGGGAAGGACCTGTGATGATTTTTTTTTTTTTTTGAGGCAGCTTCCTTTCTGAAGCTTTCCTATTTGGTTCTGCTTCCGGCAGCATTTTCAGTCTTTGTCCTTTGTGATGGTTTGCATGGAAATAGCTCTCATAGACTTATGTGATTGAATGCTTGACCAATAGGGAATGGTATTATTAGAAGGTATGACCTTTTTGGAGTAGGTGTGGCCTTAATGGAGGAAGGGCATCACTAAGGGGAGGGATTTGTACTGACATATGGTCAAGCTATGCCCAATGTGGCAAACAATCACCTTGTGTTGCCTACTGATCCAGATGCAGAACTCTCAGCTGCTTCTCCAATACCAGGTCTGTATGCATGCCACCATGCTTAACCCCATGACGATAATGGACTAAACCTCTGAAACTGTAAATCAGTCCCAATTAAGTGGTTTTTTTCTCTGTAAGAGTTGTTGTGGTCATAAGGTTTCTTCACAGAAAGAAAAATACTATGTTTGCCAGTGGTGATTCAGGCCTTTAATTCCAGCACTTAGGAATCAGAGGAAGATAGATCCCTGAGTTCAAAGCCAGCCTGATCTGCAGAATGAGTTTCAGCACAACCAAATCTACAAGACAGAGAAACCCTGTCTTGAAGAACCCAAAAACAAAAACAAAAAAAAGAAGGAAAGAAAAAAAGAAAAAAAAGGAATCCTAACTAACATTTAAAAAACACCCTTTTAAATGAACTTTATGGGCCTAGTCATCTGAGTTCTGAGTGGTATATTCCTTTATCTCACATATGTGTATAGTCATAGCCCTTTCTTTAAAATGAAAATTAGAATTGGCAAAATTGCTAGAAGAAATGTTGCATATACCAAACCAATGGATGTTTTCAAACTCAGTGAATTTTAAGAACATTGAAGAGAAACATTTTGATTTAATCCAAAACATTATTCTGAGTTAAAGCTGACATCAGAAAATCTTCTATTTGCCCATATTTTCAATACAGTAAAAATTTATTGATTACAGTATACAAAAATTTCATTTATGATGGCTTGATTGAGAAATAAAAACTATTACATTTTAAATTATAGCCTTCTCAGTAATTTCTGTTTTTATTTTTATTTCTTATTTTTGGTTAGTTGGGCATTAGAATAATGAAAATTATGCAGGTAAAAGGGGAAATTCCTGCGCCAGGCATGGTGGCACACACCTTTAATCCCAGCACTTGGGAAGCAGAGGCAGGCGGATCTCTGTGAGTTCGAGCCCAGCCTTGTCTACAAAGTGAGTCCAGGACAGCCAGGAGTATTACACAGAGAAACCCTGTGTCGAAAAAACAAAAAACAAAAACAAAAAAGGGAAATTCCTATATTCCTTATCTGTAAAGGTTTTCAAAATTTTTATTGTTTGTGAATTTCACATTATATACCTCAATCCAACTCATCTCCCCAGCCCTCCATATCTGCCCTCTACCCTTGCAACCTACTCTACAAAGAAAACAAACAATAAAAATATATAAATAAATTTTAAAAATCATCTTGCAGTGGAAGCTGCAGTGTGTCACTAATAAATAAAATCACGGATGAGGAAGATGTTGGGGTAGGCCAACTGAAATCTCTGGATCTGAGTCTGGAGGTGGCTGAGTTGTACAGCCCACTAGTCCTCCTACTTAGCTTAGATGAGGGGTGGGATCATCTGTCCTGCTTGCAGCAGCTGGCAAAGAACATGAGTGGCTCTTCCTTGCTCACACCATCAGAGCCAGCTCTGCCACACCCATGCCACCAGGGCCAACTCAACCATACTGTCCCAGCAAGGATGAGGCAAGCTTACCACAATACCACAGCCTGAAAGGGGCTAGGCCAGCTGTCCCACTCTTACTCCCTCAAAGCCAGCTCTCCCAAGAACACATCAGGGCCAGTTCTACTGCACAACCTAGGTGAGGTACAGGGCCCACTTTCCTGAGTACTACAGCCAGCTCTCCCACATTCACGTTCTTGGTGCCGGCTGACCCCCATACATGACACGAGGGCCTGCACTAAAGTGCTGTGTCGGTGAGGTATGGGGCTCATGTTCCAAAGTGCTGCAGCCAGTGAGGCACAGGGTGAGCTCTCCTGCTGTGGAATCCTTGGGGCCAGCTCTCCCATGCTAGCCCAGGTGATTGATATGGCCTACTTTCCCAGGTGCATGCCTTCTGGGCCAGATCATCCACAACTCCAAAACCAGGTTGAGCTCTGGTTGTTGCCTGGATGACATGCAGAGTCTATTCTCCCAAGTGCTAAATCTAGTGAGGGGTGGAGCTCTCTGATCTCATATCCTGGGGTGTAGGAAGCTCTCTCATCCTGTCCAGCTAAGGGGTAGGGCCAATTCTCATAAGTACCACAGCTGGTGAGGGACAGGGCTCCTCACCACCGTAGGACATCAGCATGGCCCCACTTGGCAGCCCAGGCCTTTGGGTGATAACATGAGGCACAGACAATGACACAAACTCAGACAAGGACTTCTGTAGCAGCATGGGCCAGGACATCACCATGGCCTCATGTAGCAGGCTACTCACATTAGATTGCTCCTCACTACCTCATTTCATAGTGCACAAACAATTCTGCTTCTCTTTTTTGCCCATCTCTCCACCACATACTTCATCATAGTGGTACCTGTGAGGCCCTCTCAGCTGTCATCTGCTCTGCCTGAGCCATGAGGTGTCTTCCTGTGAAGCTTATTTTAAATTTTAGTTATTCTTCTCTTATATAATATATCTCAACTACAGCCTCCTCTTCCTCCTTTCCTACCAATCAAATCCCCCCTAATCCTCCAGATCTAATGCTCCTCCATTTCCCTTCTAAAAGAGAAGGCCTCTCAGTGATAGCAACCAAACTCAACATAAAAAGATACAATTAGATTAGAAATATACCCTCATATCAAGGCTGGATGAGGCAACCCAGTAGAAGGAAATAGGTCTCATGAGCAGGCAAAGAATTCAGAGACACACACATTCTCATTGTTAGGAGTCCAACAAAATAACCCAAGTTTTGAAAACCATAGTATATATGCAAAGGACTTGATGCAGATTCATGCAGGTTCTGTGATTAGTTCTTCAGTCTCTGTGAGCCCCTGTAAGAACTGCTTAGTTGGTTCTGTGGACTGTGTTCTCCTGGTATCATTGATCCCTCCACCTCCTACCATCCTTCCTCTCCCTCTTCTGCATGGTTCCCTGAGCTCTACCTAATGTTTCACTGTAGTAGGTCTCTGTATTTGGCTCTCATCAGCTGCTAGGGGGAAGCCTCTCTGATGATGATTGGGTTAGGCACTATCGTATAACAGAAAACCACTAAGAATCATTTCATTAACTCTTTTTTCTCAGACACGGTTGGTTCTATTCTAGGTCTCTAAGCCATCCAGCTTCCAAATCCTGGCTATCTATACAGGGTTGGGCTATCTCTCATGCTGTGGGCCTCAGGTTTTAACAGTCATTGGTTATTGGCACAGACATTGACACAGACTCAGACAAGGACTTATACAAGCTCTCAGCCACAATTGCCCCAGTGTATCTTGCAGCTAAGGCAGGTTGTAGGTAATAGATTTTGTGGTTGGATTGGTGTCCTAGTTCCAACACTGGGAGCGTTGGCTAGTTTATGCTCCATATATTCCCCTACTATCAGGCCTCGCTAGGGTCAACCTCATAGCTTCTGGGAAGTTTCCGCTGCATTAGGTTTCCATATTGCCTTTAAAAGTCCACCTATTTATCTTCTCATACAAGTCACCTCTCTCTGAACACTCTTCTTCTCCTTTCTGAACCCTCCTGTTCTCTTCCCACGTGCTCCCAGTATACCCACCAAATCTATCCTATTTCCTCATCCATCCATCCCCACAATTCTCCCTTTTATATAACTTCTCTCTGTGGCTTGTAGTGCAATTATCCTTTACTTAATAGTTAATATAATCTTATAAGTGAGTACATATCATATTTGTCTTTCTGGGTCTGGATTACCTCACTCAGTATGATTTTTTTCAAATTCTATCCTTTTCCTGATATTATTTTTTTAAGAGTTGAGTAATACTCCACTGTGTAAATGTGCCACATTATCTTTATCCATTCTTTTGTTGAGGGACATCTAGTGTGTTTCTAGCTTCTCACCACTTTGAATAAAGCTGCTATGAACATAGTTTAGCAGTTGTTCCTGTGGTAGAATGGGGGGTCTTTTGGGTTTATGCTAAGGAGTGGTATATCTGGGTCTTGAAGTAGATCAATGTTCAATTTTCTGGGAAACCACTATATTTATTTCCATAGTGGCTGTACACTTTACACTCCCACCAGCAATGATGGTGTGTCCCCCTTGCTCCACATCCTTGCCACCATGAACTGTCATTTGTTTTATTGACCTTAGACATTTGACAGATGTAAAATGGAATCTCAAATTAATTTTAATTGTCATTTCCCTGATAGTTAAGGGTGTCAACCATTTCTTTAAGTATTTTTCTTCCATTTCAGGTTCCTCTAGTGAGAACTCTAATTATATCTGCACCTCGTGTTTTAACTGGATTGCTTGGCTTGTTGATGTATAGATTATTGAGTTCTTTGTATATTTTGAAAGTTAACTCTCTATTAGCTGTGGAGTTGGTAAAAATCTTTTTCCATTCTGTAGGCTGCTGTTTTGTCTTATTGAAGGAGTCCTTTGCCTTACAGAAGCTTTTCAGTGTCCGGAGGTCATATTTATTAATTGTCAATTTTATTGCCCTTGCCCAGTCAGCGTTCTGTTCAAGAGATTGTATCCTGTGCCAATGTGGTCAAGGCTATTCTCTATTTTCTCTTCTACCACATTTAGTGTGTCTGTTTTTTTATTTGTTTGTTTGTTCTTCTTGTTGTTGTTTTTCTTTTTATGTTTTTCAAGACAGGGTTTCTCCGTGTAACAGTTCTGGCTGTCCTGGAACTCACATTGTACACCAGGCTGGCCTTGAACTCACAGAGATCCTCCTGCCTCTGCCTCCGTAGTGTGGGATTAAAGGCATTTGCCACCCATTCCCAGCCATTACAGACAGTTTCAAACTGCCATGTGGGTGCTGGGATTTAAACCCACATCCTTTGGAAGAACAGCCTGTGCTCTTTTTTATTTTTAAATTTATTTATTTATTGTTTCTTCAAGTTACATCTCAATCAGATTCCCCTCCCTACTCCTTCCTCTAGTCCCACCTTCTTCCCCCTCAACCCCTCCCATCCCCTTCCTTTTTTTTAAGTTTAAGGTATATCTTTTCCCCCTCAATAGCTCCCCATTGCAGGCCAACAAATTGGTCTTTCTCTTATAACAACAAATAAAATACAAAACAACAAAAATAATTAGGCCACAATTATGATAATTATAAAACTTAGCATACATTTCCAATATCCAGTCCATACGTATTTGACAACTGACTTTAACATTCTACTATCCAACCATCTCCATGAGTTTAAAATTCTATATCCAACTCATCTTCCATCCTAAGTTGCATCCCAATTTTAACAACCTCTTCTTAGATCCAGAACACCCTCTTAATTCCTAAACAACTCAAAATTTAACTATGAGACTCTAGCTATCTAGTCTTCAACCACATCAGAGAACTGAGAGGGATAAATATATCTGATTATACAAGAAGTGCAGGGCCAGCAGCTTCCAAAACTAAAAAATAGCATACCAGACAGTTTGTGCTCTTAACCACTGAGACATCTCTCCAGCCCAGTGTGTCTGGTTTTATGTTCAGGTCTTCGACCCACTTGGACTTGAGTTTTGTGCAGGGTGATAAATGTGAAGCTATTTCCATTCTTCTACATGCTGATATAAAATTAAACCAGCATCATTTGTTGAAGATGCTTTCTTTTTTCTACTGTGCATTTCTGTCTCTGTTATCAAAATTAAGTGTCTATAGGTGTGTGGAATTATGCCTCGGTCTTCAATTTAATTCTATTCATCAATCTGTCTGTTTTATGCCAATACCATACAGTTTTTATTACTATAGCTTTATAGTACAGATTGAAATCAAGGATGGTGATATAGGAAATTCTTATATTAAAGAGGATTATTTTAGATATCCTGTGGTTTTTGTTAGTTTATTTGTTTTTGTTTTTCCACATGAAATTGAGTATTGTCCTTTCAAGGCCTATGTTGAAATTTTGATGAGGATTGTGTTGAATCTCTAGACTGCTTTTGGTAAGATGGCTCTTTATTCTATGTTAATCCTCCCAATCCATGGGAGATCTTTCCATCTTCTGATATATTCTTCAAATTCAAAGACAGGAAGTTTTTGTTATACAAGACTTTCACTTTCTCAATTAGGGTTACCCCAAGATATTTTATATTGTTTGTGGGTATTGTGAAGGGTGTTGTTTCCCTGATTTCTTTCTCAATCTGTTTGGTATTTGTATACAGAAAGGCTATTGGCTTTCTTTTAGTTAATCTTGCATAGCCACATCCTTGAATGTGTTTATCAGCTCTAGATGTTCCCTGGTAGAATTTTTGGGGTCCATTTAATTTGATGATGACTATAGGTGTTCTGTAAACTGCCTTTCTTATATTTAGGTATGTCCCTTGAATCCCTATTTTCTACAGTACTTTTATTAGGAAGGTGTGGTGGATTTTTTCCAAAGGATTTTTCATCATCTAATGAGATGATTTTGGTTTTTTTCCTTTCAATTTGTTTATATAGTGGATTACATGGACTGGTTTTCACATGTTCAGCCATCACTGCATCTTCTTGATCATGGAAGATACTCTTTTTATGTTTTCTTGAATTTGTTTCTCACATGTTTTGTTGAGTATTTTTGCATCTGTGTTCATAAGGAAAATTGGTCTGTACTTCTCTCTTTTTTTGGTGAATCTTTGTGTGGTTTAGGTACCAGGGTAATTGTAGCCTTATAAAATGAATTTGGCATTGTCTCTTCTGTTTCTATTTTGTAAATTAGTTGGAGGAGTACTGGCTTTAACTTTACTTTGAAAGTTCAATAGAATTCTGCGGTAAAACTGTTTGTCCCTGAGATATTTTTCATTGGGAGATTTTAAGGACTGCTTCTAATTCACAAGGGGTTATAGGTATATTTAAATTATTTATCTGATCTTGATTTAAGTTAGGTAAAGGGTTTCTATTGAGAAAATTGTCCTTTTCTTTTATTTTTTCCTATTTATTGGCATGCAGGTTTTTTAAAGTATGATGCAATGATTCTTTGGATTTCATCAGTGTCTCTTGTTATGTCATCCTTTTTGTTTCTGATTTTGTTAATTAGGATATCATCTGTGTCTTTTAGTTAGGTTGGATAAGTAAGGGTTTGTCTATATTCTTGATTTTCTCAAAGAACCTACTCCTTGTATTGATTCTTTGTATTGTTTTCTTTGCTTCTATTTTATTGATTGGTTCACAGTTTATTTCCTTCCATCTACTCCTCTTGGGTAAGCTTGCTTCTTTTTGATCTGGAGCTTTAACGTATTCTGTTAATTTGCTAGTGTGAGATACCTCCATTTTTTAAGATGTGGGCACTATTGCTATACACTTTCCTATTAGCACTGCTTTCATTGTGTAACATAAGTTTGGGTATGCTGTACAATTGTTTTCATTAATTTCTAGAAAGTCTTAATTTCTTCCTTATTTCTGACTTGACTCAATATTCATTCAGTAGAGTTGTTCAGTTTTCATGACTTCAAAGGCTTTCTGTTGTCTCTGAACTCCAGCTTTAGTCTGTGGTAGTCTGCTAGGATAATGAAATTCTTTCAATTTTCCTGTATCTGTTGAGATTTGCTTTGTGTCTATGTGGTCAATTTTGGAGAAAGATCCCTAAAGTCATGAGAAGAAGGTGTATTCTTTTTTGTTTGGGTGAAATGTTCTATAGTTATCTGTTGAGTCCATTTGGTTCATAATAATGTAAGTTCCAGTGTTTCTTTGTTTAGTTGTTGTCTGAGTGAGTTGCTCATTAGAGAGAGTGGAGTACTGAAGTGTCTCACTATTAATATGTGAGGATCAATGTGTGTTTTAAGCCTTAGTAATGTTTTTACAAACGTGAGTGGCTTTGTGTTCAGTGCATAGATGTTAAGATTTGTGCAGGGACCCAGGAAATGGAGGCTTATGAAAAATGCCTCAGCTGGGCATGGTGGCTTAAAGAATCCCAACACTTGGGAGGCAGAGGCAGGCGGATCTCTGTGAGCTCGAGGCCAGCCTGGTCTACAAAGTGAGTCCAAGACAGCCAGAGCTGTTATACAGAGAAACCCTGTCTATTAAAAGAAAGAAAGAAAGAAAGAAAGAAAGAAAGAGAGAGAGAGAGAGAGAGAGAGAGAGAAAGAAAGAAAGAAAGAAAGAAAGAAAGAAAGAAAGAAAGAAAAATGCCTCATATCTGGGAAAATGAAAGTAACTTGTGTGAGATATCTAAGATGGCACCAGCCAGAAGATGCCAGGACAGAGTTGAAGCCCAATCGTGGGTATAGCTGACTGGGTAAACAAGACTTCCACATTCATGATCAGTGCATGATCACCATGTTACCAGACTTCTGCTATGTGGTGTGATAGGATGACCTTAAATTTTGTAGGTCCACATAGCCCCATGTGGAAATCCCCCTTTTGGTTCTGTATATAAGCCAGAGAATGAAACATTAAAAACAAGAAATGCTTACACATCACCCCTGTCACAGCTTGTTTGTTTTCAGAGTTCGGAGAGAAGGCTGGAGGTTCAGGCAGGCAGCGCACTCACCTTTCCCTGAGAACCCCCTTGTGAGGTGATCACCATGTCAGGGGATTGCCACATAACTGGCTCCTGAATGTGGGGCACAAAGAGAAACCCTCATCTACACAAGGGACAGGAGTTAGTTCAGGGCTAAGTGGAAGGCAGGTTAAGTGATCCCTGAAAGAATGGGGCATGCAACTTCAAAAACTGAAGAACCTTCCCTTAAAGAATTGAAATATATGCTTAAGAGAAAGGGTTTGGAGCTTTCTGAGACCTCAGCTGCTAAGGTATGGGAGGCAGTTCTATGAGCCACGCCATGAGTAGATTCTGCAAACTTGTTATTCTTGGATACATGGGATTGAATTGCTTGCCTTGCTGCATGGCAAGTAATCATGCAGGGCAAAGATTTCCCCCTGGGGTTTTTCCCAATACTGTGGGCCCTTAAGGCCTGTTTTCAACAACAAAAGAATGGGGGAGACTCCTCCTTGATTCCCGAAGCAGCTTTACAGCGAGTGTGAGACAAATTTTCTACCGAGAGATCCAAGGCGGTTAAACTAAAACCGAAAGGGGACCTAGCAGATTCCTTCTAGCAGACAGAACCTCCATCTGAAGGTCATCAGGCAGGAAAGAATGAGGCCACCTCAGGTTGGTGTGGGGGGGAACCAATGACCAGGAGACTGGGAGGAGGGAGGGGAAGAGACTGTACCCAGCTCTGCCTGTTACCCACCCCCCTCCTCTGGCTGAGGAAGTCCTTCAACCACTGGAAAGGCAGAGTCCCTCCCCTGGTGCATGGAAGAGGGAATTGAGGAGAATGACCCCCCTTTCGTACCATAAAGAGTTCCACCGAGTTGAGGCACAAGTGTTCCCAGGTAATGTCAACCCGGGAGGGAAAAGCCCAGCCAT
Organism: Lophiomys imhausi; assembly: GCA_907164525.1. Classification (NCBI taxonomy): domain Eukaryota; kingdom Metazoa; phylum Chordata; class Mammalia; order Rodentia; family Muridae; genus Lophiomys; species Lophiomys imhausi. The sequence goes on along the minus strand of CAJQZJ010033534.1, from coordinate 1,408,677 downwards.
CTGGTACCCTTGGGAAGCAAATGATCTTCAGGAACTTAAGAAACCAATAGCGGAGGATGGGCTTAATTCTTCTTGGGCAGAAACTGTCCTGCAAGGGTTGGCTCATCAGCCATGCGCCTCGCAAGATTGGAAGGTGCTATGCTGAGCTGTGCTCCCTAGTAATATGTTCATTAAATGGTGCACCCTGTGTAAGGAGAGATGCCAGGAACAGGCAGATTGGAATGATCGAGCTAAGCCCCTGATACCCATTTCCTTCAGTATGTTGTCAGGAACAGCAGACCCTTATAGAAAGGGGTTCCAGCAGGCAGCCATTCCTCCTTCTTATACTGATCAGGTCAGGACTTGCAGCATGGCATAAACTGGAGGAGGGACCCTCAGAGGTCCCCATTTCAGGTATAACACAAAAGCCAAATGAAGATCTCTCCACCTTTATAGATAGGGTTACTCAAAGCATGCAGAGAAAGTTTCCCCCGACCCCTTAAGGGAACAATTTATTAAAATGCTGGTGTGGGATTGAATGAATGCAGACCATAAGCTAGCATGTGTAGGACAGAAAAAACAGTCAATGGAAAATTGGACAATCTGTTCCAAAGATGTGGAGGCACAGAGACATGAGGCACAGTCCCTAACTACTGCCTTGCAGGCACAGACAGATTAACTGAAGCTGTGACCAAAGCCCTTACACTGGCCACCTCTTAAATAGACCATCCTCTGGGCGGGTCTTGGGAACGGAAACAATATTTTGTGTGTGGACAGAAAGGCTACTTCAAGAGGGAGTGCCCTAATGAAGGGGGATGAGGGGTGAATGCTGGCACTTCACCATGGCCTTCAAGACCATCTACTCAATGTCCCTGCTTGTCACAGGGGCTTCCATTGGCAGAAAGAATGTAGATCCCGCTGTGACATTGAAGGAAAACCCCTTCCACCTTTAAACTAAAGGCAGGGCAACTGCCAGCCCTGCTAGCCCAAGGAGAAAAATCAGAAGCCCAAGAGCCAATTAAATTATCTAAAGGGCTCTACCCCAGCTGCAGGTCCACACAGAGGGCCCTAAGCAAGCCCATGAGGCACCCAGAGCAAATTGAACATTATCCATTGTCCCAGGGATAAGGCCTAAAATGGACATTACCACTCCAGGAAAGAGGTTCCATTCCCTCATAGATACTGGTGCCGATAAGACTGTGTTAAGAAAAGAGGAAGTCCCTCACAGCTGGAAACTCGTCCCTGAGCCCTCAATCTTGGGGGTCAGGGGGAACACCCAGTCAGAAGAAAGCCAGGACTAGCTTATATGGAAAGACATGGATGGCTCCATGGGGGAGGTTAGGCCTTTGGTTGCTTCAGGGCTTAATGCAAACCTGTTAGGTCAAGATATCTTGAGCCAGGCAGATACCTACATTCCCATGGATCATAGGCCTTTTATGATGACATTTTGGATGAGGAGGAATCACAACAGCCAATGATGGAGCAACAGGCAATTTGGGAAGGCCCCCACAATCCTAAAGGCCACTGCTCCCTGCATACTCCACATTAAGTGGACCCCCTGACCCACAGTCTGGATGGAGCAGTGGCCTCTACCTTTGGTTAAGTTAAAGACATTAAGGGAGCTTGTGGCCAAGCAGTTATGACTGGGACATTATCCAACCATCTATTAATCCATGGAATACTCATGTGTTTGTAATTAGGACGAGATCTGGTAAATGGAGAATGTTACAGGATCTTAGGAGGATTAATAATCAGATGATCATACAAGGTACACCCCTACAGGGGCTCCCTTGGATACCTGCCATTCCATAGGGCCTTCATTTACTGGTTATTGATATTAAGGACTGCTTCTTCTCCATTCCCCTACAACCTCAGGGCTGTGAGAAATTTGCCTTCTCTGTGCCTTCTCTCAATTTTGGAGGGCCTGATGAGCAGTATGAATGGAGGGTGGTTTCCCAGGGCATGGTCAGTAGCCCAGCCTTTTGCCAATATTATTTTCAGGCCTTCCTTAAACCTGTTCAAGAACTAAAAGATGTTAATTGTATGTTTATATGGATGATATCCTCCTTGGTTCCCCCTCCCCAACACTGGGGAGGGCATACAAAGTTTTACAAAGATTCTTGACTGAGGGAGGCTTACATATTTCCTCCGATAAGGTTCAGACTCTCCCTCCTTTCAAATATTGAGGTCACAGCTGTGCCTGGAGAGTGTGAGTCCCTTAAAGCTCCAGCTTCATATTTCAGACTCTTACATCTTAACAGATCTCCAGATGGTATCACACTCAGTGGTACCAGATAAAAACAACATTTGGCAGCCACCTTTAGTCATATACCCAACAGCCGATTTCCATCTTGGCTTCTCCAACATGAATCAGCAGAGCCTCCCCCAAACTCAGGAATTATTGGGTCCAGCTTTTCCACAAGTTCCACAAATATGTGTAACAGACAAACAGTATCCCTAAGTACATCACCAGAGGTTTTCTGATGCTTCTCTCTCACAATCTTGGTGTTGAGAACCTGCTTTTGGCTTCCTACAAACACTGGACCTATTAGATTTCTCAGGTTCCCATATGCCAGAATCCTCCAGGTTCCATAGGCTGGCCAGAAAAAGAGGGTGTATCTGTCTCAATGCTCAAATCCTGGACTGTGAGCCATAAAGAAACATTCCCTAAGTTGCTAATCAGGTGTGTGTGTGTGTGTGTGTGTGTGTGTGTGTGTGTGTGTGTGTGTG
>CAJQZJ010033534.1:1385166-1405958 GCA_907164525.1 Lophiomys imhausi | reverse complement strand
GTGTGTGTGTGTGTGTGTGTGTGTGTGTGTGTGTGTGTGTGTGTGTGTGTCATGGCCATGACACAAAATAAATTTGCATCCCCATCAGCTATTGTCTTCATCTGTGTTCCTATTGCTGCAACAAAACACCATAACCAAAAAGCAAACTGGGTAGGAAAGAGTTTATTTGGTTTACACTTCCACGTCACTGTTCATTAACAAAGAAAAGGACAGCAACTCAAGCAGGACAGCAATCTGGAGCTTTGAGCTGATGCAGAGGTTATGGAGGAGTGCTGGTCACTGGCTTGCTCCCCATGGCTTGTGCAATCTGCTTTCTTATAGTACTCAGGACCACAGGTCAGGGATGGCACTACTCACTATGTGCTGGGACCTCCCCCTCATTCATCATCAATTAAGAAAATACCTTAAAGCCAGGTCTGATGGAAGCATTTTCTCAATTTAAGCTCCTTTCTCTCTGATGACTCTAGTTTGGGTCTAGTTGACATAAAACCAACCAGCACATTTATTTTGCTCAGGGATTTTGTCACAACAAAGAGAAAGTAACACAATAGGTTAATTGAGGTGATTCAATCTTAGGAACAGAAGGAAGAAAGAATGGGGAAAAAATAACAGCGCCTCACAGACTGGAGACATCACACCAAGAATGATAACTTACCCACATTAGAAGTGCCAGAAGAGAGGCTGGTGGTGTGGCTCAGTTAAAAGAGCACTTCTCTGGAAGTCCTCAGGACTGCATAAACCATGATATGCTGATGGCACACACCTGTCATTCCAAGCACTCAAGAGGCTGGAGGATCAGGAGTTCAAGGTCATTCTCAGCTACACAGAGGATAAGAGGCCAGCCTGGGATACAGGAGACCCTGTTTCAGAAAGAAAGGAAGGAAGGAAGGAAGGAAGGAAGGAAGGAAGGAAGGAAGGAAGGAAGGAAGGAAGGAAGGAAGGAGAGGGAGAGAGAGAGAGAGAGAGAGAGAGAGAGAAAGAAAGAAAAGAAAAGAAAAGAAAAGAAAACCTTCAAGGTCATTGAAGATCTCCCTCATAAGCCACAGTTTGAAAATCAATGAAGTGAAACTATGGGACTTTGGAGACTGGTCAAAAGAATAGGGTCTGAATTTAACTTCTGGCCCTGCATGAAGACATGACTCTTTGAAACTCCAGAAATATTATGAAATAACTATGTAACACGAAGATTTCTGGTAAAGAACAAAGACATACTGTCACTTTCCTTTCCTGTCACCATGATAAAATACCTTGGCAAAAGCAACTTAAGAGATAGAGAGTTTGTCCTGCCTCAGAGTTCAAGGTACAGTCCATCATGGCAGGGAAGGCAAAGCAGCAGGAACTTGAAGCAGCTGGTCACAACAAACCAGTCAGGAAGCTGAGAGCTCTGTGTGCATGCATGCTAATGATCATCTTAATTTTTCTACTTCATTCAATCCAAGATCCCCTGCTGCGACAGTGGTGCCACCTGCAGTTAGCATGGGCCTTCCCACACCAATCAGTACAATCAAGATACTGTCCCACAGGGATTAACAACATTAACTGCTATTTATACTATTGCCTGCACCTGGCCTGTCTATCGCCTGGACAGGAAAACAATGATGCAGAAATTGTCTGTTTCAGAGATTTTAGAAACAGTATGATCTAACCAATTAGCTCAGCTTGTTAGAACATGGTGTTAATGATGCCAAGGCCATGTGTTAGATCACCCTTAAAGGCTAGCAGTTATTGAGCAGGGAGTAGCACAGTAGAGGGTGCTTGACATTGAACAGAACTGTATCCCAGCACTCAGAAGTTATGGTAGGATGATGAAGTCCAGGATAGCCTAAGATATAAATTAAACACTGTGTCCAGTAGAAATAAAGACAAAGCCTTTGATCTTTGAGGGCTTGAGGGACAGGTCTAGTATTAAGAATGTTCGTCCAGAGGCCCCAGGTGAAGTTGGCAGTACCCATATGGCAGCTCACAATCCTCTCTGACTCTAATTCCAGGGGATCCAACACCTTCATCAGGCATCTGTAGACATCAGGAACACATTTGATGCACACACATGCATGCAAGCAAGCAACACACCCTGAATATAAAATAAATAAATGAATCTTAAAATGTTCCCAATTATATACATTTTCAGAACATTAGCAGAAGGCACTTTCTCCTCTGTCCTTTCTTACACTTCTATCTTTGCAATCCCCTTACCTCTGCTCCCTTTATCTTGCTTCTCCTCTCATATCTCCACCTCTTTCTTATTTCCTTATTTCTCTCTCTCTCTCATCACTCCTTTCTTTTTTTTTTTTTGTTTTGTTTTTCGATACAGGGTTTCTCTGTGTAGCCCTGACTGTCCTGGACTCGCTTTGTAGACCAGGCTGGCCTCGAACTCACAGAGATCCGCCTGCCTCTGCCTCCCGAGTGCTGGGACTAAAGGCGTGCGCCACTACGCCCGGCTCACTCCTTTCTTTTCTATGTCTCCTTTTCCAATTCCTGTCTCTTCTCTCTGCACTCCCTCCACTGTCTCTTTCTTTCTACCTTATCATTCTTTCTCTCTCCTCTCATATTCTCTCATTTCAAATTCTTCTCTCCCTTCTCTTCAACTTCCCTTTCTTTTTTTTCCTTTATTTTTTTATTTCTTCAAGTTACATCTCAATCACAGTCCCCTCCCTATTCCCCCTCCAGTCCCACCCTCCCACCCTCAACCCCCCCATCCTCTTCCCTTTTTTTTTCTTTTAAGTTTAAGGTATATCTTATTTCCCCCTACAGTTTCTCCTTTCAGTCCAACAAATGGCTCTTTCTCTTATAAGAATAAATACAATACAGTACAACAGAGGTAATTAGGCCACAGTTATGAGGGTTATATGGCTTAACGTACATTCCCAATGACCAATCCATATGTATTTGGTACCTGACTTTAACATTCTACTATCTAGCCATCTCCATGAGTTTAAAGTTCTATATCTGACTCAACATTCATACTAATTGCAACACAATTTTAAAAGTATCTTCTTAGATGTATAACACTCTCTTGACTCCTAAACAACTCAAAATTTAATTATGAGACTTTATCTATCTGTTCTTCAATCACCTCAGAGACCTGAGAGGGATAAATATATCTGATTTTATAGGAAGTACAGGGTCTGCAGCTTCCCAAACTAAGAAATGACATACCAGTGGCTGCCTGGACAGTTCCCATTTTCTCTCCATACATTACAGCATCGCTCTTCAGTCGTTTGGCCCCGCTTCTCTGACAGACATTGATTGTAGAGCAGGGGTTATGAAGGACTTACCTACCCTGTCTTGGCAGAGCTAGGCTGTCGACTTACCTGCTTCCAGGTTTTGTCCTTTTTGGACAGTATTCTGTCTACAGTTGGAGCAAGGGGCTTTTCCTACTAAGAGATAGGCTTGCGACTAATTCAATCATCTCCCACTGGAGATTCTTCGATGCTGATCTTCTACTTGGAGGAGAATAGGGGGTGCTGTCAGGAGTTGATATGTCTTGATATAAAAAAATCTAAAGTTACAAAAACATCTTTGAATGCCATATTCTGCAGATCTCTTGAGGTTTTGAAGAGGCCCTATCTATCTCTTATATTAGGGTAAGCAGATGTTGCTTGTCTCTTAGCAGGTTTATTTCTGATTAGCTTAGCAAGTAACTATAATAGGCTGTCATAGTACCTAACAGAATGACCAGCTTGCATAACCATTAGTTTGCATTTCTTAATTATCCTAAACAGTTCATGACAGTTAGTAGTAAAAGGCCGAAACATCACATTTCATTTTTTATCTTTACCTCCTAACCCTTCCATCCCATTTCTCTGGGGTGGGGTGTCCTTATATAACAGTCCCTCATCTCAGTTGAGAGGTTGTATGAGGTCCAAGAGCCTCTTCATTCATTGGGGATCTATGAAGCAGTACCATCAGTGAAAAGTGTCTCGTTGCCTGGGAGAGAGAACTACTAAACAAACAAATCAATAAGCATACAATAGGTAAAAAAGACTAAAAAATAGAAAAAATATAACTAATATATAAAAAAATAAATAAAAATTAAAAATTAAAAATAAGAAGTCTATGTCCAAGTTCCCTTTGGTGTGTTAGTTGTAGTATTGATACCTTCTACTATAGAGCTAAAATCCTACTATAAGTGAATAGATACCATATGTGTCTTTCTGAGTCTGGGTTAGTTCACTCAGGATGAGCTTTTCTAGTTCCATCCATTTGGCTGGAAAATGCATAATTTCATTGTTCCTGATAGCTGAATAATATTCCATTGTGTAGATGTACCACAGTTTTTTAACCCATTCTTCGGTTGAGGGACATCTGGGTTGTCAGAGAAGCCAAAATGGCACAATGGAAGAAGGACAGCATCTTCAACAAATGGTGCTGGTCCAACTGGATGTCCATTTGTAAAAGAATGAAGTTAGACCCATACTTATCACCTTGTACAAAACTTAAGTCCAAGTGGATCAAAGACCTTAACATAAGGCCGGTCACACTACATCTACTAGAAGAAAAAGTGGGAGAAACCCTCGAACTAATTGGCACAGACAACAACTTCCTGAACAGAACACCAACAGCTCAGGACTTGAGATCAACAATCAATAAATGGGACCTCATGAAACTGAAAAGCTTCTGTAAGGCAAAAGACACTGTCATTCGAACAAAACGGCAGCCTACAGACTGGGAGAAAATCTTCACCAACCCCACATCTGACAGAGGGCTAATATCCAAAATCTACAAAGAACTCAAGAAATTAAATGCCAAGAAACCAAATAATCCAATCAAAAAATGGAGGACAGAGCTAAATAGAGAATTCACAAAGGAGGAATCCCTAATGGCTGAGAGACACTTGAAGAAATGCTCAACATCCTTAATCATCAGAAAAATGCAACTCAAGACGACTCTGAGATTCCATCTCACACCTGTCAGAATGGCTAAGATCAAAAACTCAAATGACAGCACATGCTGGCGAGGGTGTGGAGAAAGGGGTACCCTACTCCATTGCTGGTGGGAGTGCAAGCTTGTGCAACCACTATGGAGGTCAGTCTGGCGATATCTTAGAAAACTTGGTATAGCTCTGCCTCAGGACCCAGCCATACCACTTCTGGGTATACACCCAAATGCCTCTTCATGGAATCATAAGGAAGTTTCCTCATCTATGTTTATAGCAGCCTTATTTGTAATAGCTAGAAACTGGCAACTTCCCTTTCTTTATTCTCTTGTTTGAATGTTTATTTTCTTATTGAGAACCTTCACTAATTCTGATTTTGGTACCAGAAGTTGTACTAGAAAAAAAATAGACAGAGATTAATCATTTAAATTCTGGAATGAGTTTTCCAATTTGCAGACAAATACACTTACTGAATCTTCTCCAGGTATTGTGACCTCTCATGGAAGTTTAAAGAGTACTAAAAACCCAAAGTGTGAACTATTTTCTCAAACATGAGGAGAGAAATGCATTTCATCATCCTCATTAATGATTGTGGTCTGCAGCAAATTTGTTAACATTGTATATAAAACTTTGAAAGTTTTTACAAAACTAGGGGAAATGATGCTGCTGGTTCGTTCTGCCCAGAACGAATTAAGAAAGGATAGGAATGAGCTTTGTGATACAATTCATCAACTTCTAGCATCTCAGAATATATAGACAAAGAAAATGATAAACTTCATTATGAAAGTAACCAACTCATGGTGCATGTAAATGGTCTAAATGTGTCTAATTGTGCATTGGAATTGTATCTTCTTTCCAGCAGCCAGAGAGCTCAAGTTTCAGAAATCAAGGTGAAGGTTTCATAATAATGTTGGGTGAATTGGAGAAAAAAAAAATCACATCCCAGCCACATAGGTTTTCTGTAGTTAAAGGACATTAACTGGTAAAGAATGGGATCCTGTAAGCTGAGATGGGTTTGTGTGGGAAGAACTTACCAAAGCAGAGATCTTTGAATTCCTAGATTCTCAAGGGTTTATCTCACCTGAGGAGGTAGTCTCTCTACCCTCAGCCCAATGCTGTAAAACACTGCCTTCTTCACATTTCACTGAGGAAATTGCCGAAACATCATTGACTTTCTCTGAAGAAAATGCCAGGCAACACAATCTGGGTGACCCTCAGAGCCAACAATATTTACCCTAGACCTACAACCAGATTTAAAGCAAAGCAGGCCCTAGAGGGGAGATGGAAAGTATAGCTGTAAGGAGGTACACTATGCTACTAAAAGGCTTAATGAGTTTGCTTATTCATTCAAGCAGAAGTCTAGGGAATATGTGTGTGGATAGATTGTAAATGTGGGGAGTAACAGTAGAAGTAACATAAAACTGAATCAGTCTGAGTTTATTGATAGCCCTCTGAGTGGAGATTTCAGGCTTTGTGTGGATGCTATCACAGTTTTAAAAGGTATCAAAGTTTATTTGAATTGTTGGCAGAAGCATATTTCCAAAGATGGCCTACTAAAAAAGAGTTGGAAATGGCCGATCACCTTTGGTTCAGTGTTTAGTAAGGGATTTTTAGGCTCAGATAAATTGCAATGCTAGAGTGGATGCACTGTGTAAAATATAATCCTCCATGGTGGGTAGGACCAGAAGATATGCCTTTTACTAATCCTATGAGACAGAAAATGAGAGAGTGAGAGAGGTACCAGTACACTGAAGAGACTTCTTGTGACCACTTTTCTTGTGCCAGACATTAGGATTGGAGATGCTGGTGCTCAGTGGGATGAATTACAAATGATGTGTCTAAGTGGAAAATAGTAAAGCAGAAACATTATCACATACCTGGAGGAACTGCAGAAATTAGCACCACCATCAAGAACTTGGAAGATGCAGGCAGTGGTGTGGTTTCCAACACATCCCCTTTAGCTCTCCAATCTGGCTAGAACAGAAGATAGATGGATCATGGAGAATGACAATTGGTTATTGAAAGCTCAATCAAATAGTGACTCCAATTACAGCTGTCATACCAGATACAGTGTCCTTTAAGAAATGTTGAACATTTCTTCAAGTGTCTCATAGCCATTAGAGATCCCTCCTTTGCGAATTCTTGGTTTAGCTCTGTTTCCCATTTTTGAGTGGATTATTTGGTTTCTTGGTGTTGATATGAAAAAAATAAAACAAAGAAGAAAAGTAATGGAAAAAAGCAGTCAGACAGTCCTTATTCTTAGGCTAGGAATTTCTCACCATGGAACCTCCACTCCAAATCTAAGGACAGCCTCATCAGCAGTTGAGTCTTTAAAGACATTTAAAGAGGAGGCTGATCTCCGAACCACCTGGTTCTTTTCCCAAAACTGTTGTCCTGTTCCATTATTATGTAATCGTTATCCTAAAATATTAACCATTGTTCTTTTGTACTCTTGCATAACTGCTGATTTTTCAGAAGGAAAAATAATTGTAATGCCATTTGTAACAGAAAATCCCCAACTTGAGACCCTTGTAGTTTATACTTTTCAACTCCAGCCTTTGTCTTCCTCCTTTGTAGAATTTCTCAGACATACAAAGAAACCCTGCAGCTCAAAACCACGCCAGGAATTTTTTCCCATGGTGCAATATAACTTCCTCAATTTTTCCTGAACCAGGTTTTTTGAGGCACTGGAGGAGGCATTGTACATGGTTCAGAGGAAATGTGGCAGAACTAGAAGACTGAGCTCCAGCAAACGGGAAGGAAACTAGCACTGCCACAAAATAAGAGGACCAAAGTAATCCTAAAGTGGAGCCATAGGGATCAAAATGTACGGGTTCTCCAATTGGCCTTGATTCCATTCTTGCTGAGTGCAGCTGTGGCATGAAAGGAGTAGCTGATCCTGAGGAGTTCTGATGGCCTCCAGAGAACCCTGCATCAGCGACAACTACAAGAGGGAAGGAAAGGAACTTGTTTCCAGAGACACTCAGGATAGAGGAAGCAGACAGGAATTCGTGCCCAATTATCAGTTTCTTTCCTGGATAAGGTGAGCAAGGTGTCACCCTCACCATGGAGGCGCAGTCAATCATAACCAGATCCTCACACCCCACGAAAAGCTGCAAAGAGAAATGGAGGCCTGAGAGGCCACATGCAACAGCCACTCACTTGCTCCCCTAAGAACAAAGTGCAAGGTTGCCCTTCAGGCACAGACTGAGCAGCAGGGCAGCTGCTTGTTCTCCAGGGTGGCATTCAGGTCCTGTAATTGGTTCTGCCTCTTGGTGAGGTACTGCTGTGGCAGTCCCTCTGCCTTGGTGCCTCCTGCCTCCTCCTCCTCCTGCAGCAGCTGCTCGCTGAAGCTCAGGGCTCTGGTGGACTGCAGCACCCTGATCATGGCCTCACCCTGGGTCATGGCCTGGACCAGGCTCTGCTGACACTAGTTGCACCATTTCTAAATCTGTGGCTCCTAAGAAGCACCCTTAGTTCCGATCATACCGCACAAGACAGCACCAGGGCTCCATGAGTCCAGGAGGCTGCAGCGGTATGGGCCCTCAGCCCAGGGAACCATGGTTCAGAAGGGGATGGAGTTCAAGGTCTGACCTTGTGCGTGTGGGTCACTGAGAATAAGGCAGTGGTCAAATGAGGCATCAATCCTTAGGGTGGAGCAAAGTTAGCTGAGGCTGCAAAATTCTTGAAGAGACGAAGAGACAGAGAAGGAGGAGGCAAAGATGGGGACCACTCACACTTAGGTCCAACCTCAGATGAGCTTGACCCCTCCCTCCTGTTGCACTTCTGGGTGGCTCCTCCATTGCTAACTTCTTTTATTTTTGGTTGTGAACCTAGCCTTTAACGGCTGAGCCATCTCTCCAGCCCTAGGGCTAACTTCTATTCCACTGTTGGGGGAATAAAATCGCTGGAGCCCTATGGTTATCAGAACTCCAAAATGGAGGCCTTTGTGTGTTCTGTCCCTCGGGCCTCCCTCCTACCTGGCCCTCCTTCAGAACCAGGAAGTTCAGCAGGAATCACGAAGAACTGGTGCTTGGTGACTTCCTATCAGGCTCCCCTTCAGATACTGTCCTCATACAGCCCACGACCACTTGATCAGGTAATGGTATGAACCATAGGTGGCTGGGATCTCCTACCCAGTTGTTCAAGACAGGTTCAGATCACAGACAGGACCACAGACCAACTTTATAAAAAGACAATGGCTCCAGTGTCACACTTTATTTCAGGTGATATATGCCAACTGGGACAAGAGGTTTTAGGTGGAATGGAGGTGACTGCTATCATAGGACCCTAGTTTTACACAGACTTCCTGGCTTTTCCCCTCTCCCCTACACCTCAGATGCCTACTTTCTGGCTGACAGCTACTTAACCTGATAGTAGCCACAAATCCTACCTCGTCCCTCAGGTTCCAACCACAGTTCTTATTTGTTTTATTATACGTCTAGCTGATTAGGGGAAGGTAGAACAGAGAAGGGGGTGGAAACGTGAACATTGGACAATATTGTGGTTTGTGATCAAAAAAACAAATGACTAAGTTCCATGATAAACAAAGTATGGGGACAGGAGAGAGACATACACTCCAAGTATATCTCCAAGGTCAGTTAAGAAAATTGGTGTTTGAACCAGGAAACCTTCCTAAAGTCAGTGAGGCAGTTCAGTTAGTGAAAGCATGTCTTCTCATGGTCTGGGCAGTGGAGCACTCTACATTTGTCTCGTCCTCTATAAGAAGCTCTTGATGTCATTGAGATAAGATTTCTAGATGAGAGATCTTGTGAACATATTTAATGTTTAAGGGTTGCTTTTTAACAATCACCTTGACATGAATTCTTTGATATCTGTAAGTGTTACAGCTCTGAGGGCAAGATTTTCCCAATGAAAGTGTTACAGACCTGAAAGGAAAAGTATCCTGGCTGTCCAGAGCAAAGGAATAACATAAGGTCATACCGCAATAAAAACCTCTCACAAGAGTTTTATTGAGAGTGAAAAACCCAGGAAGCTGAATGTCACTGTTCAGGAGAGAAGTAGCAGATGACGGACAGAAGATGTGTTCATATAGAGTATCTTGAGGGTCAGAACTTTCCAGGGTACTTTGAGATTGGAAGAGTTATGTGGCCTTATCTTGGGAGAACCTCAAGGATTGGTGTTTTTTTTTTTTTTTTCCTCTAGGGATGAAAATATGCTTCCTGGGCTATAGGGAAGTCAAAGGGCCAGGGAGTGACCAATGGAGCATAATAGAAGTAGGTCATGATCATTGGCATGTCCTCAGGTAGGCAGGGGACTGGACCCTCACAAGCCTGAATGGGTCATGCCCAACTCCCAGAGTAGTCTAGGGATAGAGCCTGGTGTACAGAGGTGTCCAGGGGCGGGACTTAAAACTGGAGTCTCTGAGACACAGGTAAAGTTGTATCCTCTCCCTGAGTTAGAGCAAACAACCAACAATATCTGCAGATTCTTTTTACCTAGAAATGGGTTGTTACACACATAATCACCTTATACAGGGTCATATTGGAAAAAGTAGATAAATGTGCTTATAAGAACAGTGAGTTCCAGTGGGCTGGCTCAGTATAAAAAGGCACTTGATGGCATGTCTGATGATCTAAGTTGGAATCTTTAGAACCACATTGTAGAAGAGAATAATTTCCCATAATTTGATCTCTATCCTCCACATGAACACAGTGGCACATGCACATACAACCCACCCCTCCACATACACACAAATATTTCTTAGTGGAAGGAAATTTTGGACTGTGGAGATTGTTCAGAAGGTAAAACTGTTTGCCTCAAAACTTGAGAACTAGAGATCAGATTATCAGAGATCTGTATGAATGCCAGACCTTGTACCACATGTTTATAATCTCAGCAATATTCCTATGGGTAGACTCGGGTAGGATAAGAAAAGCTCCAGAATGTGCAGGGCTAGCTCACATGGCAACACACAGTACAGAAACAAACAACCAGAGAGATCCTATCTCAAACAAGGTGGAATATGCAGGTTGTCATCTGACTAACACAGACTCGATGGCAACTCTATGCCTTCATATATGGACATGTACTCACATAAACAATAGTACGTTTTTAAAACTTTATTTACATTATTTTTCTTTTTTTCTTGCTTTTCTTTGGATGTTTTTATTGTGTTTACTACTTTAAGTTACATATCCATCACAGCCCCATCCCCCACCCTTTTCGGTCCCACCCTCTTACCCTCTACACCCTGTCCCACTTATCCTACACCTCCAGTGTGGGATGTCCCCACATCTCAGATCACCTCAGTTCATCAGTCATATGAGGGCTAATAGTTGCCTCTTGCACTGGGGGCCTACATGGTAGCTCCACTATGGCAAAGTGTCCCACTAACAGGTAACAAAATAAATGTTCCTGTTCCTTTGGGTCTGTTGAATATAGGATAGTTATCCTGTACTATATGTCTAAAATTGAGCTATAAGTGAATACATGCCATGTGCACCTTTCTGGGTCAGGGTTAGCTTACTCAGGATGAGCTTTTCTTCTTCCATCCATTTGGCAGCAAATTGCATGATTTCCTTGTTTCTGATAGCTGAGTAGTATTCCATTGTGAAACTGTACCACAGTATTTTAATCTATTCTTGGTTTGCAGGACATCTGTGTTGTTTCCAGTTTCTAGCTATTACAAATAAAGCTGCTGTGTACATAGTTCAGGTGATGTCCTTGTGGTTTGTTGTGGAATGTTTTGGATGTATGCCCAGGAGTGGTATGGGTGTGTCTTGAGGTAGAGCTATTCCAAGTTTTCTAAGATATTGCCAGAATGAGTTCCATGGTGCGTGTACAAATTTACACTACCACCAGCAATGGAGGAGTGTTCCGCTTTCTCCACACCTCACCAGCATGTGCTGTCATTTGAGTTTTTGATCTTATCCATTCTGACAGGTGTGAGATGGAATCTCAGAGTCTTCTTGAGTTACATTTCTCTGTTGATTAAGGATGTTGAGTGTTTTCTTCAAATGTCTCTCTGAGTTTTTTATCTTATCCATTCTGACAGCTGTGGGATGGAATCTCAGAGTCGTCTTGAATTGCATTTCTCTGATGATTGAGGAGCTGAGTGTTTCTTCAAGTGTTTCTCAGCCATTAGGAACTCCTCCTTTGTGAATTCTTGATTTAGCTCTCTAGCTCATTTTTTTATTGGATTATTTGGTTTCTTGGTGTTTAATTTCTTGAGTTCTTTGTAAATTTTGGATAGCAGCCTTCTGTCAGATGGGTTGGTGAAGAACTTTTCCCAATTTTTACACTGCTGTTTTGTTCTTATAACAGTGTCCCTTGAGTTACACAAGCTTTTCAGCTCCATAATGTCCTATTTATTTATTGTTAGTCTTAGAGCCTGAGCTATTGGTGTTCTGTTCAGGAAGTTCTCACCTGTACCAACGAGTTCAAGGCTTTTCCCCAAGTTCTCTTCTATTAGATTTAATGTGTCCAGCTTTATGTTAAGGTCTTTGTTCCATTTGGAATTAAGTTTTGTACATTGTGATAAATATGGGTCTTTTAGCATTCTTTTACTTATTGACATTCAGCTAGACCAGCACCATTTGTTGAAGATGCTTTCCTTTTTCCATTGTATGGTTTTGGCTTCTTTGCCAAAAATTAATTGACCCTAGGTGTGTTGGTTTGCTTCTGGGTCTTCAATTCAATTCCATTGAGCAACTGGTCTGTTTCTTTACCAGTACCATGCTGTCTTTATTACTATTGCTCTGTAGTACAGCTTGAAATCCAGGATGGTGATACCTCCTGGGGTTTTTTTTTTTTTGATTGTACAGGATTGATCTATCTATTCTGGGTTTTTAAAAATTCCCTATGAAGTTGTGAATTGTTCTTTCAAGGTATGGAAATGATTGTGTTGGTATTTTGATAGGAATTGCATTGAATCCATATATAGCTTTTGGTAGGATGGCCGTTTTTATTATGTTGATCCTACCTATCCATGAGCATAGGAGATCTTTCCACCTTCTGATGTCCTCTTCATTTTCTTCAAGGACTTGACATTCTTGTCATACAGGTCTTTCACTTGCTTGGTTAGAAAATACCCCCAGGAATATATTATTTGTGCCTATTTTGAAAAGTGTTGTTTCCCTAACTTCTTTCTCAGTCCATTTATTTTTTGTATAAAGAAGTGTTACTGATTTTTTAAATTAATTTTGTATGTGCACACCTTGTTTAAGGTGTTTTTCAGTTGTAGGAGTTCTCTTGTGGAACTTTTGGGCCTCTTATGTATACAGTTTTATCAACTGAGAATAGGGAAACTTTGCCACTTCCTTTCCAATTTGTATCCCCTTGATCTCCTTTAGTTGTCCTATTGCTCTAGCTAGAACTTCAAGAACTATGTTGAAGAGATATGGGGTGAGTAGGCATCCTTGCTTTGTCCCTGATTTTAGAGGAAATGCTTTAACTTGCGCTCCATTTAATTTGAATGTTGGCTACTGGCTTGAAGTATATTGCCTTTATTACTTCGAAGTATGGTCCTTGAATTTCAGCTCCCAGACTTTTAGCATGAAGGGTTGTTGGATTTTGTCAAATCCTTTTTTTTTTTTTGCTGTCTAGCTAGATGATGTGGGGTTTTATTTCAGCTTGTATATATGGTGAATTACATTGAAGGATTTTCTTATGTTGAATGATCCTTGCATTCCTGGGATGAAGGCTACTGGATCATGGTATATCATACTTTTGATGTGTACATGGATTCTCTTTGAAAGTATTTTATTGAGTATTTTTGAGTCTATGTTCCTGATGGAAATTAGTTTAAATTTTCTTTCTTTGTTTGGCTTAGGTATCAGGGTAACTGTGGCCTCACAGAATGAGTTTGACAGTGTTCCTTCTGTTTTTATTTTGTGGAAGAGTTTGAGGAGTACTATATTAGCTCTTCTTTGGAGTAGAGCTTGTAGAATTTTGTGTTGAAACCACCTGACCCTGGTGTTTTTCTGGTTGGTGAGCTTTTAATGACTGTTCCTATTTCCTTGGGGGTTATTGGACTTTTTAATTTGTTAATTTGATCTTGATTTAACTTTGGGAGGTAGAATCTATCAAGAAAATTGTTTCACGTAGGGTTTCATAGTTTGTAGAGTAGAAGGTTTTGAAGTAAGATTAAAAAATTCTTTGGGGAGGAGCGAAGATGGCGGCGACCTACACTGACGCATTCTGAACGCGGGGAAAAAAGAGCCATAAAAAACACAGAGTTACTGGGCACTGTGCAAAAACCGGAGGGGCTAGACCCCCCCCCCCCCCCGGGAACGCTCACAGCTCCCAAGGGACTGTTAAAAGTCCCAGGGCAAGGCTCTCCCCATCTCTCACAGACACGGAGGCCACTAAACCGGGGACTCGGGAACTCCCATTTGGAGAGGCGCCTGGTAAGATCGATCCCAACTTACAGCAGACAGAATCAGGGTCCACTTGGCCATAGATCGCTGGCCTATTGGGCTCCCCACACATCAGGCTGAACTTATACCCACTTAGAAAAGGTTGCGAGATAGTGGAAGCCTTAGCAAGGAACAAACAGGGGGCTCAGCGGGTGGTCCGCAGCAGCCGCTTGTAAAGCGGAGGGCGGGAGGTTCCCAGAGAGCGCAGGAAGCAGGGAACACAAAAGCAGGCGGGAGCGGCCAAATCTCCCACACTCAGGATAGCGCAGCTGGGGAGAGAGCACTGCTGGCAGGGCCAAATTCCCGCCAGTCCACGGCAGGTCATCTAGGGAGAGAGACAGGCGTGGGTGGGACCAGGGGTCCGTGCACCCACGGCGGAGCTGCTGGGACGAGAGGTGCACTCAGGCAGCCGGAGGATCTGGGGCTTGGGGTACCCACGGGACCGTGGCGGCGCAGACAAGAAGGGAATTAGGCACAGGGTCCAGCCCTGTGGCGAGAAGACTAGAGAGAAACCAGAAATCGGGACCATAGCTGTATCCTGGAAAATCCAGACATATCAGGTGTGGAGCCAGACCCTGTCAGCCTCCGGGAAGACAAACAAAGCCCACAGAATTTGTGCCTGGGCAAACAGGCCCATATCATCAGAACCATTACAGGCTGATAACTCAGAGTGCAACATAGAGAAGTCTGAATTGGGAGCAGTGAAACAATCCTGGTTCATTACTCACAACCTGGGAATACGCTGCACCAGATCACAGTGCCTCTGGCCATTAAAATCACAGTGACCTTGAAATCCCCCTGTAAGCAACGACAGATAGCCAAGTAACTCGTCCCCTGCACCAAATCATCCACTGTGGTTCCAAACACAGAAAACAGACAGCTAAATGCATCCAATGGTGAAAGGTCAAAAAAAAAATAGAAATCAAGGAATTATGACTGCAACAAAGCAGAACCACCCTAGCTCATCCAATTTGGATGACCACACACCAACAGAAACACATGAAAACATTGACAACTCTGCAGTATGGAAAGTGATAGAGTCCCTGCAAGATGAACTTAAATCTATGAAGGAATTCAAGGAAACCACAATTCTACAAATCAAAACAAGGAACAACACCATTAAAGAGCTCCAAGCCAAGGTGACAGAGCTTGAACAGGAAAAGGAAAAGGCCATGAAAGATTTTCATACAAAAACAAGCAAGCTGGAGAAGGAAATGTACAAAACGAACAAAACCATACAAGACATGAAAATAGAAATAGAAACAATAAAGAAAACACAGTCAGAGTTAAAAGAGGAAGTGGAGAACCAAGGAAAGAGAACAGGAACTACGGATGTGAGTATCAACAATAGGATGCAAGAGATGGAAGACAGGATCTCAGGCATGGAAGATTCAGTGGAAGAAATCAGTACATCATCCAAAGAAAATGAGAAGGCTAAAAAATCTCTCACCCACAACATCCAAGAAATCAAGGACTCATTGAAAAGACGGAACCTAAGAATTATAGGTATAGAGGAAAGAGAAGACTCCCGACTCCAAGGTCCAGGAAATATCTTCAACAAAATCATAGAGGAAAACTTCCCAAACCTGAAAAAAGAGATGCCAATAAAAATCCAAGAGGCATACAGAACACCAAACAGATTAGACCAGAAAAGAAACTCCTCTCGCCACATAATAATTGAAACCCCAAATGTACAGAACAAAGAAAGAATATTAAAAGCTGTAAGACAAAAAGGTCAAGTCACATACAATGGCAGACCCATCAGAATTACACCTGACTTCTCCCCAGAAACGATAAAAGCTAGAAGGGCCTGGTCAGATATACTACAAGTCCTAAGAGATCATAGATGCCCAGCCAGACTACTTTACCCAGCAAAACTCTCTATCAACATAGATGGAGAAAACAAGATATTCCATGACAAAATTAAATTTAAACAATATCTACCCACAAACCCAGCCCTACAGAAAATCCTAGAAGGAAAATCCCAACCCAGAGAAGAAAACTCAACCCAAGAAAACAAAGGGAATAGAAAACCCATTAGCAACTAAATCAAAAGAGGAACAGAACCACCGCCTATACCAAACTAATGGGAAATAACAACCCCAGGTCACTAATATCCATCAACATCAATGGACTCAACTCCCCAATAAAAAGACATAGGTTTACAGAGTGGATCCGCAAGCAAGACCCTTCCATATGCTGTATACAAGAGACACATCTAACTACAAAAGATAGACACTGCCTCAGAGTAAAGGGTTGGGAAAAGGTTTTCCAAGCAAATGGACCCAGGAAGCAAGCTGGAGTAGCCATCCTAATATCAAACAAAACAGACTTCCAACTGAAGTTAATGAAGAAAGACAAAGAAGGGCACTATATACTCATTAAAGGGAATATTCATCAAGAGGAAATTTCAATACTGAACATCTATGCCCCAAATACAAAGGCACCTACTTTCGTAAAAGAAACACTTCTAAAACTTAAAGCGCACGTCGATCACAACACATTAGTAGTGGGAGACTTCAACACCCCACTCACAACAAAGGACAGATCATCAAGACAGAAGACAAACAGAGAAATATTGAGTCTAACAGAGATCATGAAACAAATGGACCTAACAGATATCTACAGAACGTTTCACCCAAACACAAAGGAATACACCTTTTTCTCAGCACCCCACGGAACCTTCTCCAAAATCGACCACATAATTGGTCACAAAGATAGTCTCAGTAGATACAAGAAAATTGAAATAACACCTTGTATCTTATCAGACCACCACGGAATAAAGCTGGTCTTCAACAGTAAAAGAATCAACAGAAAGCCTACACACACATGGAAATTGAACAGCTCCTTACTGGATGACCACTGGGTCAGGGAAGAAATAAGGAAGGAAATCAAAGACTTCTTAAAATCCAACGACAATGAAGACACAACATACCCAAACCTATGGGATACATTGAAAGCTGTGCTACGAGGAAAGTTCATAGCACTAAGTGCTTTCAAAAAGAAAATTGTGACAGCTCATATTAGTGAACTAACAGCTAAGCTGGGTGAATTGGAAAAAAAAGAAGCAAACACTCCCAAGAAGAGCAGAAGACAGGAAATCATCAAACTTAGAGCTGAAATCAACAACTTAGAATCAAAAAGAACTATACAAAGAATCAACGAAACCAAGAGTTGGTTCTTTGAGAAAATCAACAAAATAGACAGACCCCTAGCCAAATTAACTAAAAGGCAAAGGGAAAGAACACAAATCAACAAAATCAGAAATGAAAAGGGAGAACTAACAACAGACATTGAGGAGATCCAGAAAATATTCGGACATTACTTTAAAAATCTATATTCCACTAAATTTGAAAACCTAAGCGAAATGGACAATTTCCTCGATAAATTCCACCTACCAAAACTAAATCAAAATCAGAATAACAGCTTAAACAGCTCAATAACACCTAAGGAAATAGAAACAGTCATTAATAATCTCCCAACCAAAAAAAGCCCAGGGCCAGATGGCTTTAGCACGGAATTCTACCGGACCTTCAAAGAGGAACTAACACCATTACTTTTCAAACTCTTCCACCACATAGAAACAGAAAGATCACTGCCAAACTCATTCTATGAGGCCACTGTCATTCTGATTCCTAAACCACACAAAGACCCAACAAAGAAAGAGAACTTCAGACCAATCTCCCTCATGAACATAGATGCAAAAATACTTAATAAAATACTAGCAAACCGAATTCAAGAACACATCAAAAGTATCATACACCATGATCAAGTAGGCTTCATCCCTGGAATGCAGGGATGGTTCAATATACGAAAGTCTATCAATGTAATTCACCACATAAACAAGATGAAAGAAAAAAACCACATGATAATCTCGCTAGATGCAGAAAAAGCATTTGACAAAATCCAACACCCCTTCATGCTAAAAGTTCTGGAGAGAACGGGCATACAAGGACCATACCTAGAAATAATAAAGGCAATATACAGCAAGCCAGTAGCCAACATCAAATTAAATGGAGAGAAGCTTGAAGCATTTCCTCTAAACTCAGGGACAAGACAAGGATGTCCACTTTCACCATATCTCTTCAATATAGTACTTGAAGTCCTTGCTAGAGCAATAAGACAACTAAAGGAGATCAAAGGGATAAAAATTGGAAATGAAGAAGTCAAATTATCCCTACACGCAGATGATATGTTAGTATACATAAGCGACCCCAAAAACTCCACCAAAGAACTCTTACAGCTGATAAACAACTTCAGCAAGGTGGCTGGATACAAAATTAACTCAAAAAAATCAGAAGCCCTTCTTTATACAACAAACAAATATACCGAAAAAGAAATAAGGGAAACAACTCCCTTCACAATAGCCACAAACAACATAAAATCCCTGGGAGTAACTCTAACCAAGCATGTAAAGGACCTATATAACAAGAACTTCAAGCCCCTGAAGAAAGAAATGGAAGAGGCCTTTAGAAGATGGAAAGATCTCCCATGCTCATGGATAGGTAAGATCAACATAATAAAAATGGCTATCCTACCAAAAGCAATATATAGATTTAATGCAATTCCTATCAAAATACCAACACAATTCTTTATAGACCTGGAAAAAGCTAGTCTCAACTTCATATGGAACAACAAAAAGCCCAGAATAGCTAAATCAATCTTGTCCAATGAAAAAACATCTGGAGGTATCACCATCCCAGATTTCAAGCTGTACTACAGAGCAACAGTAATAAAAACAGCATGGTACTGGTATAGAAACAGACCAGTGGATCAATGGAATCGAATTGAAGACCCAAACATGGATCCACACACCTATGGCCAACTAATCTTTGACAAAGAAGCCAAAAACGCACAATGGAAGAAGGACAGCATCTTCAACAAATGGTGCTGGTCCAACTGGATGTCCACTTGCAAAAGAATGAAATTAGACCCATACCTATCACCTTGTACAAAACTTAATTCCAAGTGGATCAAAGACCTTAACATAAGGCCGGCCACACTAAAGATACTAGAAGAAAAAGTAGGAGAAACCCTCGAACTCATTGGCACAGGTGACAACTTCCTGAACAGAACACCAACAGCTCAGGACCTGAGATCAACAATCAATAAATGGGACCTCATGAAACTGAAAAGTTTCTTTAAAGCAAAGGATACTGTCATTAGAACAAAACGGCAACCAACAGACTGGGAGAAAATCTTCACCAACCCCACATCTGATAGAGGGCTATTATCTAAAATCTACAAAGAACTCAAGAAACTAAACGCCAAGAAACCAAATAATCCAATCAAAAAATGGGAGATGGAGCTAAATAGAGAATTCACAAAGGAGGAATCCCTAAGGGCTGAGAGACACCTGAAGAAATGTTCAACATCCTTAATCATCAGAGAAATGCAACTCAAGACGACCCTGAGATTCCACCTAACACCTGTTAGAATGGCTAAAATAAAGTGCTCAAATGATAGCGCATGCTGGCGAGGGTGTGGAGAAAGGGGTACCCTACTCCATTGCTGGTGGGAGTGCAGGCTTGTGCAACCACTATGGAGGTCTGTCTGGCGATATCTTAGAAATCTAGGAATAACCTTGCCTCAAGACCCAGCCATACCACTTCTGGGTATACACCCAAAGGACCTCTCACGGAGACATAGGGAAGTCTCCTCATCTATGTTCATAGCAGCCTTATTTGTAATAGCTAGAAATTGGAAACAACCCAGATGTCCCTCAACTGAAGAATGGATTAAAAAATTGTGGTACATCTATACAATGGAATATTACTCAGCTATCAGAAACAATGAAATCATGCAATTTGCAACCAAATGGATGGATCTAGAGGAGCTCATCCTGAGTGAGCTAACCCAGTCTCAGAAGGATGCACATGGCATCTATTCACTTATAGTAGGATTTTAACTATATCGTACAGGATATCTGTACTACAACCAACACATCAAAAGGAACAAGGACATAATTTTTTTTTTATCTTTTTATTTTTCCTTCTTTTTTCTTTTTTTCTCTTTCCTTTTCCCTTCTCTTTTTCTTCTCTTTTTTTGTTGATATTCTTTGTTTTTGTGGGTTTGTGTGTTTGTTGGTCTTTTTTTTTTAGTATTCCCCCAGTAGCAATGAGACACCATTCACTGGCAGTACTGCCTCGTAGGTCCCCGGTGAATGAAGAGGCTCTTGGCCCTCATATGACACCTAATCTGTGGTGAGAGACTGTTAGGCAGGGACACCCCACCCCAGAGGAACAAGACGGAAGGGTCAGGGGGGTAGGGCATGGGAGGGTGGGGCTAGGAAGTGGGGAAAGAGGACAATATGATAAGGATGTAACCTGAAGCAACAAACAAATAAATTTATCAACTAAAAAAAGAAAAGAAAAAAAAGGGCAGGGGGCAGGGCTGAAACACTGTGAATGGAACAGAGGATACAGCCATTCGGCCTGGATTTGCAGACCTCCAGGTGTAGAGAAGACGTGGAGCTAAGGTAAAATTCAAGAGAATTGTGGTATTGGCCCATGCCTTTGACTTCAGCGGAAACGGGG
>CAJQZJ010033534.1:1314155-1334343 GCA_907164525.1 Lophiomys imhausi | reverse complement strand
CCTTTCAGGCACAAAATGTATTCCATTGTCTTTGGGATATGGCTCTATAAGGACAACCTTATTTATATCTAAAATCACAAGAATTCAGGACACATTTTATAATGCTGAAGTACCACATTCTTCAGAAAGAACCTAAGTATTGATATTTCCACTTTGAAAGGCCCATCTGAAATGTTGAAGAAAGCAATTATCTTGGACTGCAGTATCGTCAAAAGCTCTGGAGAATTGTAGGATGATGGTAATGAAGACAGCTCTAAGTTAAAGGTAATTTTCTGATAAGTTGAACATTTCAAATGTCACCCAGATAATTAAGAAAGCCTATTTAGTATCCATGTTTATGGACTGTATATTTGAAAAGAAAGGGCTAATGCTTTTAGCCATTAGGGGAAGTGGTTATAAAATTCTTGACATAGTAGCTGTCTATGTACCTCCATGATATAACATGTGCCAACAATATATGAGGCTCTGAATTCAGTGACACACACACACTGTCAAACATCAAAGATATTGAATTACATCATCCAGCTGTATTGCTCTCGTTTATCCTTTAACTTTGTTGATAGCCCATAAAGTGGAATAACTGCTGTTGTACAACTGTCTAAACCATACTTAACTCAGGTCAGTTGGTCTGAATGGCAAATGTTACTCACTGAGTTATTCAATGGTCCCATGTAGTTTTTTTCCACCCAAGGTCTATCATTAAAACTGGGACTTACTGATTAGATAGGCTGCTGCCTAAAGAGCTTGGGATAGCCTCCTTTGTCCATATTCCACTGTACAGGGATTGCAAATACAGTCAGGAATAATCATATTTTAAGTATTATCCATGAATTTGAACTTGATTGATAAATCTTTACCCACAATGCTCTACCTCAGCTTTCTCGGAAAATTTTAGTACCTTTAGATATAAATTTTAATATTATTATTCTCAAACTTGTCATATGCTGGAATTTCATTATGATCATGTTTCTAAAACACTCAGCTCTGCACAAACCATTGTTGTTGGTCTTCAGTTCCACCTTGCAATATTTACTCATGCCCACATTCCTCTATTTGTCTAACTTCCTAATTCCAGATGTACTCTCTCCATGACTTTACTACATGCATACTAATCCTATTATTGGACACTTGCATTCTGATGGATAAGTAAGGAGAGCAGCCTTACAATTAAGGAGCTTGAGTGAAAATAATTCCACTTCTGTCTTTTACTGTATGCATATAAGTTATTTTATTGTGTTTGAACTTCAGGTCTATATCTATAAGAGTCCTAAAAATCCTTAAATTCTATGTTCTTTTATCTGTATTCAGAAGAAACACTTAGCTTTCAGAAATTGAAAATACAATCCCAGAAAAGGCAAGAAATAAGTTAAAATTTTAAAATGGAGTAAACTTATAAAATGAAATAGAAAATTACAAAGGGAGACAAAATCCTACAGAACATATTGAGTAGAGTAATCAATAAAATAGCCTCTAATTAGATACAAACAACTATTCTTCATTTATCATAAAAACTTTTCTACAGGATTTGCCTGATTTTGCTTAAGTACAGTCTATGAAGATCTGGCCAGAGCTGAATCTGATCTGCCTTAAAACCTGTGATAACAAAAACAAGGCATTGGTTACAGTTCCATTCATCAAAAATATTCAAACAAGCTATTGGATCAAATAACCAAGGTTTCTTTCAGATCTGACACAACTTATTCTAGCATTCTGAACTGGAATAAAGTTGATGTGCTTCTTGATAGGAGAGCACATTGGTCTCAGTCAATCAGACAAAAGATGCACTGGAAAGTCAAGGTTAATTATAGTATCATGGGTAATTTGTGAACTCTCTCCATTCAGTTTCCCAAGGAGTGGAAGCTAGCTTATAGAACATACATACTGTGCAATGTTGATATGATGATTCAAGGCATTGAAAGCAATGATCATGTACTATAATGTCTATTAAGAGGTATCGACTTCTAATCTTTGCATTCCCCAATGACTTCATATACTTTAAAATCTATAAAATCTTACCTAGATAAACATGTGTATTCAGTACTGTCTTCCACTTCTACAAAAAGAGGAGAAATGTATTTTATAATAAGTGTTGAAAAATATTACATATAAGGTGGCAAAACTAACATTTGGTTGGACACTCCTTGGAGTCCATTCTGTAGTGTGGAGAATATTCTATAGTAGATAAATATTGATTTATAAGTAATTAATACATTGAGAACTCTTGCTCATATCTCCAAGTCAAGTGCAAGGAGACAGAAATTTAAGGCTGAAAATAAATATCTGTGACAATGACTCTGAGCCCAAATGAGTATCAACTGCCAGAAAGTGGTATCTACTGTATAAAGTGACAGTGTCAGCACATAGGTAGTTTTGTTTTTGCTGTTGGTGGATTTTACCGATGGTGCTAGGAAATAGTTTAAAAGAGTATTCTTATTTTACTAAATATGAAGATCTTTTTAGTTCCTCAGTTGAAATTGTTTAGTTTAGAATAGAAATGTTCTGTACAAGTAAGATGGTTGTATGGTGACTCTCTTTTACAGCATGACAAAAAGGGGGACAGAAACAGACCAAGGACAAAGAAACTTGCAAAATAGTCCCAGGTACCAGTGCAGAAAGCTCAGTGTGCTCACTCTCCCTCCCTTTCTGGGGAAGATGATAAGAGGCTCCTGAGCTCTAGTTCTGCTCATCCTTTTGTGTGTGGTGTAAGGAAGTACAGGGTCTGCTTCCATCACCTGCCGTGACAAAAACTATTGGACAGACACCTTACTTCATAGTTCTACAATCTGTGGTGTATCTACGGTGAGAGAGAAGACAAGCTTCAACCCTGGGGACAGAGAAGGAAGATCCTAGAGGAGTACTGAAGGACAAAAAAGATATCTCTATATTCTTATAGATAAACTATGTACTTACTCAAGTTTTCACTAAAAGCCTCAGATAGCTCTCCATAAGGATAAAGTCTTTTCTTTTATTTTTTTAACTTCATTTAAAGTGTGCAAATACCAATAAGAACCTCTTAGAATTTCCCATGACCAGGATAAACCATTTGAACCCTCAAAACATATCAACTGGGATTGTGGCTTCCTGACAAAACTCATGTTCAGTATGTGAGACTCCTTGATTCAATCCTCATGCAAACAAACAAAAAATCAGTAAAATTCATAATGTAATAATGTGAAAGAAATTCTTCCATGTTACAATAATTCTGATGCTGTTCCTCTAATCTCCTTTGGTAACTGGGCCATTTGGATTGATCTTCAGTATTTCCTTCAAGATATAGTTTTCAAGACAAGGTAGAAAGATGATGTGATAACAGCTACTGGAAGCACAGACTCTTGACAGTATTCCTTCCATTGTTAACAGAAGCTACTAAGACTCATGGGACTAGGACAGTGAGTTAGTACTGTATATTAGAGAATGGTGCCATTTATTCAATTTTCTTCCTTCTGTAGGAAATTGCTATGGAAATCATGTTTTGGAACTTGTAAATCATGGGTCAGTATATCCTATGTTATAAATAAAGAAAAAATGAGTGCTAGTGGTATAGATGATATGGGGAGTTCTTGCTCAGAATGCTCCCAAAGCCCCATATTCATTCCTTAGTATTGCCGAGAGAGAAAAACAAAATAGAAAGATTCTTTTAAACTATCTTCAGTGAGTCTATTATAATGAGCTATGGCAAAACAATCACATTTACATGACAGATGTTTAAAGATGATAGAGACTATGGAAAAGGTCTCTAAATAGAAATTGCAAATAGATAATTATTTAGTTATATACTAGGCAGGAAATTAGTGAAAAGTTTGAATATTGTGTAATATTTTATGATGCAACGTCATTTTAGTGAAGTTAAACTATGTAATCATACATAGATACAAATTATAATATATTCATAATAAAAACTAGAAGAGGAAAGATTACATAACTGGTCCAATTTGCAATAATGTACCTATAAAGGATACATAAAATGTACTATCTTAAAACTATTTTTTTAATTAAAAGGTATTTCATATAACTGGTCCCAAACTAAATAAACATATAGTTCTCAAACAATATGGTTTGCTATATGAAATTTCTTAGAAATATTCTCTGCATTTATACTCTATTTCCTTACTTCCTTCTGGGGGACATAAATTTTTTACTTTTTTTTTTACAATGTATTTGCTTACAGTAGACCACTGAGAGAGTAGTGGTTCTCATCCATTTAATGCTGCCACACTTTATTACAGTTCCTCACATTGCCTACCACAAACTTTTTGCTTCTACTTTATAACTGTAATTTGGCTACTTTGATGAGTCATATCTAAATATCTGATATGCAGGATGGTCTTAGATGACCCCTTTCAAAGGGTCATTTGACCACTGGAAAGGTTGTGACCCAGGGGCTCAGGCTGAGAACACTTACATAGAGTAAAGCAGCATCAAAAACCTTACCTTTCCTGATCTGTGCAGAGACATTAGGCACTGATGTTGACTCTTTCTCAGGTGATGCTTCACTGTGGCATAGTTAGAAAGTGATAATTATTTTAATACTCATTTGGAAAACATCTGCCAAATACTTTGGCATGCTCCTTAATTTTGCATTCTTAATATAACTTATATTGGAAATTTATTCATAAATAAATTAATCCCTGCTTCTAAAATTAACTGTGAGTCTGATGTTCCCTGCCAAGACATGTGCTCGATGGAATGGGAAATTAATACTTGCCTTTATACATCACTCTGCCAACACTCTCACAAATCACCATATTTATAACAACATATGTATAGTGTAGGTTTTGTTACTCACCTGCGTGCTAGTAAATGCCAAAACATTAGCAAATGTTGCTGTGCAGGGTTGAGTCATATGCTGTCACAGAACTCACTGAAAGGGAATAGAGTACCTTCATTTCCATTCTTTCCTGGCTATGGCTAAGCTCCAGATTTCTGGGGTTTGTTGTTGGTGAACTCTGATGCAATAGCTCTTCTAGTTTCCATGATGGGCTTCACCCCTGTTTTGTGATCCTGATCTACAGACCCATTCCAAAGGCCACCGATGATGAGATCCCCAGCAGACTCAAGGAGCTTGAGTCTTAGTTCCTTTTACTCACCATGGATCCATGGATGACGGTTTATAACCATATTATACATTTCAGGAGTTTGTGTGCATAGCTCACTGAACAGCACCAAAACAATTCAGAGAGGGCAGGAACAAAGGAATAACATGGAATAATAACATTTAATTGTCATGATTGACACTTAAAGCAATGAGTGATCAAAGATGCAGGATGATTTTCTAAACCTATTAGTGTTGAATATAGAATTTTAAAGGAAAAAGTTTAAGAAGCAAAGTAGAAATACTAAAAGTGATTACAAATTTCATTGTCAATAAAAATTATACTAAATAGATACTTTTGAAAATAAACAGCATTAATGTGAAGCTGACATGAGTAACATAGAGTCAACTTTAAAATCAGATTACAAATAAAATACTCGGTCAGCATTAAAAGAAGAGCTGAGTCTGATGCATACTTTTTTCTTGTTGTGGTCTGAACAGTCCTTTTTCCAGCTAACACTTCATGGGTGTTCCTCAGTGTGCACCTCAAAGTTTAAGGCAATTGTCTCTCTATCTGTTGAGTATTCTTGACTTAAGCCACTGTTCCCCTGAGAACAGCACCAAGATTGTAAAAAAGAAGAAACTGTACCTATTTGACTCAACGACTTCATGGACATGTGCACCCCTCTTTTTTAAAAACTCTGCCATCTGCTGTTTGTTTTCCGACACAGCAAAGGAAAGTGGTGTGAAGCCATTCTATATGATAAAAAAGGATATGTTTTATAATACGTGTTTCTCAACTGAAAATATCACATCACAGATTCTGTGTTCGTAAATACACGGTGTAAAGAGTCACAAAGGACAGATCTTCCTTCATCCATGCGCCATTTTCCCACATATAGGTGCCTCCTTTCCTTGACATCATATTCCATGACCCACACCTCCTCTAAAGAACACCCCTCACAGAACTCTGCCCAAACACTCATTGGTTCAAAGCATCTAACTTCCATAGAGTTTTGCCTCCATTGCCCAAAACCGAAAACATAAAGGTTTGCATGCTCTTGTTGAATGAATGAACTCGAGTCTCAGTGCAGTTTCTCAATATATACTTACAAATATTTCTTTCCTAGATTAAGAATTATAATCTCCCAAAGTGAACAGTATTTCTTATGTACATATGAATTTGAAAAAGTTTTAAAAACCTTCTTCATATTTTTTAATGATTAAATATCCAAATTTACCTACATGCCTTTTAACATATTTTTTTCTCATTTTCTAAAGCTGCCTTATCTCTGAAAAACAACCCAATAAAACTCTCAACTACAACAGATTTGTGTTTATTTTAAGGACATGTATATAAAATTTTAATTTATTTTTATTGTTTGTGTGTATGTGATGTGTGTGGACCCAAATCCTCCAATTTTTTAAATTTTCTAAATAAAGTACAATTCTGACAAAAAAATGTGCTGTGTTGTTCTAACTTCCACAAATAAAAAAAAAACATATTTGGAGAAAAAATGTTTCACTCTTAACAGGATCAGTGAGAATGCTTGAACATTGGGACCTGTAAATGGGTTCTAGAGTCACTGCTAGAAGCATGTTAGAAGTGAAGTTGAATAATCTTTACCTCTGCTTTGGCATTAATATCTGCATTGTGCTCAAGGAGTTCACTGGCAATTATTTTGTTTCCATTATATGCAGCATAGTGGAGGGCTGTATTTCCGCTGAAATCTGTGATGTGTGGATTCTCACCATGCTCCAATAATATGGAAATACATTCCAGGTTGTTCAGCTCTGCAGCCTGTGTGTATTATGGAAGAAAATATATGTTCAATTCAAGGAAGTTAAGATAAACATTCCTACAACTGCATTGAGCCTTTACCTTAGATGAGCCAATTTAGGATTAGGTTATGTATATTATCCCTCTCTTTTAAAGATATCATCTTTTAAAGTACTCCAGGCTTGCCTGAATTCAAAATCCTCTTTCCTCAATTTTTCAAGTGGGAGAATTGCAGGAGTGTGCCACACAATACCTAGATCTGTGCCGGTTTGTTGGTTTTGGGAATGGGGGGGGGGGGAGGTGATGTTTGTTTTGCCAACTTGACATAGATTCCAAATATCTGAAGAGAGGGAGCCTCATTGTTTCTACCAGATTGGCCTGTGGGCAAGTCTGTGGAGCTGTTTCTTGACTGGGATATATGGGTGGGAGCAGATTACTGGGGTTAGTGGCATGACAGGGCAGTGGTCCTGATTACTACAAGAAAAGGAGCTGAGCAAGCCATGGGAAAATAACTGAAAAAGCAGCTTTCATTGTGGTATGTGCTTCAGTTCCTGCCTCCAGTTTCCTGACTTGAGCTCCTGCTCTGGTTTCCCTCAGTGATGGACTGTAATGTCGAACGGTAAGTCAAATAAACATTTGCTTCCTGAATTAGTTTTAGTCGTGGTTTTATCACAGCAACAGAAACCAAACAAGGACAAGATCTAATCCATTTCACACTGAAACTACTGTCCAAACACTACCTTAATCTAGGGTGTACAGTCTTCATCATCCTGGACATTAATATTGCAGCTGTTTTCTATTAACAGCATTATCATATCAGGTTGGTTATAAACACAGGCATAGTGCAGCGAAGTCCTGCAAATTGAAAGGACAATTTAGGAAATTATGGACTACTACACCAAAGTCCATTCAACTGTAATTATTAAGTAGTATGTAAACTCATTTCCTTCTGACATAAGAGTTTCAACTGGAATTTGCTTATTTATTTGTATCTGTAGTCAGATGTTCATTTTCTGTACTTTGGGAACAGTGCATGGCTCCCTAATTCAAAGCAAGTGATCTGTCACGAGATTTATCCCTGCTTAGAAGCAACCTGTCTGAATAACCGGAAAGCACCTAGTAAATTAGAAGTTGGTTTGATTTGAATTCTTCTCTAATCTGTTAACTAATAGTTACATCAAGGGCTTCCTGTTATCTCCATAACTCAGTTTCTTCATCCATCTGATGGGGATTAAACAGTAGCCATCCTACATAGTGCTACTGAGGTGCTTCAGTTCAAGTCTGCACAAAGCCTGGCCAAGTGTTTCCCACACCCGACAGCACAGCATTTGGTGGATAACTACAATGATAACTCTTCCTACTGCTATCAAACATAGAATCTCAATGAAGATGAGTCACAGAATTTTACCTGCTGTACAGATGCAATTTTTTATTCAAATAAGTTTACTATTTTTAAAAGTTATGTTGTTTCTGCTGGCCTTGAACCTGGTAATTCTTCTAAAGTATCCTCCTGGTAGGAAGGGTTGCAGGCCAGTACCACTGTGACTACCTTTCTTTTAATCACATGTTAGTATCTCTGGCATTAGAATGCCATTTATAATTCATGATATTTTACATCTATAATTGGTAATATTTTAACTTTGTTACTATACAAAATAAAAAGTATCATATCATGCAATCCATTGTATCTTGCATTAAATGATACATAACAAAATTCACAGATTCATGGGATATTTTCTAAGTATAATTTACGTCTTCAAACAACTATGGTAAAGGAGGTTTAGAAAAACAATGACAAAAGACAAAAATCTAAATACATTGATTGTTTTTTTCATTTTTTAATGCTCAGAATTAATCTTTCCATATTTGCTGCCAACAGCAACATAACTTTGTCCTTATGTTATAGACACAGTGTCCATGATAATGCAGATGCAATTGGTAGTAAAGCAGACCATCTTTGGTTCCCTTGTGGCCATTTATGCATCCATGGACTCACAACAATTTTAGGCAAATCTCTCTAGAATAAGATAACCCACAGAATCCTAGGTCCCTTGTTTTGATTTTCAAGAAGTTTTAAGCCAACAAAAATGCTAGAGATTCAAATGAGCATTGCTCATTTTATTCATTGTTTAAATTAATAGTATCCAAAGACACATACTTCTCTTTTTATTATTCATTTTACATCCTGATCACAGACCCCTCTGTCTTCTCCACCCTGTTTCACTCTCCCACACTTTCCCATTTCCCCCCTCTCCTCAGAAAAGTGGAGCCCCCCCCCCTCATCAACACACCCCAGCTTATCAAGTAACATCAGGCCTAAGAGCATCCTCTTCCAGTGAGGCTAGACAAGGCAGCCCAGCTAGGGTAAAATGATCCACAAACAGGCAACCGAGTCCATGTCAGAGTCAGATCCCACTCTAATTGCTAGGAGACCTACATGAAGATCAACCTGCGTGTCAGCTACATATGTGTAGGGGCCCTAGGTCCAGTCCATACATGCTTTTGGTTGGTCCGTCAGTCTCTGTAAGCCTGCAGGGGCCTAGGTTAGTTGACTCTATTGGTCTTCTTGTGGAGTTCTTATGATCCTCAGATCCGTCTATTCTTTCTCCACCTTGACACCTAGTATTTCTAATATTTAATATCACAATTAAAAAGTCATCATATTTTAAATCAAATGTGACATAACTTTAAATTATATGATATATTTTAGGACATGTGATGTAATTTAAGTAAAGAATAATTATCTGCTTAATTGTTTTTTACAATCACCCAATTTCGGAACAGCTTTTTTTGTTGTTGTTTTTGTTTTTTTTTGTTTGGTTGGTTTTTTACAAAAGAGGAGAAAAGTTTCTGTTAAAATTAAGGCAAGTTTTACTTTTCTTAACTTCTTCATTGGGCAGGAACATATAAAGGTTTAAGAATGGAAAGATCATAAGAGACAGCAGCATGCATATGTTGCATATTAGATATCCAAGTAATATGTAGGGAATTAAAAGATTGATAGGGTGGATAAATACAGTTGGAAAACTCAATAATTTTAAAGAAAACAGTTGTAAAACAAAAGAAAAATTTTGCAACAATAATTTATTCTTCTATCCTTCATTTGTATGAAGATCCGAATTAGAAGACTAGGAGAACCACTCAAATTTACACTAATGAGTAAAGAAGCTTGTGGACTATGGAAAATCTACTGTTGAGTGACATTGGCAGCCCTTGATATCCTAGTATAAAATAAGAAGGAAAGAGGGGCTGGGGCAATGACTCAGCTGGTGAAGTACTTCTATGACCTGAGCATCTGAGTTCAGAACCCCAGCACCTTGATGAACTAGTTTTGGACTGTGGAGACAGGATAATCTTGGAGCTTGCTTGCCTGCAAGTGTAGGTGAATCAGTAAGCTCCAACATAGTAAATCGAATATGGTGGGTGAGAGAACTTGTCTTAGATACTGAAGTCTTGCCACCACAGGGTAGCTCAGCCAGTACCCACAGGGAGACCTGATGGCCTGAATTTGATCAGTAGACCCCACAACATTGCAGAATAGAAAGAACTGTCAAACAGAGTTCCTCACTCATCTCCAGGCATTTTTTCTGTGCATGTGTGGAGCACACACTCACACAATTGTGCATGTAAGCCTGTACACATGTACACACAGATTTTTTAATGGGATGAAAAGCAATAATGACATCAATCTCTAGCCTTCACATCTGTACCATGCCCCCACATACAAACAACAGGCTTGTGGTAAACAGAACCATCTTCCCTGCTAAAAATTTCTTCAGAAGGTCCCTCAGCAAACATGGGTTACACTGATGAAAGATTTTCTTTGGTAACTATTCTTTATAACCTTAACATTGATATCATATGGAAAAAATTATCTCATGATACAGTTTTCTACAATGTATCATTTAGTATTAAAAATATATATTAAAGGCTGAGGAGGTGGCTTGGGGGTCAAGAACTCTGGTTTTTCTAGTAGAAGACCTGTATTTGATTCTGATCACCCACATGGCCGTTCATAGCCATCCATAACTCCAGAGGATCCAACATCCTTTTCTGACCCTCATGGGGCATAAAAATTACAAGCAAGAAAACTGTCATATACATAAATCTATAAATTCTTTAAATGTGTACTTTAAAATAAATTACATGGGGTCTTATCAGTTAAATCACTTTAAAGGATCCAGTAAACTTCTATAAAAGAGGCAATGTTAATGAATACAGAAACCAACTGTAGTATGTTTTTTACCCCCCTTCAGGAAGGCCTAAGAGCTGGATCCTACTAAGGTGTGCAGGTCCCAGATACTTAGCGGCCTAAGGCCATCAGAAAACACAGCAAGTTCAGTGAAAGCAGAACCAAGCCCTTCTCTCACTCCCTTCTTAGGAAGAAGCCCTGAAAAGGGTTGCTTTTCCCCATTAGCCCTGACTGTCCCTAACAATCAATGCCACTCCAATTCATCTCTCCTCCCAGGTCCTATTACCTATTCCATTTGTCACATTTGTCCACTCAGATTCCGTGGTAGTTGATGAATAACTCTACTGTAGACAAATCACCCCTGCTGGCCGCCCCACAGGTTCCATTGTCATGAGGTAGTTAGGACATGCTGGCAATTCCATGCACCCATAGCCCAGGCAGAAGCGCCACAGGCGGTACCAGTGTACCTGCCCTGAGGCACTGGGTCTTGTGGCATCACCTTCCATGTCTTCCTGCATGACAGGAGCCCAGGGCCACCCACACCCATGCTACCCTCCCTGCCTGCCCCTTCTTCCACCCGCTTCCTTCCAAACCCCACAATAAAACTTAAAATCAGAGACAAATATCACCACTGTGCCACAGGAGCGTCCTGATTCAGTTTGAGTAGAATTCCTTTTTGTCACCTAGCAATGAAGAAGCGTGTCTACATGCCAGTGCATCAGCTCACAACGGCTTGCCCCACGTGCCTTCCTCAAACTCCAGTGACAGGAACTCAACCTACCTTGCACAGTTTACCTGCAAAGCCCTGTCATTTGAAGCTCTGGAGCAGAGCAATCTGACTGTCCTCCAAAGACCAAACACTGAATGGAACTGGATGATGGTTCAGCTCCTTCACAGCCCTGCTGTGCTCACCAGCTCAGCAGGCCTAGTCATAGCATTTCCGAAGTCCCTGAGGTAGAGCCCTGGGAGGGTCTCTTTGCCTGATGGATGCTGACTTGTTATTTAGTCCACTTGCATTCTTTTCTTTGCAACTTTTAGCATTTTACAGTTGTTACCCATCAGTCTCTGCTGTTACTCTGCTAGCCTAAAGGAAAAGTGTGTCAGGTCCCTTTTAAAGTTTTGATTTATTTGGATTCCTAGAGAGGCAAAGATTACAGAAGTTTATTTTTGATATTGCTACTCTTTTCTAGTGCTTAATTGAAAAATGTATTCCTTAACTCTTGGCTGTGTCCAAGCTTTTGAAAATCCTGCAACCACAGACAGTGTAAGAAGAACGTGACATCATCTAAAAATTCTCCCCTAAAGTTTCCTTGCTTTGGGGATGATATTTAAAATGGTATTTAAAATTACATAGTATATAGACATAAAATTAATATTTTTGCCGTGATCTCATACCCTGAAACACCGTGAACAAGTTTCTGAAGAGCAGGTATAAGGCCAAGTCTACCAGATCCTCAGCAGTGGTGACCCAAAGTGGAAGAGAGGAAAATGAAGCTGTAGTCTCAGAGTTTACTAAGCACAACTCCTGGAGTCTGAAGCACTTAGAGGTAGTTGGTCATAAAAACAGGGAGGTGAGGGAAAGAATTGCCCTCCTGTGAGTCTTAGCACAGGTTGTCATTTATAAGGGACTCAATGTTACACAGAAATGCTTGTTGAGCACAAAACCATCCAAATGTGTTTTCAACACTTATTCATGAATAAATTATTTGAAAATCAGCTTGAGAATATAAAAAAATGTGGTGGCTACTGGGAGTGCTGGAGAGGGATGGTTAGTGTAGTCCTACTGAGGGCTAAGAGCTTCCTCTTGCACTGGGGGACTACATGGAAACTCCTCTAGGGCAAAGTGCCCTAATAACAGGTAACAAATTCTATGTTCCTGTCCCTTTTGGTCTCTTGGTTGTAGGGCATTTATCCTGTACTATATGGCTTACAATCCAGTTATAAGTGAATATATGCCATGCACATCTTTCTGGGTATAGATTAGCTCACTCAGAATGAGTTTTTCTAGTTCCATCCACCTGGCTGCAAATTACATGGTTTCCTTGTTTCTGATAGCTAAGTAGTATTCCATTGTGTAAATGTACCACAGTTTTTGTTTTTTGTTTTTTTAATTAGTTCATCTGTTGAGGGACACCGAGGTTGTTTACAGTTTCTAGCTATTGCAAATAACTGTGTTATGAACACAGTTGAGGAGATGTCTTTGTCGTTTGGTGAGGAATCGTTTGGATGTATAGCCAGGATGCATCATGAGGTAGAGCTATTCCAAATTTTCGAAGACATCACCAGACTGATTTCCACAGTGGTTGTACAAGCTTACACTCCCACCAGCAATGGACTAGTGTTCCCCCTTTCTCCACAACCTTGCCAAATCCCATGATCATCTCACTACATGCTGAAAAAGCATTTGATAAAATCCCACATCCCTTCATGCTAAAAGTCCTGGAGAGAGTTGGCATACAAGGACCATACCTAGAAACAATACAGACATTATACAGAAAGCCAGTAGCCAATGTAAATTAAATGGAGAGAAATGTAAAGCATTTCCAGTAAAATCAGGGACAAGGCAAGGATGCCCACTCTCCCCTATCTCTTCAACTTAGTACTTGAAGTTCTAGCTAGGGCAATAAGACAACTAAAGGAGATCAAGCCCTGAGCCCTTTTGGTCTGTATCACTGGGGGTGTGCAATGGCCAAGAACTTGCTGCTCCAGGACCAGAACTGTAGATGCTGAAGACTGGGTACCCCACAAAGGAGAAGCAAGGTGCACTGGAAAGAAGATCCAATATGAACACCACAACCCTCTCACAGGGCTCAGTACAACTCTGTCACATTTTAACTTGGTCACTCACCTTTCAGCCTGTTATGATCTTTCCATTCTGGTGGGTTTGATAGTGCTCTTTTGGGTGCTAAAGTGACCAGGTGGAAGCTGGGGGCTCAATAGGCCAGGAGGACCCTTGCCTAGAGGTTGGAGCTACCTGCTCAGGTCCTAAATTGATCAGACCTGCAAGCTATTCCACTGCTGCTACCTTGCATGGCTGCAATGTTCTTCTGAGTGTTTGGATATCCAGGAGAGTAACCTGTATTGTCCAAAGTCTTTCTTGGTGAGCCCAAATATGGTTGCATTTCTCAGACTACTACTCTGCTGGATATATACCAAGGTGGTCCAGCAGTTCTCCTGTAGCTCAGAATGTGCTGTGGGTCGCCACCATAATCGTTCTGCTGAGAATATACCCATTCCCATGGCTCCACTCATCCTTTTTTCAGTGTTAGACATCCTGTATGGAAGCTGGAGGCTCTTAGAATAAAGTTATCCTGTTCATACCAAGGCTACCTGGTATTTCTGTGACTGCCTGGTCTGTTTTTCTGTGTGTCTGAAAGTCTCAACCAGGGACCTTTATTTGTCCCTGGGTTTGCCAGGTGAGCACCAGCAGGTTCGTGTCTCTCAGATTGTTGCTCAGAATGCTTATGTCTCTGTGATGTTCTAACTGGTTTCCCCTGCACTCAAAATGTGTCCGTGAAGGATGCCACCATCTTGGTCCCTGCACCTTTTTGTTTTGATGAGATAATTCATGCCACAGTTCCCCAACATAGGTTCCAATGTACAGATGTCCCCTAAAGATATGTGTTCTTAGTAGTAATAAAATTATCTGAATCCCTAATAGGTCCTTTGGATTTAAGAGAACACTGCTGCATCATGACTCTTCATCATCTATGCATATAAGAAAAACAAGAGTTTTTCTTTCATGCCCAGTAGAAATAAACACCAAAGTATGCTGTGATTCCTCTACAGGGTTTACAGCAGGCACACAAGAAACTATCAGAGTGAGTCATGAATGAAACTTGGATTAGCCCAATTTCATTGTAACTAGAGCTGAACTAGAACTTCTAGAATCTGACTCAGATAATTTTACTTTAGCAATGTTTAAGCACAACAAAATTTTGGACAAAAAAGGTCATATAACAATTAACTCCGTCCCATGTGCACAAAATAAGATATGTTTACACTGAGATACTTTAGAGAGTATATCTAGATTCTTTCATAAGAGCACTGTTGACTAAGATAGTGGCCAAGATTTAGGGTCTAGGATTTTTGACTGCTATAAACATAATTCCTGTGGTTGATGTCAGGATTGGGCTAGATCTTAGATAATACAGATGTCACTTAGGCACAAGTGACAACTTTCACATGCATGGGTTTTATGGTCTAAAAGCAATACTCATGGTTTTAAAGGGAAAGGTTCTGGGATGAGTAAAAAAATACCTGGAAGAATTTGGGCAGAACATGTCTCATGAGACAGAAAAGGATCACCAGGTTATAAAGCATCATTCGTGGCATTGCAGAAAGAGTAGATAAGCAAACTCATTTTACTAACAGC
The DNA here is from genome assembly GCA_907164525.1 of Lophiomys imhausi. Lineage (NCBI taxonomy): Eukaryota > Metazoa > Chordata > Mammalia > Rodentia > Muridae > Lophiomys > Lophiomys imhausi. Next base: position 1,318,964 of record CAJQZJ010033534.1, on the reverse strand, counting down.
ATAAGCTGTATGCTTAACTTTCCTGGCTTCTCCACTGTTTATCTGTGTCCACAAGGTCTTTTTACCCTCTACATCTCACCATTTCTAAGTTTTTAAAGAAAAAGTAGCAGCTATAATAGAGGCCATGGTTAATACATTGTCTCTGTGGCTAGTTTAATTAATACAGGCAAGCACAAGAGAATTAAAAGAATATCTATCTGAGGACCAAGGAACGGTGAAAATGCAATTTATTATCCACGAGTATTATTCAGAGATCACTTAAGAGACTTTATCTATCTCTTTGTATAGATCATTAATTTAACCATCAATAGTATGAGAAAAATCTGACACATTAAGGCAACACATGCCAGGAAATTTTTGACAACCAAAATTGTGCTTGAGCAACAAATAATCTATAGTAGCTCTATTTTGTAAAACTGGTCCTCAATTCACCTATCTCATGGGTGATTTCTGCTACTAACGTTTTTGCTGTAATATTAGTGGTCTTACTAATCATAGAGGCTTTTTTTGAGACTTCTCTCTATTCCAGTAACAATTCTTGGAATAGGCATTAAAAACATAAAAGCAATCTGTAACAAGTCAAAGAATACTATCTCTTATTACAGATGAGTCTTGTGTTCACCTCCCTGCCCCCAACAAAAGGCATTTGTATTCTGCATTGACACACTGAGGGTAAATGAGCTAAACATCCAGTAAATATAATAGTGTCATTGTTTGGGTTAGTCATAAGTTTTTTTGTTCCCCAAAGTCACATTGATGAGTTAGTCTTGATGTTTTCCCAAGTCATCAGTTTACTCTTTGTCTTCTGACATCTCCTTTTGATGGATCTGTCATCAGTTTTCAGGTGTTTCATTGGTCCACCGGTCTCTAGATGTTCTGGTTGGATGCTTCAGGTCAGTAGCCATCTGAGACTTTGTTCATTTTTCTGTAAAGACATTTTGCCTCAATGTTAACAGAATTTCAGGTTCTTTCTTTTATTTAACATTTACTTAAGTTGAGTCTCCTTTAGGGCAAAAATGCTTTTAGTCAGCAGAAAAAAAGTCTTATTCTTTCCAGTAAAAATTTCAAGTTAACATAACTAAAGGTGGTACAGCATATGGGGATATAAGTGTGTGTAGCCTGCTGTCCTCTCTTTTAACTTAAAAAAATTGTCATTTAAATATTTTTGGCATGTTAGAGTAGATTTACACTGTGTATAGTAAGGGATTTTAGTAACATGATTGATATTAAAATTACTCAAATTATTGCCTATCTTAAGCAGAACCAATATTAGCATTTAGTTATAAGGAGAATCCTAGGCAGGACGTGTATAGAGTTATTTGACAAAGTCAATTTCCAGATAAGATGTAACACTACTTTCATGGAGCTCCCAGGGTCTCATGTCATGCCTGGGGCTGTTGTCTCTCGCTGATTAGTTGGAGAGAGGTACCATGCAGTGAATTTTAATATAGATACATACCTGATAGCAGGGAATGTGCAGGACACAGACAGTCATAGTTGAAGGCTTCAAGATGATGTCAATTTGTTACTAATTATGCACTAGAAACTTGGAATAAAATAATGTCTACCCTGTATAACAATGCCTTTAATAGAGGATAGGCTTTTGTGAGTTTTGTATAGAAACCTCCCTTGCCAGTGACTGATAATTTATCACACCAAGGCAACTATAAAATTTTCAAAGGAACCCAGAATCTAATTAACAGTGGTTTTAATTTTCTAAAAAAAAATTAACTTAAAGGTTTAAGATTTGAGATCACTAAAATTAAAAGCAATTTTAATTTAGACCTTAAGATTCTTTTGTTAAGTAACAGGATATTTAGAAGTACCTCAAAAATCGTCTCAGAAAATACTGAAAAGAATACTATTGCATTTTTTTCATGTAAGCATGAAAGTTCAAACCCAGAAGATATTGTAAATTAAAGCAAAAAATGTGAATAATATCAAAGAGTAATAGTTCCATTAAGGAAGAACTCATTAGACTTTAGTGTTTACTATTTTTGTAGGCAGTGCAATGTAAAACAGTCTCAGACTATATTAAAATAAATTTAGATGAAAAGCTTCAATATAATTCGTACTGATTGTACTTTTGGTTTAACTCCCTTTTGCCTCCAAGGAAATTTGAGAAACATGTAATTATATTTGTATCTTCTGACTATTGCCCTAAAGAAAAAAATATTTCAAAACTTTCTTGATTTCAATTTACTCTTATTTTTTCTTTTTTAATCCATTCCAAGACTGTTTACATTGTTATTTTTACTTTTTGATATGTTGTCAAAAGCATAAATTTAAAAATACAGTTTTAAGTAATAAAAGATAAGATAAAATTTCTCATTTTGATAAACTGTTAATGTATTACTGGATGGATGCATAATTTGACCACACAACCATCTGTTAAATATACATGATTTCACAGGGACTTTGTTTTTAGTTACTTGCTTTTAGTCTTAACCTTGAAAATATATAGGAGGCCAAAACTTGCCTTTGTAAATGAGTCATTTTTGCAAGTTAGCTCTGAGTACATTAAATATTTGATCATTTATAAGGTGATTGACCAAGAACTTGTAGGTCTTGTTTTTAACAGTTTACAACAAGTTAGTGGCCTTTATACAATTAGGATTTTACACTTTTAAACTTATAATTAATTTTTTAACCTAAGTATAGCTTTATAAAATTAGGAATTTGTCATAAAAATTCATTATAATCCAAAATATCCTAGAGATTTGCATTGCCTTGAGTCTAAAAAGAAGATATAAATAATAAGCAGAGGCCTCATTAGGACTACAAAGTTTTATATGTGTTGCCTTTTACCCATAAAAGCCACAGCTGTTCATGGCTTTCCTACTGGGCAGGTTTTTTTCTGCTATTGTTCATAGTGCCAGCAGTTCTATTTGACTGCCATGTTTCAATAAAATTGAGCTGAAGAAACAAAGTAAGCCCTTTTTTCTCTTTCTTTCATTTTTATCTCCAAACTACTCATTTCCCATCCATTCTAACTCTGTTTACTAGACTTCATCCTCAAGTCCCTCATTCCTAATGTTTCCTTCCACTATATCTTTTCTACATTCACAATCCTTCTGCACATTATTTTTCAAGTTAAGTTTCAAATTAGGTTGATTTCCATTCTCAGTGCATCTCTTTCCTTCATGTGCTAATTCATAAATGAGGTCAGTTAATGTTGATCCTCAGCCTTCCTTAAGGATTCTCATTTTGTGTGGGGGTGTGCAAACAAAGCTGGAATATTCTAATTCTTCTAAGTCCAGTCAATAAACTACCACCCAAATTTATAGCAGAGTCAGAAAAATACCCAATGGCTATGAAACATTTAATAAAGTCTGATGGACTACAGCAAGCTTAGACCTTTTGAGCTATATCACCTGGAGTGGGTAAAATCTTTGAGGAACATGTAGAATTATATACAGCATATATCACCTTACCCTTTTACAGAGTCATGTACAAAAGCACTGAAAGTAATCTCTGTAAGATTTTACAATCCTAAATCTATAGAATTTTAGATGTAAATTTAAGCAATAGCTGTGGGTACTAGTAAGGGATTTATTGTGATGAGCTACCATTTTAGCAGAAGCATTATTTAACAAGTTAATAATCTGATCAGCTTCAGATGATATATTTTTGTAGAATTATAGCCAAGCTTTCAGAAAGCAACTCAAAGAGCAGAGCCAAATCCTAGTAGTGATAAACAGATAAGAGTGTACCCAATGATATGAGCCAAACTTTTAAATTTTGCTCTTTGTATGACATTTCAGCAGTTATTCAAACTTTGATTAGAGGAGCAGGAAAAGAAGACATCATATGATGAGTGACTAATACCTCAGGCAAACTAAATGGGTAAATTAATATAGAAATGGATTTAATAGTTTCTATTCCATAACAGATCCTTTGGATATCCTAGTGTGGCAGGAGTAGTAAACAATTTGGTTTGTCTTCCTATGGCATCCACATATATGTTGCATTCGAAATCTAATTCTCTAGGAAATAGATCCAATCAGAGCAGCAAACAGCTTTTTTTCTCCCAAGGGAATTTCTAGAAACTAGGACTGAAGGTCACACGGTACACACTGTACACATAGTGATGGATCTAAGAAAAAAATAATTGACAGATGGTAGATAGAAGGAGCAGAGACCTAGACATAGGAGTCGACATAGATGTACAGTAGATGTAGACATAGGCATTGACATAGATAAATGGATAGAAAGCATTTCAAATACTACATTCAATAAAACTGTGATGTAGCCTGTTAGGCCATGACAAAATCTGTTTTCTCTACTGACAAGTTTATTAATTGGTCACATTCCATTTAATAAACTATGCAATTTTATTTCACTGATAAATATTTATGCAATGACAAATATATTATTTCCTGCTTTGAGTTGATCATAAAAATTAGTGCTGAAAAATGAATTCTTATGAAGAACATGTAATTTACAAGCCATCGGGAGACACACAATACTGTAAAGTTTTGGTTCTTATATCTGGTTTAAAGCATTATCATTAGGTCCATCTGAGCTGTTTATTTCCCATATCCCACACAAGCATGTCTTCAGATATATGCAATTGTTTTCCATGTGGAAATTGTGGAGAAACAGTCCTATTTTTTCTTTTAGGTACAGAATTTGTTGAGTATTCACAATACTAAAAGTGGCATGCTTTTTATCTACATTTTGTTTTTCATTCTTCGTCACAGGATCCCCATCAGGGTTAGTAAAGTGGATGTCTCTCAGAATGTGCTGAAGCTGAAGGAGATGTGTGTGTGTGTGTGTGTGTGTGTGTGTGTGTGTGTGTGTGTGTGT
>CAJQZJ010033534.1:1281755-1314145 GCA_907164525.1 Lophiomys imhausi | reverse complement strand
TGTGTGTGTGTGTGTGTGTGTGTGTGTGTGTGTGTGTGTGTGTGTGTATGTGTGTGTTTGTGTCTTTTATTAAGTGTCTTAGCACTTAATACAGAGAACTGAAATGGGCAATGATTAGTTTTATATTATTCCCTTTAAATGTCAGTGTTACTGAGCGTAAAAGAGGGAAGAATTTCAAATTGTATTTCATGATACATTTTAAAACAATCTGCTTGTTTTGGGAAAAATCTAAATGAATAATCACCAATAATAATTTTAGGTGCATATGTTTGTTAAGCACTCTCAACACCTATTCTTCTCTAAGAGTTCTTAGGGTGACAACCAAGAGAGTGAGACCCTTAACAGAGACATAACTTGAGGAAGTACTTCAGATTACTTCTCTAAACTACCTATCACATAAAGTTACTCTTGATTGGCATATGAAGAATAACATTAAATCTCAACTAGAGTATTTCAGGAGAAAAGACTTAGTTTCAGTAACTAGCATGCACTGGAGAACACTTTATCTTCCAGAAGTTAATATTTCTTTTAATAAATGTTTTAATTTAAGGTGTATCTTCCCCCAATATCCCCCTTTTACTCCAATAAAAGGCTCTTTTTCTTAAAACAATAAATATAATACAAAATAATAATTTCTTGCCTTAACTTATTTTCAGCTGTTTGAGTATCAAATTGCTGACAAAACATCTCATTGTGGGAGTGCTGCAGAGCATACACAGCTTTAGTACAGTGTAATTTGCCTCACTCATATCCAACTCAAATTTGTGATTTGTTAATCATTTCAGTGATGTGTTAGAGAAACAATTACTCTTTATAATATAGGTGGAAACTGAGACTGAACAACTAAAATGCAACCAACCTAGTATTCCCATAAAAATGTTATCTGTGTATTTGGAAGAACTTAGTATTTGGATAACGTATTATAAGCCAGAAATGTCACTGGGATAGTGTGAGAAAAGTCCCGTGGAGTGGGTGAAAGGGATAATTTCTCTTTTAGATGATAATGCCCTCTTGGAAGGTGGTGACCCAGATTCTTCATGTGCTTAAAAATTTCCATACTAGGAAGCTTAGAGCTACAAAAAATTATTTCATGTCACCATATTGGATTATAAATTTTGTCATCAATGTCACTACTCAATCATAACTAATTTTAATTATTTCCATGAATAATGGCTTATTTTTCTGGGATCAAATCCACAAAGGCTAAACAGATGCTGTTTGTTTTAATTACTTCACTCATATTTGAGAGGAATTGAGCATCTTGGTAATCATCTGTTGTGAGCAGCCCCACCTAGGCCTAGCTGAAATAAAGAATCAAGGAGACCATGGTCAGAGAATGTTATGTGTACTTGAGGGTCATCTGATAGAGGTAAGAAACTTGGACTTGGTCATGCAGGTTAGGATAAAACAGACCATAGGTGAGATGAAGGACACAGGTCATACAAAGCAATATGAGGAAGCATGAATTAAAATCTAAGTCCTCAACCATGTGCCAGCTAGACTTAATGAAATATATATTTTCACCACATTAGTAAAGTCATCTCTCAATTCTCGAAAGTTGATTCCATGTCTTTAAATTGTGCTGAAATTGTTGATCATTCTTGTAAGTTTTCTGGCAGAATTGGAAATCTTAGGTATAATATCATATTTTTGACAAATAAAGACAACTTGATTTCTTCTTTTCTTATTTGTAACCCTTTAATTTCACTGTATGCCTTTATTGTTCCAGTTAGTACATCAAGTACAATATTGAAAAGGACTGGACAGTACTGATTCTTTTAAGATTCGATTGGGATTGATTCAATTTTTTTCCACTGAACTTGATGCTGCCTGTGAGTTTGTCATAGAAACCCATTCTATTGAAGTATACTTCCTCCAATACTGTGCTGTAGAACTTTTTATCATGAAAGGATGCTGGATTTTACTAAAAGCTTTTCTTCATCTTTTAAGATGATCATGTGAACTTTTCTTATGTCCATTTATGTTATTTGTCAGAATTGAAAACTATCTTTCAAACACAAAATCTTCTTATCTAGAATATAGAACAAATACATGGCCTTCATGAAACCCTGAATCAGGAGCTGTGTTTTTTTTTTCTTTTAAAAAAACAATGTAATGGAGTAGTATAAAAATAACAATTAAGAGGTCACTTATTTTGTATTCACAATTCCAGGAGTCATGGTGTATATGACAGGATTGTGTGGGCAAAACAGTAATTGAATATTGTCCTCCAATTTAGAGTCTTTGTCTTATGCACATAAGGTCTGGTTGTGGATCTCTTCACCTGCTCCTATCTGCTGCCAAAGAAAGCACGTGATGTTGACTGTATAATCTATGAATATAGAACAATATCATTTAGAAATCTTCATTGGCTGCTTTGTTTCTGTTTCTGATTGTTTTGATTTTTTGTTTTGTTTTTGTGTGTGCTCTTTGGTTCTACCCTGGGTCTCTGGACTATTTAGTCTCCAGTTCCTGGTCATCCAGCCAGTGTAGGGCTTGGGTACCCTCTTATGAGGTAGGCATCAAGTTAAACTAAACATTTGCATTTGTTGACCACTCCTACATTTTCCTGGCAACCATTGGCCCAGTACATCTTTCAGGCAGGACCCATTTTATGTCAAGTGTTTTGCAGCCTGTGTCTATGTTCCTATATCTTCTAGAGTACCTTCTTATGCCAAAGAGGGTAGTTCATAGGAGTAAACTTTATGCAGATACTAGGTAAACCCCCTGTGTGTAGATTGTCCTTGGCAATAGGGTCTCACTGTCAGTTTTCAGAGAGCATCAACCTCTCTCCTAGCATCAGCTTGGGTTGTGTAGGGATGTCCACAGGATCCCTTGGTTAACAACTGAAGTGACTGTAACCCATTCTAACCTTAGGAAACATTGCCTGTCTCTGAAAGATGGCTAGTTCAGACTCTGTATCCTCTACTACTAGTAGTTGTAACTAGTGTTACCCTCTTAGATTCCAGGAAGTTTACACTGCATTAGGTTTCTACAAGGCCTCCAAATTCTTTCCAATTCCTGCCATATCTCCTTGCACTCTCTCCTTCCATCCATCCCCCCCCCACCAAACTGACCCTTCCAACTATGGCCCCAAGTGCACTGGCAGAATCTATTCCAGTTCCATTACCAGGAAGATCCACTCTTCTCCCACAGAGTCGTCCTCTTTAGCTCATCTCTCTGGGTCTGTGGATAGCAGCCTGGTTATCATTTCCTTAACAACTAATATGCATTTATAATTGAATACATATAGTGTTTGGTTTCTGAGTCTACGTTACCTCACTCAGAATAATTTTTTAATGATTGCATCCATGTAATATTTTCTTGTGTTCCCAATTGTATATACTTCAAAAACATTTTATTTGTGTTTTCCTTTTTCAATCACCCTAAATAAATATTTTGCCTTTTCATATATGCATATACTTGACTCTGGTAGATTCATTTGATGTCTTTGTAGCATTGTTTAAAATCATGTTATAAAACTTCATACATTATACGATAAGGTATGTTTGTCTCTTTGGCAAGTATCTCTTTGACCATTTTGTGTCACTTTTGCTTTTATAAATAATGGACAGTTTCATTTTATTATAGATATACTCATGGTGTGTGTGTGTGTGTGATTTTCAATGCTGTTGAATTTCAGTAATGCTTTTGATAATAAAGTCATTTTTACAACATGAACACTCTTGTTCTTGTAACAGAATACAGGGTTATTTCTATATCCTGGAATCTTCTTCCATTTCTTTCTATGTTGAATTTAAATGATCTCTATAGTGGTTATAAACACCTGGATACAATTATTTATATTTACTATATTTTAGAAGCAAATTGAAATGGACTTATTTTGCTGAATTTCTTTCCTCAAAACTTTAATTTGAATATAGAAACCGTAATGATATTTGAATGTTTATTTGTATCCTGTTAACATGCTTAAAGTATTTATCAGATCTAAGTGTTTTATCTCTTATAATCTTTTAAATATAGGAGTTTATTATACACAAATGGGACTGTACTGACTTCTACCTGCAGTATTTCTAGACATTCTTATCCTTTCTTTTGGATTCTTTATCTAGGTAAGGTTATTTCTTTACATCACTCCTTACAGTTAAATAATATCTGAAAGGAAACAAATGATTTGTGGAAGGTTTTAACTTGGCTTCAAATTCGAGTAGCTCATGTACATCATGGCAAAGAAAGTATGGCAGTAATGAAGAATGAGGCCACTTAATCCCATCTGTGCAGATCAGAAAGCAGAGGTTTTAATTTGACCCTCAGTTGTCTTAGTTTTCCCCACATTTCACTCCAGATTGCATATCATGGGATGGAAAAGCCATTATTCAGAGGTTTTTTCAACTATGATTTCATTCTCCATGGAAATGGCTTCACAAATACACTAAATATATTTAGTCCCTGGGTGTAGTGTAATCCAAACAAGCAGAAAAATGATATTATCCACTGTAGTAGTTAGTTTTATGTCAACTTGGCCCATAATAGAGTCATTTGGTAAATAAAACTTAATTGAGAATATACCTCCAACATTTTAGGCTATAACAAGTTTTGGGGACATTTAATTGATTGATGATTGATTAGGGAAGACAAACTCAATGTGTGCAGTGCTAACTGTGGGTGAGTGGTCCTCAGTGCTATAACAAACAAGGTAGCCAGCCTTGAGTAGCAAGCCAGAACAAAGCACTCTTCCATGGCCTTTGCATAAATCTTACCCCCAGGTCCAGGAATTGAGTTCCTGCCCTGAATTCTTGGGATGATGAAACACATGCTCTAATATGAAACATACCCCTTCTTTCCCCAAGCTTCTTCTGGTGTTTTATCACAGAAATAGACAGGTAACTAAGACTTCCATCCACTCTGACATCAACACTGTGTAGAATGAAAATTGATAGAATGCACATGGTTGTCTAATTTGTATGTTGGTCTGTGGAAACCTGTGAAGTTTTAATCCAGTTATAAGTCATCTATTGTTTTGAAAGGAATGGAAAATTTTTTTACACTTGATTATTTATTTATTTTTTAAAAAAATTTTTGAGAACTTGATTTTATTTCTTTTTTTTTTTTTTTAAAGATTTATTTATTTTGTATACAGTATTCTGTCTGCAGGTATATCTGCAGGCCAGAAGAGGGCACCAGATTTCATTACAGATGGTTGTGAGCCACCATGTGGTTGCTGGGAATTGAACTCATGACCTCTGGAAGAGCAGCCAGTGCTCTTAACCGCTGAGCCATCTCTCCAGCCCCTATTTCTTTTTTTTTAAATAATGTATTTTTTTATTTCTTCAAGTTACATCTCAATCACAATCCCCTCCTTACTCCCCCTCCAGTCCCACCCTTCCACCCTCCTCCCCCTCAACCCCCCATCTGCTTCCCTTTTTTTAGTATAAGGTATTTCTTTTTCTCCCCAACAGCTCTCCCTTTCAGTCCAACAAAGGGTTCTTTCTCTTATAACTATAAATACAATACAATACAACAGAAATAAATACACCACAATTATGAGAGTTATATGGCTTAACATACATTCCCAATGTCCAGTCCATATGCATTTGGCACCTGACTTTAACATTCTACTATCTAACCATCTCCATGAGTTTAAAATTCTATATCTAATTCAGCTTTCATACTAACTTGCCTCACAATCTTAAAAATATCTTCTTAGAACCAGAACACGCTCTTGATTCCTAAACAACTCAAAATTTAACTATGAGACTCTAGCTATCTATTCTTCAACCACCTCAGAGACCTGAGAGGGATAAATATGTCTGATTATATAGGAAGCGCAGGGCCTGCAGCTTCCAAAACTAAGAAATGACATACCAGAGGCTGCCTGGACAGTTCCCATTTTCTCTCCATACATTACAGCATCAATCTTAAGCCGTTTGGCCCTGTTTCTCTGACAGACATTGATTGTAGAGCAGGAATTATGAAGGACTTACCTACCCTGTCTTGGCAGAGCTAGGCTGTTGACTTACCTGCTTCCAAGTTTTGTCATTTTTTGGACATAAGTCTGTCTACAGTTGAAGCAAAGGGTTTTTCTTGCCAAGAGAAAGGCTTACCACCAATTCAATCATCTCCCACTGGAGATTCTTCGATGCTCATCTTCTACTTGGAGTAGAATAGGGGGTGCTGTCAGGAGCTGACATGTCTCGATATCAAAAAATCTTAAGTTAAGAAAACATCTTTGAATGCCATATTCTGCAGATCTCTTGAGGTTTTTGAAGATGCTCTATCTATCTCATATTTAGATAAGCAAATATTGCTTGTCTCTTAGCAACTTGATTTCTGAGTAGCTTAGAAAATAACTGTGATAGACTGTCATAGTAACTAACAAAATGACACGTTTGCATGACTATTAGTTTCCATTTCTCAATTATCCTAAACAGTTTATGATGGTTGGTAGCAAGAGGCCAAAACTTGACATTTCATTTTTAAGCATTACTAGGAACAAAACCTTTAAGAAGCGTTACCCTTAATTTTGTATCAATATACAAAGATCAATACCAATGTGGCCAAATATAATCTTAATTTTGTATCAATATACAAAGATCAATACCGATGTAGCCCAATACAATCTTAATTTTACATCAATACACAAGGGTCAATACCATTGTGGCCAAATATAATCTTAATTTTGTATCAATATACAAAGATCAATACCGATGTAGCCCTATACAATCTTATTTTTGCATTAATATACAATGATCAATAACAATTTATCCAAATATAATATTAATTTTGTATCAGTATACAAAGGTATAAGGCCATATTTAATAATCTGTCCTTTTTTCTTGATCTTTCCTATACTATGTCTATGTCTCATTTTTCTCAAGTCTGTTCACTCCTACATAGGAGAGAAAGAAGGATACAGAAAAGAAAAAGAGAGAAGTCCCTGGGTCTAACCTCCAAAACCCATTTAACAAGACCATTTAACAGCTTGTAGTCTCTTCCCCTAAATAACAAAATTTTCTATTATCCATCAAATAACCAAAGGGGGACAACACCCTCCCCTCCTTCTGGGGATGGGACGTTGTTCTCTTAAAATGACTTCCTGCTGATTTGGGACGTAGTAAACCTGTTTGGGGCCCAAATAAGAATGGAAAAATGGTTAAAAATGTTAATAGAATCATTTGATGTTCAGTCCTTTTGTGCTCAGCTATTTAGATGTCCTAAGAAGTTCATAGACAGAAGCTGATCTTCAGGGCTTTACTGAAGTTCTGGCTGGAGCAGTCTGTGGAGCTAAACGATCTTAGCGATTTTGAGTTGTTGTGATTGTAGACTTTTGAGGAAACTGCTATTGAGGAAGTCTGCAAGGCTGGATCATCTGGGCCACTCGTCTTCTTTGGTGTCTGATCTGTTTTCTGCTGAGGTTTCCGTTGTCCAGTTGTCCCTGGATTCCTTGAATGGATGCTTTAAATCTCCTGGAAAGATAAGAAAAGAGCCCTGCCCTAATCCTCACTCTGGGACAATTACCTTTTTTTGATGGGGGGGAGTCAGGTAATATTTTTCCTGGAGCAAATTTTGTTTTTTGACAATATATAAAATATTACTTTTCAATTCGGATTAAAGAAGAAATTATTTTGATATTTTGGAGCTAAACAAACCTTTAGTATATATATTTTGAGATCTCAAAGGACAATTTGTTTGAATTGCAGCCTGCCTTTTGTAAGTAGCTTTTAAACTTAAATCCTTCCAAATCCTATGTGCCTGTCTCTGCATTCTAAGTTTTGGGATCAAAGACATGTGGTTCCCAACTGATGGGATTAAAGATGTGCTCCACCACCCCTGGATCAAAGTTTTTCTCTGTATAGAGCTTGTTTTGTATCAGGCTGACCTTGAGCTCTGAGATCAGCCTGTGTCTAGTGTGTTGGGATTAAGGGTGTATTCTTCTTCAATGATGGGACTAGGGTGTACACCATCACCACCCTGTTTCTTGTAACTCTAGAATTTATAAGACACCTAACTCTATAGTGATCCCCCTGTCTCTGCTGGAGGTAAAGGCATGGGCTAACACCATGCATTACTTTACCTTAGTTCTAAGTTTTTTCAACTCTTGGAGGTTTGTAAAAGCAGGTTGAACAGCTGTCAACTTTAATTTATTTACAGTGTTTTAAACCTGTTACCTGCTTTTTAATGCCAAACCATAGAAATATCCTATACCTCTACAAAAAAAAAGAAAGAACTTTTAAGCTGCTATCAAGTTTGTTTAATCTCTGTGGCCACCTGCAGTCTAACATTCTAATCTTAAATTAAGGCCATTTTCCTTTCATGCCAGTAAGGCAAATATACTTTTGGTAAATTATAGTTTGAAATTTTTATATTATATTTTTATTATATTTTTAAGCTTATTAACTCTTTTCTTAAAAAAAGTATTATTACTTCTAGAACATAGTTTCCTCCCTCCTTCCCTTTCTCTCTCCTTCCCTCCCTCTCTCCTTCCCTTCCTCTTTCCCTCTCTCCCTCCCTCCTTGTTCCTCTACTTGGTACTCTCCTTCTCCTCAGATGAGGTGGGCCCTCACATATGATACTCCCTTAGATCTTGTGTCATGTAAGGGCCAAGAGCTTCCACTTTTACTGGAGCTTGATAAGGCACCCCATATAGGGTGTGGTGTTCCACTAACCTGCAGCAGATTCCATGACTCACTGGTGGGTAGAATTTTTCCTAGGATAGATATGCTAGGTTCCTATATATTTGGGTGTGTGGGTTGTAGGATAGTTATCCTCTGATGTATGGTTAATATCCATGTATAAGGGAGTACATACCATGTTTATCTTTCTGGGACTGCGTCAGCTCACTTAGGATGAGCTTTTCTAGTTCCATCCATTTGGTTTCGAATTGCATGATTTCCTCATTTCTGATAGCTGTGTAGTATTCTATTGTGTAAATGTACCACAGTTTTTCTTTATCCATTCTTCAGTTGAAGGACATCTGGGTTGCTTCCAGTTTCTGGCTATTACAAATAAAGCTGCTATGAACATTGTTGAGGCAAAGTCCTTGTGGTTTCATTTCGAATCTTTTGGATATGCCCAAGAGGTGTATGGCTGGGTCTTGAGGTACACTTATTCCCAATTTTCTAAGATATCTCCAGATTGATTTCCAAAGTGGTTGCACAAGTTTGCAGTCCCACCAGCAATGGGGGAGTGTTCCCCTTTCTCCACATCCTCGCCAGCATGTGCTATCATTTGAGTTTTTGATCTTAGCCATTCTGACAGGTGTGAGATGGAATCTCACAGTTGTTTTAAGTTGCATTTCCCTGATGACCAAAGATGTTGAACATTTCCTCAAATGCCTCTCAGCCTTTAGAGATTCCTCTTCTGAGAATTCTCGGTTTAGCACTGTCCCCCATTTATTGATGGGGTTATTTGATTTTTTGGTGTTTAATTTCTTCAGTTCTTTATATATTTTGGATATTAGCCCTCTGTCAGATGTTGGGTTGGTGAATATCCTTTCCCAGTCTGTAGGCTGCCGTTTTGTTCTAAGGACAGTGTCCTTTGTCTTACAGAAGGTTTTCAATTTTATAAGGTCCCATTTATTGATTGTTTGTTTTAGTGCCTGAGCTATTGGTGTTCTGTTCAGGAAGTTGCTACCAGTGCCAATGAGTTCAAGGCTTTTCCCCACTTTCTCTTCTATTAATGTTAGTGTGCCTGGATTTATGTTGAGGTCCTTGATCCACTTTGACTTAAGTTTTGTACAGGGTGAGAAGTATGGATCGATTTGCCTTCTTCTACATGTTAACATCCAGTTAGACCAGCACCATTTGTTGAAGATGCTTTCATTTTTCCATTGTATATTTTAGCTTCTTTATAAAAAAAATTAAGTGACCATAGGTGTGTGGGTTTATTTCTGGATCTTCAATTCAATTCCATTGGTCAACTAGTCTGTTTCTATACCAGTACCATGCTGTTTTTATTACTATTGCCCTGTAGTACAGCTTGAAATCCGGGATGTTGATATCTAAAGATGTTCTGTTATTGTACATGATTGATTTAGCTATTCTGGGTCTTTTGTTATTCCATATGAAGTTAAGAATTGTTTTTTCTATATCTGTAAAAAACTGAGTTGATATTTGGTTAGGAATCGCATTGAATCTGTATATTTCTTTTGCTAAGATTGTCATTTTTATTATGTTGATCCTACCTATCCATGAACAAGGGAGATCTTTCCATCTTCTGATATCTTCTTCAATTTCTTTCTTCAGGGACTTGAATTCCTTATCATACAGGTCTTTCAGTTGCTTGGTTAGAGTTACCCCCAGGTATTTTATATTATTTGTGGCTATAGTGAAGGGTGTTGATTCCCTTATTTCTTTCTCAGCCCATTTATCTTTTGTGTAAAGAAGGGCTACTGATTTTTTTGAATTGATTTTGTATCCAGCCAACTTGCTGAAGGAGTTTATCAGCTGTAGAAGTTCTCTGGTGAAATTTTTGGGTTCACTGATGTATACTATCATATCATCTGCAAATAGGGATACTTTGACTTCTTCCTTTCCAATTTGTATCCCCTTGATATCTTTCAGTTGTCTTATTGCTCTAGCTAAAACTTCAAGTACTATGTTGAAGAGATATGGAGAGAGTGGGCAGCCTTGCCTTGTCCCTGATTTTAGAGGAAATGCCTTAAGTTTCTCTCCATTTAGTTTGATGTTGGCTATTGGCTTGCTGTAAATTGCCTTTATTATGTTTAAATATGGTCCTTGCATGCCTGATCTCTCCTAGACTTTTATCATGAAAGGGTGCTGTATTTTGTCAAAAGTTTTTTCCGCATCCAATGAGATGATCATGTTGTTATTTTCTTTTCTTTTTTTTTTTTTTGGTTTTTCGAGACAGGGTTTCTCTGTTTAACAGCTCTGGCTGTCCTGGAATCGCTTTGTAGACCAGGCTGGCCTCGAACTCGCAAAAATCCACCTGCCTCTGCCTCCCAAGTGCTGGGATTAAAGGCGTGCGCCACCACCGCCCGGCTCATGTTGTTCTTTTCTTTCAGGCTGTTTATGTGGGGGATTACATTGATGGATTTTCTAATGTTAAATCACCTCTGCATCCCTGGGATGAAGCCCACTTGATCATGGTGTATGATACTTTTTATTTGATCTTGGATCCGGTTTGCAAGTATTTTATTAAGTGTCTTTGCATCCATGTTCATAAGGGAAATTGATCTGAAATTTTCTTTCTCTGTTGGGTCTTTGTGAGGTTTAGTTATCAGGGTAACTGTGGCCTCATAGAATGTGTTTGGAAGTATTCCTTCTGTTTCTATGTTGTGGAAGAGTTTGAAGAATATTGGTGTTAGCTCTTCTTTGAATGTCTGGTAGAATTCTGTGCTGAAACCATCTGAGCCTCGGTTTTTTTTTGGTTGGAAGACTTCTAATGACTTCTTCTATTTCCTTAAGGGTTATAGGACTGTTTAATTTGTTTACCTGTTATTGATTTAACCTTCGTTGGTGGAATCTATCACGAAAATCGTCCAGTTCATTTAGATTTTCCAATTTTGTGGAGTACAAGTTTTTGAAGTAGGACCTAACGATTCTTTGGATTTCCTCAATGTCTGTTGTTTTTTCCCCCTTTTCATTTCTGATTTTGTTGATTTGCGTATTTTTGCTCTGCCTTTTAGTTAGTTTAGCTAAGGGCTTGTCTATTTTGTTGATTTTCTCAAAGAACCAGCTCTTGGTTTTGTCGATTCTTTGTATTGCTCTTTTTGTTTCTAAGTTGTTGATTTCAGCCCTGAGTTTGATAATTTCCTCTCATCTGCTCCTCTTGGGAGTGTTTGCTTCTTTTTGTTCTAGCTCTTTCAGGTGTGCTTTTAGGTGGCTAGTATAGGAACTCTCCAGTTTCTTTTTGAAGGCACTTAGTGCTATAAACATTCCTCTTAGCACTGCTTTCAATGTGTCCCATAAGTTTGGGTATGTTGTGCTTTCATTTTCACTGAGTTCTAAGAAGACTTTAATTTCTTTCCTGACCCAGAGGTCATTGAGGAGAGAGTTGTTCAGTTTCCATGTTTTTGCAGGCTCTCTGTTGTTTTTGTTATTGTTGAAGCCTAGCTTTATTCCATGATGGTCTCATAAGTTACAAGGAGTGATTTCAATTTTCCTGTATCTGTTGAGGCTTGGTTTGTGACCGACTCTATGGTTGATTTTGGAGAAGATTCTGTGAGGTGCTGAGAAGAAAGTGTATTCTTTTGTTTTGGGGTGAAATGTCCTGTGGATATCAATTAGGTCCATTTGATTCATGACATCTGCGAGGTTCATTATTTCTCTGTTTGGTTTCTGCATTGTTGATCTGTCCAGTGGTGAGAGTGGTGTGTTGAAGTCTCCCACTATTAATGTGTGAGGTTCAATGTGGGATTTGAGCTTCAGTAGTGTTTGTTTAATGAATGTGGGTGGCCTTACATTTGGGGCAGAGATGTTTAGCATTGAAATTTCATCTTGGTGGATTTTTCCTTTGATGAGTATATAGTGTCCTTCCCCATCTCTTTTGATTAATGTTGGTTGAAAGTCCAATTTGTTGCATACTAGAATTGCTACTCCAGCTTTTTTTCTTGGGTCCATTTGCTTGGTAAATCTTTTTCCAGCCTTTTACTTGGAGATAATGTCTATCTTTTTTGCTGAGGTGTGTTTCTTGTAAGCAGCAGTATGTGGGATTCTGTTTTTGCATCCATTCTGCTAGCCTGTGCCTTTTTATAGGGGAATTGAGTCCATTGATGTTGAGAGATATTAATGACCAGTGATTGTTACTTCCTGCCATCTTGATGTTGGTGGGAATAGTGTGTGAGTGAGCTTCTTTTCTTTTGGTTTTGCTGCAGGCATGCTATTTGCTTCCTGTGCTTTCTTGTGTGTAGTTAACCTCTTTGGGTTGAAGTTTTCCTTCTAACATCTTCTGTAGAGCTGGATTTGTGTATAGATATTGTTTGAATTTAGCTTTGTCATGGAATATCTTGTTTTCTCCATCTATGTTGATTGACAGTTTTGCAGGGAATAGTAGTCTGGCCTGGCATTTGTGGTTTTTTAGGGTCTGCAAGACATCTGTCCAGGCCCTTCTGGCTTTTAGAGTCTGTGAAGAAAAGTCAGGTGTGATTCTGATAGGTTTGCCATTATATGTTATTTGACACTTTTTCCTAGCAGCTTTTAAAATTCTTTCTTTGTTCTGTACATTTAGTGTTTTGATTATTATGTGGCAGGAAGATTTTCTTTTCTGGTCTAATCTATTTGGAGTTCTGTAAGCTCCTTGTACAGGTATAGGGATCTCTTCTTTTAGATTCAGGAAATTATCTTCAATGAATTTGTTGAAGATATTTTCTGGTCCATGGAGGTGGGACTCTTCTCTTTCTTCTATTCCTACTATTCTGAGATTTCATCTTTTCATTGTGTCCTTGATTTCCTGAAGGTTTTGTGTCAGGACTTTTTTAGATTTGACATTTTCTTTGACAGATGTATCAATTTCTTCAATTTTATCCTCTGAGCCTGAAAGTCTTTCTTCCATCTCTTATATTCTGTTGGTGATGCTAGTGTCTGTAGTTCCAATTATTTTCTTAAGGTTTTCCAGTTCTATGGATGTCTCGGATTGGATTTTCTTCATTGCTTCAACTTCCCTTTTCAGGTCTTCCATTCCTTTAAGCGCTTTATTCATTTCCATCACCTCCTTTGCAGTACTTTGTTGTTGCTCTCTGACGTATTTTATTTCCTCCCTTAGGCCTTCTATTATTAATATAATTGTAGGATTAAGGTCATTTTCCTTTGTTTCAATTGTGTTCGGCTGTCCAGAGTTGTCTGTAGCATTATTGCTAGGATCTGGAGACATCCTATTTTTTTTTTACCATGTTCTTCCACTGACCTTTTGTCATCCCATTGACCCAGTTGTTATCTGTTTGCTTATTTTGTCAGCTGACCTTGGTGCTCAGGAAAACTCCCTGCCCTGGGGGTTGGCTGATTCTGAGATCCTGGTGTTTACCTCCAGATGGTGGGCAGCATCCTGTAATAGACTGACTGGCTCTCAGAGAGGAGGGTGGCTGCTGCTCTCCTCAACTGCTTGTGATCCAATTGGACAAATATAGAGGGGATTGGAGTGGGGAGAGGGCTAGCCTCTGAGCACCTGGGAGCTGACAGGTCTCCTCAGAAAGGCAGGTAGAGCTGTGGTTGGGTGTGTGTTCTCCTCTCACTGATCCAGTCATTCTGGCTCCCCAGGTAGGCTGGCTATGCAGGCATGGAGCTCGACCCACAATGGGTGCTGGCCTCAGCGTGCCTGTTGCTGACTGCCTCAGATGCTTGGGTGCTAGGGTGAGTGACCCACCTGTCCCAGTATTTGTGGAGAACACACAGTTGCGGGCTCTATTTGCAGGCAGTCTTGGCTCCTAATTGCTTTGCTGTGACTGGGTTAGGTCTCTGCCTCTCCGCTACAGTGCACACTGTGCCACCATGTTGGAAACTCCGGAAAAAAAATCTCACTTACCTTTGCTCTTGTGGTGCGGCTGTTTTTCCCTCTTGGGTGTACAGGTCCGAGTGCAGTCTGGATATCAGGCAGACAGGCGGGACCCCTGGTCTGTGGCTGGAGCCGTGGGCTGGATCCACTCCTGGGCTAGATCTCCTCTAGCTGGAGCTCCTCTCCAGACTGGTGACGGAGCTGGCTGATCTCAGGGTGGTGTTCACAGGAACTGCTTGGGCTGTTTTACCTGGTGACCGGTCTCAATGTTCACCATGGGAATTCAGACACCATCTGTCTGTGTTTCACTGTTGGCTAGGGGACCTCACATCCACTCCACAGTGACTAATGTCATTCACCTACTACTCAGATGCACTGCTCTATGGTCGGTGCCATTATGGATCGATGAATGGAAAAATTTAAAAGACCCCTTAGCAGGCCAGGCCAGCCAGGTTCCACTAACTTAGCTGACCATAAAAGAATGGAATCAGGAATAAAGATCAGTCGAGTCATGAGCCCCAGGTTCCAGGAACTAGTTAATCATAAAACAGATGACTATCTTGGGCCCCGGGTTCCAGGAACTGGCTGACCACAAAGTAGATGGTGAAATAAGATTAGATTCTTCCTGAGAACAATGAGTATGGGATGTGTTTCCTGCTGACTACATAAATAATGGGTTGGTACTTTCCACTTGTGAATCCCCCCACCCCCTTGAGTTGCGATGCTTCTCTATAAGACCCTCACCTCCAGGTAGCTGGGGGTCGCGAATTCCTCTACCCGAGCGTGGGATACGAGTTGTGCCCTCCGTGCATCATTGGACTGAAGTTAGAGCTAGGGCTCATGATTTGTCAGTCGAAGTAAAAAAGGGACCATGGAAGACTTTTTGTACTTCGAAGTGGCTGACCTTTGATGTCGGGTGGCCACCGGAGGGGACTTTTGAGTTGACTACTATTTTTGAGGTAAAAACTATTGTCTTCAAGGAAGGACCAGGGTCTCATCCTGATCAACAGCCATACATTACTGTTTGGCAAGACCTGGTCCAGGACCCACCATCATGGGTGAAACCATGGGTGAGAGGAAGGAAGCCAGTCTCCTGAGCCCTGGCTCTCTGTG
Organism: Lophiomys imhausi; assembly: GCA_907164525.1. Lineage (NCBI taxonomy): Eukaryota > Metazoa > Chordata > Mammalia > Rodentia > Muridae > Lophiomys > Lophiomys imhausi. The sequence continues at coordinate 1,298,623 of CAJQZJ010033534.1, read as the reverse complement.
GCACAGAACCTAAAACAAAACAAAAGCCAACTTCAGAAACAAAATCTTTGGCTCTGCCCAAGATCTACCCCAAGATCGAGGAGCCACCCGAGTGGCTGAGCCCGCTGTCACCACCCCCCTACTGCCTGCCACCGCAGGAACCCCCAGCCCCAGCTCCAGCCCCCAGCCTGGAAGCACAAGGAGCAGAGAGGGGAGGGCCAGCACCTGGCATTCGGAGTCGGAGGGGGTTGAGCCCAGAGGGACCCGATTCCACTGTGGCACTACCTCTCCAAACGGTCGGGACCCCATGGATCCACCATCTTTGCAACCCTTACAGTATTGGCCTTTTTCCTCAGCTGATTTATTTAATTGGAAAGCTACCCACCCATCTTTTTCTGAGAACCCTACTAGTCTTACAGGTCTGGTGGAATCCTTGATGTTCTTTCACCAGCCCACCTGGGATGATTGCTAGCAGCTCTTACAGGTCCTCTTCACTACAGAGGAAAGGGAAAGAATTCTCTTGGAAGCATGAAAGAATGTCCCAGGGACCAATGGGACCCCCCACTACCCCCCCCGAATGAGATCAACGCTGGATTCCCCCTTGACCAACCAAATTGGGACTTCAACAGGGCTGAAGGTAGGGAGTGGCTGACAGTTTACCGCCGGACCCTAGTGGAGGTTGCAAAGGGGCCGCTTGATGCCCCACCAATTTGGCTAAGGTAAGAGAAGTACTTCAGGGTCTTGTTGAGCCACCGTCGGTATTCCTTGATAGGTTGATGGAGGCCTACAGGCGGTACATACCCTTTGATCCATCCTCTGAGGAACAGAGAGCGGCTGTGGCTATGGCCTTTATAGGACAGTCAGACCCTGACACTGACAAAGAACGTTCAAACACTGAATGTTCATAAAAACATCCCCAAAAAAGATCTACAGATTAATGATACAGAGTTCTTTTTTGTCTTTTTTAATGTTTATTTATTACTTCAGGTTACATCTCCATCACAAGCTTCCCTCCCCTCCGAAGTCCTGCCCTCCCCTCCCAAGTCCTGTCCTCCCACAATCTACTCCCTATCTCTTCCATCCCACTCCTCCTGAGTGGAGTGTCCCTACATATCAGTCCCCTGCCCCAGTTCAGCAGTCATATGAGGGCCAACAGCCTCCTCATACACTGGGGGCCTACAAGACAGCACCACTAGGGCAATGGAATATAGAGTTCTTAACAGTAATCCAATGTAATGGTTCAGTGGAGGGAGATGCTTTGAAATATTGAATTTTCTGGTATTTGAGACTACTATATGGTGCAACCATCAGAACCTAGGTGACCTACGTCTGATTTAGAAGCCCACAGGAAGGCAGGCAACTAGTCACTAGCCAATTCTGCTGCAGCTGAAAGGGACCATGATCTCCTCTATTAGAGGAATACTGGAAAACTGACCTTCCTGTATGAGAGTTGCAAATTGACTAATTTGCTCCAAAACAAAAATGATTCTGAAAATACATCAAGGACCAAATATTTTATGAATTTTGAATGAAACACTTAAACGTTCTATGAACCCATGATTGCTTTTGTGTATTTTCAAGCTTTTTCAACTATCAATGTGGAATGCTTTTAATCATGCACAATAAATTGCCTTAAGATTTTAACATTCAAAGAAGCAATCAAAGCTGGTGTTTTTCAAGCTCAGTGGTAGAGTAATTGCCTAGTATCTACAGGGTCCAGGTTAAATCCTCAGCAATGGCATTAAGGAGGAGTAATAAAGACAGAAGTGGAGGAGTGCAAATGAAAGTGTAAACTCAGACTGGATGGGAGTGGCTGACCACCTAACTGACCTGTTTCTTTCCTCTTCCTCTTCTAAGGTCTCACCCAGTTACTATCAACCTTTCCCCTGATCCACACAGTGGTTTCTTCCAGAAGCCATTAGCACTCTTTCTAACAGTTGCACAATTCAGTGGTGGGGTTGGGGTGGAATGAGGAAAGGGGTTTGTGTGAGCAGGAAGACATCCTTGAGAAGCAGTCTCTTAAAGGGTACTGCTTTTCTCATCTACCTAAATTCCAGAACCCTTCCCAGAATTCCACTTCACATAAAGCACTAATAATGCAACAATTCAGTACTGGTAAGGTGGGTCTTCTCCCCATCTGCATTTCTCATCTCAGGAATCATGCATCGCAGAGAGATCTACAATTTCACTGACTTGGCCATTGTCTTCACGGGATCACTGTGTTTCTTCCTCCCAGAGCAGTGTTTCAGACCTCCATTATGTCTACTCACCTGAAGGAGTTCCTCAGTGTAGGCTGCACATCTTTGCAAGTTGCTTCCCTCAGGAAGTACATACTTTTGCTGAGGAGGGAAAGAGAGAGATAGAGACAGAGACAGAGAGAGAGAGAGAAGATCCACAGACTGAGACTGAAAGTCCTACTATGCTTGGCAGAGTTGGATCATCATCTTTCCCTCCACAACAGACAACTTGCAAGAACTTTCCAAATCCTCGCTATGACTAACTGTGGTCACGAGGCAAATGAGACCCCTGTGAGATGCCCTTTATCTCAATTGTTGCCTTTCATGGTCTCCACAGCCTACAGTTTCCTAAAAAATTTGCCAGCCCCCAGGTTATAGGCTTATTGAAATATAGCTGCCATTGAACCTGGAAATGATACAAAGTTGAATTTCAAGTGTTGTTGTTGTGTGCAGTCTCCCTGTCTTAGTAGCAATAGAAACTCCTTGTAATTTCTAATGCTACAAAGAAACACCATGACAAAAAAAGCAAGCAGTGGAGGAAATGGTTTATTTTGCTAATACTTCCATACTGCTATTCATCTAAGGAAGTTAGAACACAAAGTCAAACAGGGCAGGAACCTGGAGTGATTCTGCTTACTGGCTTGCTTCCCATGGTTTGCTCAGTCTCCTTTGTTAAAGAACTCAGGATCACCCAGGACCACCAGGCTAGCAAAGGCACTACCTATAGTGGCCTGGGCCCTCCCCTATCAATCAATAATTAATAAAATGACTTAAAACAGGATCTTATGTAGGCATTTTCTCAAGCCAGTTTCCTTTCTTTCAGATAACTCTAGCTTATGTCAAGTTGATAGATCTAGATCTATAAGGGACATCAGAAGAAGGAAAGATCTGCCTTGCTCCTGGATAGGTAGAATCAACTTAATAAAAATGGCCATGCTGCCAAAAACAATATACAGATTCAATGCAATTCCTGTCAAAATACCACCACAATTCTTTATAGACATGGAAAAAACAATTCTCAACTTCATATGGACTAACAAAAAAAAAAACAGAATAGTTAAAACAATCCTAAAAAAAAATCTGGAGGTATCACCATCCTAGTTTCCAAGATATACCACAGAGAAATAGTAATAAAAAAGCATGGCACTGGTATAGAAACAGACAAGTGCATCAATGGAATTGAATTGAAGACCCAGAAATGAACCCAAATACCTATGGTCACTTAATTTTTGACAAAGAAGCCAAAACCGTGCAATGGGAAAAGGACAGCATCTTCAACAAATGGTGCTGGTCCAACTGGATGTTGACATGTAAAAAGTGAAATTAGACCCATACTTTTCACCTTGCACAAAACTTAAGTCCAAGTGGATCAAAGACCTTAACATAAGGCCTGACACACTAAATGCAATAGAAGAGAAAGTGGGCAAAAGCCTTGAACTTGTTGAACAGAATACCAACAGATGAGGCTCTAAGACCAACACTCAATAAATGGGACCTCATGAAACTGAAAAGCTTCTGTAAGGCAAAAGACACTGTCATTTGACCAAAACGGCAACCTACAGATTGGGAAAATATCTTCACCAACCCTAGATCTGACAATTAAATGCCAAGAAACAAAATAATCCAATCCAAAAACGGGAAACAGAGCCAAACAGATATTGCACAAAGGAGGATTCCGTAATGGCTGAGAGGCACTTGAAGAAATCCTCAGCATCCTTAATCATTAGAGTAATGCAACTCAAGATGACTCTGAGATTCCATCTCACACCTGTCAGAATGGCTAAGATCAAAAACTCAAATGACAGCACATGCTGTCGAGGTTATGGAGAAAGAGGAACACTCCTGTATTGCTGGTGGGAGTGTAAACTTGTACAACCACCATGGAAATCAGTGTGGCTATATCTTAGAAATCTTGGAATAGCTCTACCTGAAGACCCAGCCATACCACTTCTGAGTATACATCCAAACGATTCCTCACCAAACCACAAGGATGTTTCCTCATCTATGTTCATAGCAGTCTTTTGTGATAGATAGAAACTGGAAACAATCCTGATGTCCCTCAACTGATAAATGGGTAAAACAAAACTGTGGTACATCTACACAATAGAATACTTCTCAGCAGTCAGAAACAAGGAAATCATGCAATTTGCACCCTAGTGGATGGAACTAGAGAAGATCATCCTGAGTGAGCTAACCCATCTATTCACTTACAATTGGATTTTAGTCATATAATATAGGATAACTATGCTACAACCAATGCACCAAAGGGAACAAGAACTTAGACTTTTTTTTTCCTGTCAAGACACTTTCCTGAGACACTTTGCCTTGGTGATGTTGCCTTGCTAGGTAGGTCTCCTTGTGGTATCCTTTACCCACCCCAGCTCCCTAAATCCTTCCTCTAGCTCTTCCACAAGAATCCCTGAGTTTCACTAATGTTTTGCTGTGGTATATGAATCTGTTTCCATTATCTGTTGGATGAACACTCTCAGATGGCAATTATGGTAGATTCCTGTCTGCAAGGATAGCAGAGTATCATTAATAGTTTCAGGGGTTGGGTCTCTCCCATGAGGTGGGTCTCAAGGTGGGCCAATCATCAGTTGGCCATTCCCTCAATCTCAGTTCCATATTTTATCCCTGCATATCCTTTAGACAAGATGAATTGTGAGTGGATTGGTGTCCCCCTACCTCCACTGGAAGTCTTGCCTGACTACTGGATGTGACCACTTCATTCTCAGTATCACTCACTACTAATAGGATATGGGGTGACCCTACTGAGATTTATGGTTTTTTTCAACGGATTAATTTTCTGTATAAAATCTGCATGGTGTTGTGAAAAATAAGACTCCCATGGAATAACTAAGGATGAACCTAAGAACCTGTGCACAACATGTTATTATGACTTTAAGATGCATAGTAACCATGTCAGTAAAGCATTTGATAAAGTTACTATTAAATCTTTTAGGGAATCAGGGCTACCATGAAAAATCACATTTGCCAGTGATTCTCAGAACTACTCTTGAATTACCGTATTAGTGTTGACATAGGAAACCAGTATGACTAGAGTCATTTTGTAAAAAAGCTATATACTAACTTTTACTGACCATCTCTCCTTTCAAATCATATAGGATATGACATTATCCTGATGGTATTTGTGAGGACATGCGACACCAGGTATGTATGAAATTAACCACCAAGGAGACAAAACAAATTTCTTAACTAAATTATGAATTTATAGTGAGGAGTCAGATTCCTGGATCTATTCCCTGGCTTTCAGTGCCAGACCGAGAAGAACTCCCTGCTTTGGGAAATAGCTACTTTATACAATGTTGCCATAGATATAGTATACATTGTTCCCACAGAGATAGCATGGAGCTCTACCTGACTTCCTTGTCAGCACCAGCCATAACTGAAGCCTTGGGCACTGCTGTTTTCTTCTGTGAATGCAGCTCCCCAGTTTCTTCATGTGTCTTATCTCGGGTCCCGAGGCTGTGGAGGTTTAGCCTCAGCTGCTCTGGAGTCCTGAGGTGTTGCTGTCTGGAGATGATAGTGTTAGGCATATTCAAATGGGAAGGTATCCTGGCATTTGTGAGCCCAGGAACCACACAGCTCTTTTAGGTGGGACAGTGACACAGTGGAAGGGCACCTTGAGGAATGGGAGGGCAGGAACCACACAGCTCTGAGAGAGGACTCCCCAGCAGAGACATTGCAGCTCACAGTGGAGTTTCCACAACCCCACCTGAGCTGTGGATCCCAGTATACTGAGACCCACTCCTTCGATTCTCTTCTCTTCATTGTTTCCTGGCTTCTTTTCTTCTTCTGATGAAATAGCATCAACCAGAAGCAAATCTCATAAAAGAGATTTTTTTTGGAGAGTCCAGGATGTGGAGAGATAAACCCATGGTGTGGCTGCCCCTGATCCTGGGAGAGGACAGCAGGGAATTGAACAAATTTATATAAAATTTCTTGGGGGCAGAAATTTATAGGGCAGGGAATTCCAGAATGAGGATGGTGTATTTTCAAATCCTGAGCTTGGAGAGCTCAGGGATTGGTGGGTTCTTCTGTTCAGAGATTGGTGGAGTGTTGTCCTGTCTTTTAACCTCAAATTAGCATAGTCTGAGATGAGTCCTACAGAGGGGCTTGAGATCGACCTTTGTGACAGTTAAAGAGGCTGGAAATTTTATGACAGAGAGGTCTAGGGGAGAGGTTGGGCTGCTGGAGTTACTAAACAGGGGTCTGGCCAATTTCCTGCCTTGAGGTTTTACAAAATTTATGAAGTTTAACAAAATTATAAAGGGAGTCCTCGGCAGGGAAGCCTTTTCAGCATCAGACTGAGGCAGGAAAGGTGTGATATTGGTGGAAAGCTCCTGAGTCAGAGCGCTGAGGCAGGACAGCTCTCCAGTCTGCAGCAAGATAGCTACCAAATCACTGCATGCCATTCTGACAGGACTGGCCAAAGGAGCTGCCATTTTGACGGAAAAGCTTAAGCTTTTGTGGTGTGCTACTCATTAATTGAACTGACAGTTCTTGGGGACAGTGGGCTGCCTTGATTGACTGATACTGTGGTCACTTCGATCACAGCTCTAGTAGTGGTGACATTGGAACTATATTTTGCCCCATTTGTTTGTAAAGAACTGGGGGTTAGGAAAGGAGTAGGTTGGAAAGGGAGCAGTGTTATCATTGGACTGCTTCCTGATGGTCTGGGGCATTGAGGTCCTTGGGGCAAGTTTGGTCATCACTGTCATAATATAATTGAGTGCTTCGGTCATCACTGTCATAATATAATTGAGTGCTTCAGGACTCTGACACCCTAACCCTAACCCTAGACATAACCCTAACCCTAATCCTAACCCTAACCCATACCTAACCCTAACCCTAGCACTAACACTAACACTAACTCTAACCATAGGTCTGATTAGAAATTTTGAATGTGCTGTTGTGGAAATTTAGATAAATTTGAGACAGGGTACAATTAGTAGGATAAAAAGGCTGCTATCCAGTTCTATACTGGACTGTCAATAACCCATTGGCCAAAAGCATCTCTTTGTTTCTTCCTATGACCTATTGGTTAAGGATCATTTGTTCCCAAGGAAGAGACAAAGCCTATCTCTCTCTGCTCTAAGCATGGGCTGAGTCACCCATTGGAGATTCTAGATGAACCGTGAAGAAAACCTATTATAAATGGCTAGGGAAGTAGTCAGTCCTGCCAATTCCAGTGGCAATGACAGAAGTTTGCTCAGAACTGCTAAAAAGGGTATGACTTGAATTGATTGATTATCATGTCATGTATGATGACAGGGATTAGCAAAAGTTCTTTAACAGGTACCACTAGTTTTTGAAAAAAGAACATCAGGCACAGTACCAGACCATCTACCAGATAGGCAGTATTATTCTTGAATGTTGCAGATAATTGAGGCATTGTGAATGTATGGATATAGGGGCTGGATGATAATGCTAATGGTTAGTATGTTATCACAGTCTGCAGATTTAATTGTGCCAAAAAGTGTGATCCACAGGAATTAAAGCAGTCTGTGATATCAAAAAGAGAGAAAAGGATGGTAGACATATTTGGCTTTGGGCAATTAACAAGAAGTGAAGTAGAGGAATCTAGTAAGATGAAAGGGCTTGGTGAAAGAGAAAGAGGGGTCCATGAGAGGGGCCACAGACCATCTCATATAAGGGGTGAGTGAGGAGAGAGTAAAAGGGAGTGCAAAAGTGTGAGAATCTAGACATCCCTAAGAATAGACTTTTGTCCTTGGTGGCAGGGACTGTGAGTAATGGGATTAGATATTTTCTATCTAGGGTAAAGGCCTTATGAGTGGGAATAATATCTGGTCCCAGATAAGGAACCTAAGGGTGGACAACTGGACTTCAGAGGGTGAGACCCTATATCCCCAGATGGACAGGAAGTTTAATAAGGTAGAACTGTCTGCTAGGTGATTTGTAGGGACAGACTACAAAGGAAAAGATCATCTATGTATTGTATAAACTTGGATTTGGGAAGAGACAAAGAGAACAGGTCAGAGGTCAGAGTCTGGACAAACAAATGTAGGCTATCCTAGAACCCCTGGGGGAGGATAGTCCAAGTGAGTTGTGTAGAAATGTGATTATCTGGATCAGATCAAGTGAAGGCAAAGATATTTTGTGACTGTGGGTCATGAGGGATAAAAAAAAGGCATCCTTGAGGTCTAGGTCAGAGAAATTAGTATTCTCTGATGGTATGGTAGAGAGAACAGTACTATGGGGTGAGAGGGAACTACTGACAAATTGCTAAGTTGGGGATCCCCAGCTAATGATCAGTTTAACTGTAAGTATGAGGATATTAAAGAGGGAACAAGGACACAGAAGATTCTTTCCCAAGAGGTCAGAGATAAGAGACTTAACTCCCCTGCAACTTTGGAGGTGAAGTAGGTATTGAGCCTGGGTTATATATATATATTGTGGGGTTTTGTAATTGAATGATGAGAGTGGGAGATGATGTTCAGCTATACAGGGGTTTTGGGTATCCTATACTTGAGGATCTACCTGAGAAACTGGTAAGGGAAAAAATGTGTCAGATTGTGTAGTTTGGAGAATGAGGAGGAGAACAACTGGTGAGCCTGGAGTCAAGTAGATGCAGGGAGCAAAAGGAATAGAAGCTCCCACTTTGGCTAGGAGGTGCCTTCCCACCAAGGGGATAGGACATATTGGTACCATTAAGAAGGAAAGGTTAAAGGGAGCCTACAGACGAAGAAAAGATCTTCACCAATCCCACATCCCACAGAGTATATCCCCATACAAAAAGCTAGAGAAATTAAACACCAAGAAACCAAATAATTCAATAAAAAATGGGGTACAGAGCTAAACCAAGAATTCACAAAAGAGGAATCTCTAGTGGCCAAGAGGTACTTGAAGAAATGCTCAACATCCTTAATCATCAGGGAAATGCAACTTAAAATGATTCTGAAATTCCATCTCACACCCATCAGAATGACTAAGATCAAAAACCCAAGTGATATACATGCTGGCAAGGATTTGGAAAAAAGGGGCACATTACTGGAGTGAGTGCAAACTTGTATAACCACTTTGGAAATCAATTTGGCAATATCTTAGAAAATTGAGAATAGTTCTACCTCAAGATCCAGCCAAGCAGCATGGGAGATTCGATGGAAGAAATCAGTACAACAACCAAAGAAACTGAGAAATCTAAAAAAAATCTCTCACCCACAACATCCAAGAAATCAAGGACTCAATGAAAAGACAGAACCTAAGAATTATAGGCATAGAGGAAAGAGAAGAGTTCCAACTACAAGGTCCAGGAAACATCTTCAATAAAATCATAGAAGAAAACTTCCCAAACCTAAAGAAAGAGATGCCAATAAAATTCCAAGAGGCATACAGAACACCAAACAGATTAGATCAGAAAAGAAACTCCTCTCACCACATAATAATTGAAACTCCAAATGTACAGAAAAAGAAAAAATACTAAAAGCGGTAAGAGAAAAAATATCAAGTAACATATAATGACAGACCCATCAGAATTACACCTGACTTCTTCTCAGAAACTGTAAAAGCCAGAAGGGCATGGGCAGACGTCCTACAAACCCTGAGAGAACATAGGTGCCCAGCCAGACTACTTGGAACCAACAACACTTCTATCAACATAGATGGAGAAAACAAAATATTCCATGACAAAATCAAATTTAAATAGTATCTACCCACAAATCAAGCCCTATGGAAGATTTTAGAAGGAAAATTTCAACCCAGAGAAGATAACTACACCCAAGGAAACAGAGGAAACAAAAAACTCTACTGTAACTAATCCAAAACAAACACAAAACAACCACCTACACCAAAATATTGGAAAAAACATCATCAACGGATTCAACTCCCCAATAAAAAGACACAGGCTTACAGAATTGATCTATAAACAAGACCCATCATTTTGCTGCATACAAGAAACGCTTCTCACTAACAAAGATAGAAGCTACCTCAGAGTAAAGGGCTGGAAAAGGTTTTCCAAGCAAATGGACCCAGGAAGCAAGCTGAAGTAGCCATCTTAATATCAAATAAAATAGACTTTCAACTGAAGTTAATTAAAAAATATAAGGGCACTACATACTCATTAAAGGAAAAAATTCACCAAGATGACATTCCCATTACTGGATGTCTATGCCCCAAATACAAAGGCACTCATGTTTGTAAAAGAAAATCTTCTAAGGCTTAAGCCATACATTGATCCCCACACATAAGCAGAGGGAAACTTCAACACCCCACTCACAACAATGGATAGGTCATTGATACAGAAATCAAACAGAGAAATAATGAGTCTAACAGAGATCATGAACCAAATGGTCCTAACAGATATCTACAGAACGTTTCAGCCAAACACAAAAGAATACACCTTCTTCTCAGCACCTCATGGAACCTTCTCCAAAATCGACCATATAGTTGGACACAAAGAGAGCCTCAACAGATACAAAAAATTTGAAATAACCCCTTGTATCTTATCAGACCACCATGGAATAAAGCTGGACTTCAACAGCAAAAGAATCAACAGAAAGACTACATGCACATGGAAATTGAACAACTCTTTACTAGATGACTATTGGGTCAGGGAAGAAATAAAGAAGGAAATCAAAGACTTCTTAAAATCCAACAAAAATGAAGAAAAAACATACCCAAACCTATGGGACACAATGAAAGCTGTGCTACGAGGAAAGTTCATAGCATTAAGTGCCTTCAAAAGGAAAATTGTGACAGCTCATATTAACGAATTAACAGCCAAACTGGGTGAATTGGAAAAAAAAAAAAGAAGCAAATACCACCAAAAGGAGCAGAAGGCAGGAGATCATCAAACTTAGGGCTGAAATCAACAACTTAGAAACAAAAGGAACTATACAAAGAATCAATGAAACCAAGAGTTGGTTCTCCGAGAAAATCAACAAAATAGACAGACCCTTAGCCAAATTAACTAAAAGACAGAGGAAAAAACCCAAATCAACAAAATCAAAAATGAAAAGGGAGAAATAACAACAAACATTGAGGAAATCCAGAAAATATTTAGATCCTACTTTAAAAATCTATACTCCACCAAATTTCAGAACTTAAGCAAAATGGACAATTTTCTCGATAGAGTCCACCTACCGAAGCTAAATCAAGATCAGATTAACAGATTAAACAGCCCTATAACTCCCAAGGAAATAGAAACAGTCATTAAAAATCTCCCAACCAAAAAAGCCCAGGGCCAGAAGGTCTTAGCACGGAATTCTACAGGACCTTCAAAGAGGAGCTAACACCAATGCTCTTCAAACTCTTTCACCAAATAGAATCTGAAAGAACATTGCCAAACTCATTCTATGAGGCCACAGTCACCCTGATTCCTAAACCATACAAAGACCCAACAAAGAAAAAGAACTTCAGACCAATCTCCCTCATGAACACAGATGCAAAAATACTTAATAAAATACTAGCAAACCGAATTCAAGAACACATCAAAAGTATCATACACCATGATCAAGTAGGCTTCATCCCAGGAATGCAGTGATGGTTCAACATACAAAAGTCCATCAACGTAATTCACCATATAAACAAGATGAAGGAAAAAAAAAAACACATGATAATCTCGCTAGATGCAGAAAAAGCATTTGACAAAATCCAACACCCTTTCATGCTACAAGTTCTGGAGAGAACAGGCATACAAAGAGCATACCTAGAAATAATAAAGGCGATATACAGCAAGCCAGTGGCCAACATCAAATTATATGGAGAGAAGCTTGAAGCATTTCCTCTAAACTCAGGGACAAGACAAGGATGTCTACTTTCACCATATCTCTTCAATATAGTACTTTAAGTTCTTGCTAGAGCAATCAAATTAAAGGAGATCAAAGGGATAAACATTGGAAAGATGAAGTCAAATTATCCCTATTTGCAGACGATATGATAGTATACATAAGCGACCCCAAAAATTCCACCAGAGAACTCTTACAGCTGATAAACAAACACCTTCAGCAAGGTGGCTGGATACAAAATTAATTCAAAAAAATCAGAAGCCCTTCTTTATACAACAAACAAATGGGCTGAGAAAGAAATAAGGGAAACAACCCCCTTCACAATAACCACAAACAATATAAAATACCTGTGGATAACTCTAACCAAGCAAGTAAAGGACCTACACAACAAGAACTTCAAGCCCTTGAAGAAAGAAATGGAAGAAGCCTTTAGAAGATGGAAAGATCTCCTGCTCATTGATAGGTAGGATCAACATAGTAAAACTGGCTATTCTACCAAAAGCAATATATAGATTCAATGCAATTCCTATCAAAATACCAACACAATTCTTTATAGACTGGAAAGAGCTATTCTCAATTTCATATGGAACAACAAAAAGCCCAGAAGTGCTAAATCAATCCTTTACATTAAAAAAAAAAAATCTGGAGGTATCACCATCCCAGATTTCAAGCTGTACTATAGAGCAATAGTTGTAAAAACAGCATTGTATTGGTATAGAAACAGACCAGTAGATCAATGGAATCGAATTGAAGATCCAGAAATAGACCTACACACTTATGGCCACCTAATTTTTGACAAAGAAGCCAAAACGGCACAGTGGAAGAAGGACAGCATCTTCAACAAATGGTGCTGGTCCAACTGGATGTCCACTTGTAAAAGAATGAAATTAGACCCATACTTATCACCTTGTACAAAACTTAAGTCCAAGTGGATCAAAGACCTTAACATAAGGCCGGTCACACTAAATCTACTAGAAGAAAAAGTGGGAAAACCCTCGAACTCATTGGCACAGGTGACAAATTCTTGAACAGAACACCAACAGCTCAGGACCTGAGATCAACAATCAATAAATGGGACCTCATGAAACTGAAAAGCTGCTGTAAGGAAAAAAACACTGTCATTCAAACAAAACGGCAACCTACAAACTGGGAGAAAATCTTCACCAACCCCACATCTAACAGAGGGTTAATATCCAACATCTACAAAGAACTCAAGAAATTAAATGCCAAGAAACCAAATAATCCAATAAAAAAAATGGGGAACAGAGCTAAATAGAGAATTCACAAAGGAGGAATCCCTAATGGCTGAGAGACACTTGAAGAAATGCTCAACATCCTTAATCATCAGAGAAATGCAACTCAAGACGACTCTGAGATTCCATCTCACACCTGTCAGAATGGCTAAGATCAAACACTCAAATGACAGCACATGCTGGCAAAGGTGTGGAGAAAGGGAAACCCTACTCCATTGCTGGTAGGAGTGCAGGTTTGTGCAACCACTATGGAGGTCAGTCTGGTGATATCGTAGATAACTTAGAAAAGCTTTGCCTCAGGACCCAGCCATATCACTTCTGGGTATACACCCAAATGTCTCCTCATGGAATCATAAGGAAGTTTTCTCATCTGTGTTCATAGCAGCCTTATTTGTAATAGCTAGAAACTGGAAACAACCCAGATGTCCCTCAATCGAAAAATGGGTTAAAAAACTGTGGTACATCTACACAATGGAATATTATTCAGCTATCAGGAACAATGAAATTATGCAATTTGCAGCCAAATGGATGGAACTAGAAAAGCTCATCCTGAGTGAGCTAACCCAGACTCAGTAGGATGAATATGGCATCTATTCACTTATAGTAGGATTTTAGCTATATAGTAGAGGATATCGATACTACAACTAATGCACCAAAGGGAACATGGACACAGACTTTTTATTTTTTATTCTTTTATTTTTATTTTTTAATTCTTTTTTATCTGTTTGTCAGCTTATTTGTTTGTTTTTTTAATTCTCTCTCCCTGGCAATGAGACACTTTTCACTGGTGATACTGCCTCAGACCCCCATTGTATGAGGAGGCTCCTGGCCCTCATATGACCTAAGAACTGGGGTGAAGGACTGTTATATAGGGACACCCCACTCCAGAGAAGCAGGATGGAACGATCAGGGGATAAAGAAAAAAATGAAATATGAAGTTTCAGCCTTTGGCTACTAATTGTCATAAACTGTTTAGGATAATTAAGAAATGTAAACTAATAGTCATGCAAGCCTGTCATTTTGTTAGGTGCTATGACAGTCTACTATAGTTATTTTCCAAGCTAATCAGAAATCAAGTTGCTAAGAGACAGGCAACATTTGCTTATCCTAATATAAGAGATACATAGGGCCTCTTCAAAAACCTCAAGAGATCTGCAGAATATGGCATTCAAAGATATTCGCTTAACTTTAGATTTTTTTGATATCGATACATGTCAACTCCTGACAGCACCCCCTATTCTCCTCCAAGTAGAAGATGAGCATCGAAGATCTCCAGTGGGAGATGATTGAATTAGTGGCAAGCCTATCTCTTGGCAGAAAAAAAAACCCTTGCTCCAACTGTAGACAGAATGCTGTCCAAAAAGGACAAAAATTGGAAGCAGGTAAGTCGACAACCTAGCTCTGCCAAGACAGGGTAGGCAAGTCCTTCATAATTCCTGCTCTACAATCAATGTCTGTCAGAGAAACGGGGCCAAACACCTGAAGATCGATGCTGTAATATATGGAGAGAAAATGGGAACTGTCCAGGCAGCCACTGGTATGTCATTTCTTAGTTTTGGAAGCTGCAGGCCCTGCACTTCCTATATAATCACATATATTTATCTCTCTCATGTCTCTGAGGTGGTTGAAGAATAGATAGCTAGAGTCTCATAGTTAAATTTTGAGTTGTTTAGGAATCAAGAGAGTGCCCTGGATCTACGAAGATGTTTTTAAAATTGTGATGCAAGTTAGTATGAAAACTGAGTTAGATATAGAACTTTAAACTCATGGAGATGGTTAGATAGTAGAACATTAAAGTCAGGTGCCAAATACATATGGACTGGACAATGGGAATGTATGCTAAACCATATAACTCTTATAATTGTGGCCTAATTACCTCTGTTGTTGTGAATTGCATTTATTATTATAAGAGAAAGAGCCATTTCTTGGACTGAAAGGGGGAGCTGTTGGAGGGAAAATATATACCTTAAACTTTAAAAAAAAAAAAAGGAAGGGGATGGGTGGGTTGAGGTGGAAGAGGGTGGGAGGATGGGACTGGAAGGTGTAGTAGGGAGGGGATTGCGATTGAGATGTAACTTGAAGAAAAAATAAATTAAAAAAAAAAGACACTCACTGGTCATCCAGTGCAGTGTGAGCCCGGAAAGTACTCTGAGACAGGTGGATCTGGAGAGTCTAGAGTCTAATCCAGACCCTGGCCACTTAGAGCCACTCAGCGGCCTCATTACAGTAACACAGATGGACAGTGTTATGAAGATCAAACAAAATGACATACTGGAAGAATATTGGTCAAAGGTTACCAAACTTCAGTTAAGATGAGAGAAATAAAAACAACAGAAAGATTAGTTTCACATCCATTTGTGGATTCATCAGCATTCTTGATTGCTTATCTTTTTAATTAATGTACCTTGGAATAATTTCTGACACTTATCCTGCTTTCTTCATTCTTTAATGAGTTAAAATCTTTGCAACATGTTTATTTAAAAAGAAACATGAAGGAAACTGCTAAAATAGCACATAGGAAGAAATAAAAAACAAGGTTCCCATCATTAACACATTTTTTGTAGAATTCTAAATTACCTTGGAGCATATTGTAGGTATGGTAGAATTGGCACCAAAGGAAGAAACTATAAAAGTCCATTTTGGTTTCTCAAATTTGAGAATTCCCCATGAAGATCCCGTAGAAGGTAATTTAAATTTTCTTGCCCTATGTTTGCTGCTGATTGTGTGCACCCTGCCACTGTTCCTGTAATTGTCCTGGGATGCCAGACTGTGGGGGGAATTGCTACCAGAAAAGACGGTGGGGACATCTTATGGAAGGGAGGTGGAGTGTGGCCACCACAGGGTGGGCAGGTTCTCAGCAGCCCACTCTAAACCAGCAACCTGGAACATGCAGTGTTAGGAGTAAATGTATTTATGCATAATCCCTTTAGAATATCCACTTGTACAAGCTCATCCTTGCAGCTATGTGGCCCTTAGATTATATAGAGGTGTTTAATCAGACAGTGAGGTCTAAAAGGCTGGCTTATACAATTCAGTTTAGAAGTATTCATGTAGATAACATGTAATATCCTTTTAGATTTTTAACATTTTCCCCCAAACATATTATTTTTGCATTAGGTAACTGATATGTTTATTTTGGTTATTATCATTCTTAATTAAAGCAAGGACATTGTACTCTAAAAAGATCTATGACCTTCATTAAGGTCACTTCAGTTTTCTGTGGGTCCTAAAAGGATGAGGTGTTTTTATTTGTTATAGCCATTTTATTTTTGAAGGGGCTGCTCCGCATGCTCTGGCTTTAATGACTCTCCTCACCTCTTGTGGTGTTGGGTGAAAAGGTAGCCACAGGGCATTTGGAAAAAAATTCCACACCAAAGTTCTAGACCCACTGAGAACTTAATGAGCCAGAAAGAGAGAAAACCTTTCTGAAATGGGAACTAAAAGTAGGTTGCACTGACTGGGATTTAAAAATATATATATTTATAAACTCATTTGCTGTGACAGCAATGGTTAAGAGTCCAGGCTTGGAATCACAACTAAAGGCTGCAAGCCCGGGTTCCACCATTTACTTAGCTGAAATTTGGGACAAGTAATTTAATCTCCCTCATCCTCAATTTCCTCATTTGCAAAAT
>CAJQZJ010033534.1:1241888-1261755 GCA_907164525.1 Lophiomys imhausi | reverse complement strand
ATGACTATTCTGATTCAGCCCAACGTATGATGCAAGATATGGGATATACTCCAGGCTTTGGAATAGGAAAATATTGCAGGGGTGGAAGAGTCCCATATCGATGCAGCAAAGACAAAAGAGACAGGGCCTGGGTTTTTCCTAGGGGCCACTGAGGAGGGCATTCCCATAACTTGGAAGACGGAGGACCCAGTATAGGTTCCTCAGTGGCCACTTTCCTCTGTAAAATTGAATGCAGCCAAAGAGTTGGTGGATGAACAGATGTCTTTAAAGCATATAAAGCCATCTGTATCTCCCTGGAATACACCTATTTTTGTCATTAAAAAGAAATCTGGAAAATGGAGATTGTTGCATGACCTGTGTGCCATAAATCAACAAATGCAGATCATGGGCCCAGTGCAACACGGCTTGCCGCTTTTATCATCTTTGCCCGCCTCATGGCCCATAATAGTTATAGATATAAGGGATTGTTTTTTCTCCATCCCTTTGTGTGCCAA
The DNA here is from genome assembly GCA_907164525.1 of Lophiomys imhausi. NCBI lineage: Eukaryota > Metazoa > Chordata > Mammalia > Rodentia > Muridae > Lophiomys > Lophiomys imhausi. The sequence continues at coordinate 1,261,261 of CAJQZJ010033534.1, read as the reverse complement.
AGATAGTGATATATTTGCATTTACTGTTCCATCCTGTAACCATGAAGAACCTGATCAGCGGTTTGAATGGGTAGTATTACCTCAGGGCATGGCAAACAGCCCCACTATGTGCCAACTGTATGTGGGGGAAGCCATTTCTCCCTTGAGAAAGAATTTTTCAGATTTGAGATGTGTTCATTATATGGATGATATCTTACTGGCAGCTAAGAGTGAACAAATGTTAGATCAGGCCTATGAAGAATTAGTTCAATTATTAAAAAAGAAAAGGTTGTTTATTGCTCCTGATAAGTTTCAAAAGGAAAATGTTGTTAATTATTTAGGAGCGAAGGTTGGACCTGAAAAAATAATACCTCAAAAGATTGAGATAAGAAAAGATAATTTAAAGACTCTAAATGATTTTCAAAGGTTGTTAGGAGATATCAATTGGGTAAGAGGCTATTTGAAGCTATCAAATTATGAAATAAGACCCCTATATGATATTTTGAAAGGTGATTCAGCACTTAATTCTCCTAGGCAATTAACAGAAGACGCAAGAAAATCTTTATGTAAAGTGGAAGAAAGGTTGCAGAGTGCCTTCCTAAAGAGATGGCAGGAAGGACAGCCCATTGCATTGTGCATATTTGCCACCTATGGTCAACCTACAGGATTGTTATGGCAGGACAGACCATTATTCGAAGATTTCTCCAAAAAAAATCCATAGAACATTATCCCACTGCAGTTCCTGCTTTAGCCTTGAATGGTATCCAACAATGTTTGCAGTCTTTTGGAGTTGCTCCTGCCAGTATAATAGTGCCCTATTCGAGTCATCAAATTAAGATTTTGTGTGGCACTGTAGATGATTGGGCAATATTGCAATGTAGCTTTGAAGGAGTGATTGATAACTATTATCCTAAGCATCCATTGCTATCATTTTTTAAGGAGCACCCAGTGATATTCCCTAAGGTTACTTCAGCAGTACCACTTCAAGGGTCACCAAATGTGTTTACTGATGGCTCAAAGACAGGCTGCGGAGCCTATTTGATAGAAAGACAAGAGCTCGTGCTATGCCAATTTCAACCAGGCTCCCCCCAAATAGTAGAGTTGAAAATAGTAATTGAGGTGTTTAAAAGATGTCAATTTGCATTCAATTTGATCTCAGATTCAATCTATGTGGTCAATGCAGTGAAAGTATTAGGATTAGCAGGTCCTATTAAGAATAGTAGTACTGTATGTGCCTTATTACAAGAGTTACAAGTTTTAATCTGGCAAAGAAAAAGGTGCTTTTATATTCAACATGTCAGAGCACATACAGGATTACCTGGACCATTAAGTGAGGGTAATGATAAAGTTGATCAATGGACTAGGATGGAATGCATTTTTTGGAGCTCATTTGTAACCGAACTTTTAAATTATTATTTATTTAACTCTTATTTATTTATTACTAAATTCACTTATAACAAACACCAACAATTTCTTAACTATTAGTCTTATAAATTCCTAAAACCCCTTTAACCTATCCACTAAACCTATTGATAATCATAACAACCACTTTCATAACCTTTTAGAATGATACAGTCTCTGGGGCAGGTCCTCAGTCGTCAGGAACATAGTCTTTGTTGTAGATTCTTTAACACACTTAGCAGTCCTTCTTCTGGATCTCTCAGATGCAGGTTCGTCAGGGTCGTTGGTTATTACAGTCTCACCTTAAATAAGGCTTTATGTTTTTTTCTCTGTGGGAGACCCCAGCCGTCTGCAGGCCAACTTACTCCTTTTGAATCAGGAACTCAGCTGCTCTGCCTCAGTCCTTAAAGCCAGGCACAGTTTCTTTTAGGCCACTGTTTGGACAGATCAAACCCCTCTAGGCAAAAGCTGAGCCACAGGGTCCAGTCCTTGGCCTTTTGGTGTCTTGCTCAGGCTTTCTTTGCTCACCGGCTTCTTTCTGCTTCAGGGAGAGAGCTGGCCATCAATGGCCAGCCATTTTTTCAGCAGGACTCTTGGAGTTCTCTAGCATCAGGGGCCTCTTCTCTTCTGGGCTCCATGCACTGTCCTTAAATAGGAGGAACTCTGTTTCAGCTTAATTTGGGCTGCGCCCACTTAGCAGCTGAAAACAATGTCAGGCCAGATACTTTGTTTCTTCAAATCCATTAAATCTTTCCTGTTTTCCTGACTTCAACCTTGTTTTTCAGTCTATTGAGTCTTTCCTGTTTTTGCTGACTTCATGCTGATAATGCTCTTCAGGCCCCGAATTAAGAGACAGTATCAGAAACTCCTATATATTTTCTAAATCTAATTTATCTAACTCCTACACTCATTCCTGGACCAAGCCAGACAGTTTCACCAATTATTTCATGTAAATGCAAGAACTCTACAGCAGAAATTCCATTTGTCTAGAGCAGTGGTTTTGGACTGTCCTCAGTGTGTGATTCATCATCATCCTCCCAGTGTGGGAGTGAACCCTAGAGGGTTGATGCCACTCAAAATCTGGCAAATGGACGTTACCCACATTTCAGAGTTTGGAACCTTAAAATATATTCATGTGTCTGTGGATACCTGCTCAGGTATCATACATGCTACACCTATGAGTGGAGAAAAGGCTCGCAATGTCATAGGGCATTGCTTAGAAGCCTGGGCTGCATGGGGAAAACCACGACAGCTGAAAATGGATAATGGACCAGCCTATACAGCTCAGTCCTTTGTCTCCTTCTGCAACCAGATGGAGATACAGCTTAATCACGGATTACCATATAATCCTCAAGGACAAGGAATTGTGGAGCGTGCTCATCGCACCTTGAAAGAATGTTTGCAAAAACAGAAATGGGAAATAGGCCAAGGCCGTACCCCCAAGGAGAGAATGTCTTAGCCTTATTTACTTTAAATTTTTTAAATTTGGATGCTCAAGGCCGCTCAGCAGCGGACAGACATCAGGATTCCCATGGTCCACCTAAAGGCATGGTGAAGTGGAAGGATATTTTGACAGGCTCTTGGTGAGGGCCTGACCCCGTGCTAACATGGGCAAGAGTTTCTGTTTGTGTTTTTCCTCAGGATCAACAAGATCCAGTGTGGGTGCCTGAATGCCTTGTGAGGAAGATTCGTCATGAAGACCTTCCTAGGGATCCTGGTGATAGTAGCAGTGAGTATGTCAGGAATGACTGAGCCGAGATGGGCATCCTGTCGATATTCCCAAAGCCGTTGCTGGTCAGACATGATGCAACTGTGTTTCCACGCTTATTTAGCAGTAATAGAAGCTTAGGCTTACCCTACCTTCCCTTTGATGATCAGAAAAGCCCTATAGAGGGTAATAGAAATGTCAGCTTGAAGGGTAGTCTGTGCTTTTTAATGAGCTTCAATAAGTCAGATGATACAAAATGCATTAAATTGTCTCAGCAGTTAGCAGATTTTTTACCACAACTGAGGTTTGGGGGTAGGGGTGGTGGTTTGTTTTCGGGCAATGGTTCTTGTCTTGTGGATGGTGGCCCACACGAGTCTCTGACCGGGACCCCCCCCCCCCAGACAGCCATGCTGGGCACCTTCTTGTAGAGGATCCGCAGGAGAGGAAGGACCTTTTCCCTGGACTGGATGTCAGGGGCACAGAGCAGTTTGGGTTCAACAAGATTATTTTTCCTTTAGCCCCATGATTAGTAATATAGTGAATAAGTCTTGTACAGGAATGATTGATATATCTACTAGGGATCCTCAGCAGACTGCCACCAATCCTTTTGATTTATGGCTTTTGTGTGGAGCAAATGGTAGCTGTATGGATTTGGGACCTATACTTATGCTTGGGGGAGGAATTTATCAAAGAGGTAGTTTTTCCCTAGGGTCCGCTACCAATATGGATTTTTCTAGCAGTAGTGGCTCTGGAACTTGGAATTCTTCATTTCATTCTTACCGCAATAAGACCTTTTCAGCCTCGCCAGTGTGTCTCTGGCCTCCTTTTCTGTGGATTGTAAGTAATGGGAGTGCATCCTTGGGTGAAGAAAAGTTAGTATGCACTCCGGACACATGCTTTTATGCCCTGTGCTGGAATGCCACAGCCTTTCCTGTGGCTGTGGTGACTAGAATGCCTCGATATGTACCAGTTCCTGTAGAGGCCCCTAATACCATGATGCTATTCAGGCTTAAAAGAGATTTTGGCATCACTGCAGCTATTGTTACTGCCATCACTGTTGCTGTTGTGGGGGCTACTGCCTCAGCTATTGCCTTGTCTAGTTCTATACAGACTGCCAATGCCCTGAATGACATCTCAGCCAATGTAGCACAGGCATTGGATACTCAGACCTCTATGAATTCTCATCTCAAAGGAAGCCTTATGATAGTTAATCAACGCATAGATTCAATACAAGAACAGATTGATTCTCTTTGGCAACTAGCACAGTTGGGGTGTGAGTGGAAAATGCAGGGTTTGTGTGTTACTTTGGTGCGGTATCAAAATTTTACAAAGGCTGCTAATCTGTCTAAGCATTTGTCAAAGCTCCTCTTATAGGATTGGTCGGCTGATTTTGAAAATAAGATGAGAGAGCTGAGAGCGACAATCGTCCACATCAACTCCACTCAGGTGGATCTGAGCCTGGCTAATGGTTTGACTTCCTGGATACAGACGGCTATGGATCATCTTAAGGAGTGGGCGGGCGTAGGCTCTTTGGTGATACTGATGATACTAGCCTTTCTGGTTTGCCTATGGTGCATCTACAAGATGAGAGCCACACAGAAGCGTAATGCAGCCATGATTATACAGGCCCTTGTCGCCATTGAGGCGGGCCAGTCCCCTCAGGCATGGTTCGCTGCCATGAAGCCTTAAATCTTCACTGAGCATAGTCCCTGCCCACTGAGGTATTCGTTCCACAGATATTAGGGTCTGGCAAGTCAATGACGGAATGGACGGATAAGTCTCGGCCACCTAAGACAGGGCAGCCCCGAGTGGGGAGGCTGACCCAGAGATAGGTAAGAGTTTGAGCATCGCCCTCCTACAGGCTCAGGCCCACCGTGAGATCCCCAGATATGGGGATTACGAAGCCTTTCCAGGGACTTCTACCTACATTTTTAAAAACAAAAAAGGAGGAACTGTAGAGAGCTGCGATGTGCCGTGCCCTAAAGATGGCGCCGGTTTCCGCCTTCCACCAGCCCGATGATGAGCGCTCTCGGTGGTAAACAAGTCCATATTTGGCTAAGACCGCTGATCTGGCTTGCTTCTGCATACGTGGGCCTCTAAGATAGCACCATGTGGCTTTACTTGATTGGCTGTTCATATAGTATTTAGCCTGTGGGTTGGGTCTGCACGGGCATTCGGAAGACAGTTTTCAAGGGACCTGAATAAACTGCTTGAGAAGAGCTTTTGCGAGTTGTGTCGTTCTTGCTGGTCGAGGTCGACGCGACAATAGAAGATGGAGTGTTTTCTTAAAGTTTAAGAGAAAACAAGGAATGGAAGAACTGGCAAAACATCTGAAACAGTAAGACTAATGAATGCATGGCCACAGAAGACCAAAAAGTATGTGGCTCTGAAAAGTGAAACAGGTGTGGCATGGACAAGTGAATAAAGAGTAAACATGGTACAGTGACTGAAGGTCCAAGGCAGAACTAAAATATGTGATCTCCACATAATAAAAGATTATTTCAAATGAATGAGAAAGGTGGATCACACAACCAATGATATTAGGACAACCGCTTCAATTGGAAGTAAAGTTAAACTTTTCTAATTCCAAACACGCGTGTGCATGCACACACACACACACACACACACACACACACACACACACACACACCAGGAAACAAACAAGCAAACATGTCTCCAAGCACTAGGTGAAAGGACCATAGATGAGGCTCTGATTAAAATTAAAATCCAGAGAACTCATGGACAGCAAAGTCTTGAGATATCTAGTCTCAAGAGCGTCTGCGTAGGAGCTGTGGCCCTGAATGGATGTCACTAATTTCCACTATCCTAGCAGGGCTAAATGTCCACACAAAGGGTCTAAGTAGAAACTACAGACTGAGGATACTAAGAACTGATTAAAGACAAGGAGCAACAGGATACTGGTGCACAAAACAGACAAGAGTATCGTCCAAAGACGAAAGACGCAGAATAGTACACAGTACATGGTTCCACTTCATGTGGTCCAGGGACAAGCAAAATTCAGTCACAACATCTGCTACCTCTTCTTGGAGAGCAGCTGGCGACACAGGCAAGGAAGAGGTAAAGGGGACATTAACACACAGCTATATCCATGCATGTCTACACACAAACACCTGTGACATACAGCTACATACACATGTGTTTATGCCCTTCTACCTACATATACATATGATACCCATCTATCAAGCATAAGCACGTACATGGTATAATGTACACTCATGCTTACATATATAAGTTCATTTGTGTATATGTTTATATGTATTTGCATATAATACATACATACATACATACATACATACATACATACATAGTTAGTTAAGTACCCATGTATTTATTAGCACACAAATAAATTAATTTTAAAAGTACAAAAGTTTAAAAAAATAGGAAGCAGATGGGGGGATGTGAGGGGGAAGAGGGTGGGAGGGTGGGACAGGAGGGGGGTGTAGGGAGGGGATATAACTTGAATAAATAAAAAAACAAGATTAAAATAAATAAATAAAAGTGGTACTGAGATTATTCAGTTTGGTTTCAAGATGAAACCTACCTCAGCTGCTCATTCATTCAACATTTACCAAGTGCTGATTCTGGAATGAGCAGTTTGTATGAGCTGAGTGTCAGAATGCATTATTCAGAATGTATCACTGAACTATAACCACCCAGATACACACTCTGGCTCCTTCATTGCTAGCTATATAACCTATTCATGTTATCTTATCTTTCTATAAAACAAATATTATATTTATTTTTTATTATAAAGCCATTTATTCTGAGCTTTATCCCCTCTTTATAACTGTGTATTTGTTAAGGTGACAGAGACTTACCAGGGACTAGTGATTGCCACCCAGAGCTTGGCTAACCTGAGTCACATGAGCATCTTGCCTCTAAATTCAGACAGAGTCAAGAAGCCTTCTCCTCTCTCAAATGTCCTGATTTAGGAAATGGACCCCAACCCTGAGCCAATGAAGAAGAACGCACCGGGTTAACCCCCAAGCTCCTCAGTCTTATCCTCAGTTCCTCCTGAAAGTACTCTCTCAGCTCCTGACAGGAGGTGCTGCTCTTCAGTGTTTTCCTTAAATACGTCTTCTTATTTAATTTCTGTTTATTTTCTCGTCCTGAAATATGGTTTTATTAAAAAGAATATTTAAAGAGAATTACACAAATTCATTCCAAGTAGAAAATGACAACATACAAATTTAAAACAGAAAGTAAACTTTTGGAAAGATTTTGAGATCTTGGATATTTTATAATGTCCAAGTATCTTAGCTTCTAAAACTGTCTTAAAGTCTTCCTTGGAACCTTAGTGACTTCTAAGACCCTTGATTGCTTACCCAAATTATAGTTAATCAACGAAGAAATACATAATATATATTTCTTTAATGTTTAATGTTTTACCAGTGGAAGTATTTCCCAAAATGGTCATCTCTAAACCCAGTTAGAATTTATCTTATGAAGAGAAAAAGTCCAATTTATTTCAATTTTATTTAAGTTTTAAGTAGATACATTTAGTAAATGCTAAGTGCACATAAAACTTGGTTATTATTCTCCCCTTCAAAGTCTTTACCAAAACTACAAAGAGGTTAATAAAATCTTAGATGGTAAAACAGCCTATAATTTAAAGCAAAAAAGCCAAACAAAGAAACAAACAAACAAACCAAAAACCCCAGGTCATATTCTTTTCATTTTCCATGCTTATTCATTTTTTCAGTCCTCTTTATGGTACTGGAACAGAGCCCAGTAACTACAGCCCCAACTCACACTATTCTACTTTTACTGCCCATTAAAAAAAACCCAAAACAAAACAACAACAACAACAACCATCTCATTCAAGAGAGCTTGGAACAGGAGCCTAATGTCAAGACCTTTAGCAGTGAGGGTCATTCTATCCAAGGTAGCTTAAGGCCTCACTGACTGTCCAAAGTCAGATCTGAAAGAACAATGGCCAACACACCATCATTCTGGGCTCCCACCTCCCAGAAGGTTCATTTGATTCGAAAAGACCGGGACAAATGCTTGCAGGATACGTGTCCCTTCTTTCAGGCTAGCTAAGAGAAACACTCCCTCTCTCCCACTACTTACCTACATTATATTATGGAAACTTGAACGGTCACTGCACTTGGGTCTGTGGAAGATTTTAAACAAAATGCCTTTTGCCAGATTCCTGTCTGATCTCAATACTAAATTCAATACTAAACCACGTTCTGTTTAATTAACAAAGGGTTATTTTTGTGGGGTTTTCTGTTTGTTTTGAGGCAAGGTGTTACTCTACCCAGGGTGGCCTCAAAGCCCACAGTGATAAAATGCTAGGATTATAAGCATGAGCCAAATGTCCATCTATTAATTTTTACAAAAACATGAAATTAGCCAAATTAGTTTGCATGTTAAATAGGAAAAATTCTTCATGAATATATATATATATATATATATATATATATATATATATTTAATACTTTGATGTTCTGGCTTGCTCAGCTGGAAATATCAAAATATATATGATTATGTCATTAAAAGTCAGAGGTCACCTTAAATCTTAGACTCTCAGCATTCATGAGGCTCATTAACTGACAATGCTTTAGAAAACTCTTCAACTACATATGTATTCACAGAGACAAAAAGCAAAACCAGTCAGAACAAAAACAAAACAAAGTCCCGACCACCCAACCAAACAACTACAACAACAAACTCTGCCATAAGAACAGACAACCAATCAAATCAAACACACATTGTCTTTGTGACCAGCTTCATGGTCTACTTGGCCAGTATGAAGTTCAGAAAAAAAAAAAAAAAAAAAAAAAGGAGGCCGCCAGAGACACGGTACTACCATTGAGCCATTGAAACTAGTGAGTAGAAAGTTAGGGGCAACTTGTAAAGAAACATGAAAACATATTTCAGTAAAACATATTTTTAAAAGTACCAATGATTAACATAGCAACACCAGGACCTGCAAATATATATCATGCAAATATTATGAACAGAACTGGTTTAGTCAATTTTCAATTTGTAGCTTTATAAAAATTAGAAAAGCTGGGAAAATATTAGTAAATACAGGAGTTATAAGGACTTCTAAAATTTTACATATTCTGGCTGAAGAGACAGCTTAGCAGTTATGAGCCTGCACTCCTCTTCCAAAGGTCCTGAGTTCAGATCCCAGCCACAATGTCAGCTTACTGCTCCTTGTAACTCTCCCTCAAAGGGAATCCAGTGCCCTCTTCTGGCCTCTGCGTGCACTGCACTTATACACCTCCACCCATATATACACGTACATATTACAAATATACAAAAATAGAACATTTTTTGAAGTTTACATATCAGAATACATTTTAAAAAAAAACTTCTATTCCTGACAAAAATGGTTAAGAACGGAACCCTCGTGTTTATTATCAAGTAGCTTCCTCCCTTAAGAAGTGACACAATTATTATTGCTAAGAAAAATTATAAGGAAGCAACTGAAGCATGTTTTCAGAATGTGTGTCTAATGTTAGAAAACATTACTTATATCCCAGCACTCAGGAGGCAGAGGCAGGCAGATCTGTGAGTTCGAGGCCAGCTTGGCCTATACAGAGAGTTCTAGGAGAGCCAGGGCTACACAGAGAAACTCTGTCTTTAAAAATGAGAGAGAGAGAGAGAGAGAGAGAATTTTTTAAAAGAATAAAATAGAAAAGAGTATTTATAAAACTGAGTGTTCCCAGACTTGGGAGTTAGCCTGATCTACAGAGTGAGCTTTAGGACAGCCATGACTACACAGTGATACCTTGTCTTGAAACAAACAAAACCAAAAAGAACCCTGAGCCTTATGACAGAAACCTGCAGTCACTGCACCTGGGAGGGAGGGGCATAGTGGGACCCAGACTTCAAGCACAGCTGGACTACATGAAATCTTGCCTCAAAAACACATTTTTAAAAAGAAAAGATAATCACAGAATTTTCATAAACTTCACAAATATGTAAAATACTTTTTAGAAGTGCCAAAAGAAATATGCAAGCAATAATATCAACTGAAACCTGTGGCAGCTCCCACATCTGGCCATGTGGATATTCTTCTCTATTTCAGCCCCTGTTCTTATATCCTGTGTTCTTTTCTGACACTAAGAGTAACTTGGAGACTGGAGCTCTGGCTCCCAGGTAGAGCCCTTGTCTAGCATGTACAAAGCCCTGAGCTCAGTCTCCAATACTAGAAAAATAATAATTTGGGAATGGACGCTCGTCTCATTCATTTCAGACTAACCCCGTGAGAAGCCACTCTGACAGAAATGGTTTCACACCACCTGATACACAATACACCTGTCACTTTGTCATCCAGTCAACCCCGTGAGAAGCCACTCTGACAGAAATGGTTTCACACCACCTGATACACAATACACCTGTCACTTTGTCATCCAGTCACAAAGTATCTGTGCTAACGTAAAGGAGTTTTGTTTTTAAGTTTCCCAAAATAGGAAATGTCTTATTAACTTACCTGCGTAAAAAACGCAATAAAGTAGGGCACATAGGAACATTTGGAGAAGAAGATAACAAAATACTGTGCATCACACTGGTTGAAATTCGATCCCAATCTAAACATCGCGTTATTGTTTTCGGTATGACATGCTATACACCACAGACTTGTGCTTCCAAGTCTAGGTCTGAGTAGATAAGTAACCACCATCGCTTTGTTACCTTTTTCCTCTTCTGAAGAAAGTTCCTCTATTGGCTCCAGTACATGGGGCGAGAACGCCTGCTCTGTTAGTGAGGACAAAGAGGAGTAATACAAATCATACATTTCCTTCAAAATAATTTATATATACATATGTATCTATATACAAACTACTATATTTATATATATGCACACACACATACACACATAGATACATGCATTCATGCACACACACACATACAAGCATACACACACACACACACACATAATCTACAGATACATTTTTCCTAGGTAGCAAAGATCTACTGGGGAAATAATGAGGTAGTCACTTTTGATTTTATTATTTTATTTTATTTATTTATTCTTTTTTTAAAGACAGGATCTTATATAGCTGAGGCTAGACTTGAACTCTCTATATAGTGAACAATGACCATGAATCTTGATCCTGCTTCTACCTCCTAAATGGATGGATTACAAGCAGGATTCACCAGGCCTGGCTGAGGCTCCTACAACTGGTCACATTTTTAGGAACTCTTCAATTTCTAGGTATTGCCTATTAACTTGAAATATTTCAAAAATTATGTATTTTAAGTACTTAAAATTTCTCACTCATTAATCCCTTGCCTGAAACATCAGGCACAACCTCAAAAATTCTTTCCAATGAGCCATCTATCTAAAATAGAATGACAGAAATAGATGGGGTACCCTTAAAGAAAATAGAATACAAATATATTCCAAGACAGATGTATTAGACCCAGATAGCTCACACCCATGCCTGGCCACCTGTCAAGACTCTTAACTGTTGGCTAGGAGAAGATGGGCAACATGAAGAAATAGCAAGATGAGACTGTGAGGCAGGGGGCAGTTGAGCAGCAATATGGAGATCCATTCTTACAGACATTCACATCCCCAAACTCCAGTTCTGTCCTGTCAGGCCCCAGGGTGAAGCTACAGGCTGGAGGAGAGCCTGGCTCCACAGCTGGGTGAAGTGGAGAGGGCTGTCTCATCCTATCCTGCAATATCAGTAGGAGACTGAGATCTCTGGTTGACTTTTACCAGGGACATGCTATCCACTTGCATTAAGAATCTTCCAGAAGGTCAATCAAACCAAGCCCATCCAAGGAAGGGAGGAAAAAGCCATTGGCATTCAGGATTTAGGCACGGGGCAACATGCAGCCCCCAAAGCTGGCTTACAAGATACATGGCTCATCCACCTGTAGCTCAGAGACCACAAGAGCTCTTTCCATCTGACACTCTGCTTTCACCTTCAAGATGAAAGACATTTCATTTTATTTTAGCCTCCAGAATGGTGTTGTATAACAGCTTTCTCCAAGATTGAAAAGTTCTACCTGCAGGAAGCTTCTTAAGCAGGAAGGCCAACAATTCAAAATAGCTCCAGGAAGTTCCTGAAACTGACCAGACTCACTAAGCTCCTCCTTCCCAGTGTAAGCAATAAAAGCCAAGAGTCCTTCTCAGACAGAGTTAAGCTGTGAAGACTCTCAGACTAGCCAAGCAGCCACAGCAAATAATTCTTTCAGACCAGACCAGCTGCTTGGGAGAAGCAGAGCTTCCCGGAAGAAGTTTAAGACAGAATCACTGAGAAAGGAAGGTCGCTCTCCAACCTGATGATCTCCCTGCAACCTGTGCAGTGTGCTCCAGATCGTGGGAGCTGTCACCCAGTCTGCGGCAGGCCTTGGGGACGCCACTGTCTAAGTCATTTCTGCTCCTATAAGTATCCTTAGTAAAACTCATTGGTTCACTAAGCTGGAGTTCAGTGGTATCTGTACTTTGACCTGTCGTGGGATCCCTATCTGGGGTGAGTGGACGTGCATGTTGCATCTCCCCAATGTTTTGTCACACAGCAAATGGGTAGTGAATCAACATTTACTGAGTATTCAGGCAGCTAGGCATGGTTCTGAGTTATTACACATATAATACCTCCTACATGGAATGTCTGGCTTTTATTAAAGGGAATTTCTAGTACACTAATTTGAATGGATATGCAGTTGCATGAACAAATAAATTTATGTATGTGTATGTACATATATACACACATATATATTCATATGTATGTATGCATATGTATCTATATGTACATATATGAATCAACTCTTGTAGCTTTGTCAGCAATCCAGTCAATCTATCATCAGCTGTATGAGAGAAATGTATCTTAATCTATTTTCAAATACACTTTGGGAGCACAGTCTATTTCTAAGTAGGATACTTTAAATTTGAAAGGGGCCCACAGCCCCTTGAAGGGGATTTTAAGTTCATCAGGTACCAATTTTTTTCAGAATTGTTATTCAACATTCAGCATTGAGATTTTAAAGTTATTTTCTAGCTTGAAATACAGAAAGGACAGATTTAAGGAGGACAAGTAATTTCAGGGTTAAGAATATATTCTTTTTCACTTTGTTTTTGTGAATGGAGGTTTTTACTGCCAGGTACGTCTGTGTACTATGTGAGTTTGCAGTGTCCATACAAGCCAGAAAAGGGGGTCACATCCCCAGGAAAGTGGTTGTGAGCCCCCATGTGGTGCTAGGAATAGAACCTGGGTCCTCTGGTACAATAGCCAGTGCTCTTAATCTCTCAGCCATCTCTCCAGCTTTAATTTAAGCTTTTAAAAAAGCTGCATGGTGATCGGGCATGATGTTGGGCATACCAGAATTGAGGTGATGGGGCAGGCTAACTCTGTGAGTTCCAGGCCAGCCTGATTTACATACAACATCCTAGGCAGCCAGAATGACACAGTGAGAGCCTGTCTAGGAAAGAAAAATGGTATATGGCAGATAGTTGCCATACTTTATGAGGAAGACAAAAGTAGAGTTACAAGGAAAATTGGGATATAAAATCTTCCAAAACCAAGTTAGCATCTCCTCATCGCTGGGATTGTTTCTGATGTTGCTTCTCTAGAGGAAGGACAAACTGCCCTAGTTATGATTGGTTCTTTCTGGGATGTGGAGAATTCTTATAGGGGAGATTCACATGAGGGTCAAGCAGGACATTGCCATTATGGGAGGGGGGGCTGCCATTCTCATCTGTGTACACTACTGTCTCACTCTCAAGTGACCTGGCTACTCTCTGGTGAGACCTCTAGGGTGAGAGCCAAGACACTTCAGAGGTTTGAGTCTCCTGGATATGCTGGAAAATCTTTCCCACAGTTCTTGACTGTTGTCCCTTAGAGAAAAATCTTGTAGACTTCCTCCCCAGCCCTGCACTTCTGACTGGACCTCACTGTCTTACCACAGTTGCTACCATTTAGCTGGTGTTTATTGTCTCAGTTCTCAACCATTCCTTACAACAGCCCACTGAAGTAGCCAATGCCATTTTCCCTTTTCAGCAGGCAAGCAAACTTCAGTTCAGGGTTTCATGAATCAGCTACAAATGTGAATTGTCTGAAATCAAAGGTCCAGGTTTGTGGGTTACATAGCTGTCTATTTTCCTATTGAGATTGTCTTCCTGGCTTTTCCGAATGGCACAATGGTCTGCTGCTTATCAGAGGTTGTTGTGATCCGACCCCTTCCTTGACCTGGCTCTGGGTTACAGGCATAGCTTTTTAGCTGATCCCAAGGATCAGCTCTTAGCTTCATTCCCTCTCCTCCAGGCATGGCACTGCAATCCCAGCCTTTGAGGAAGGTCTGTTATGTCCACAGTTACCAATGTCCCAAGCTGGAATCTTTGTACAGACTCTAGTCAAGTCACTGTCCCCATAACCCAGCTCTCCAATCCTTCGTGCCCAGCCTCAAGGACATTCAAAAGATACACCTGGATAGGTAGAGTGTGGTATTTAGTCCTCCTTGAACAGAGAACCAACCTTTTCTTCCTCAAGTGACTTCTGTGTTCTGGATGCTCAGCTAAGTGGTTAACTGCACCACTACTGCAGTCAGTGTTTTTTGGCTATGTTTTCTGCCCCACTGTCCCAACGTGCTCATCTTTGTCTCCATGTTTCAAACGTCCAAAGGCTGGCAAACTATTCCACCATAGTTTATCTGTTCCTTTGTAATAAAATTACAGGTATTTGCTTATTTTTATACACCACAAATTCCTCAGGGACAGACTTTGCTTCCATTTATCCCCAAGTCTCTGCTTCATCTGGCTTTGGCCTATCACATGCAGATGTCTTTAACCATTGCTACTGTCAATGATCTGTGATATGCAGGCAGATGGCATGAGGGACAGCTAGAGAAATGTCATAGTTGCAAGTGACTGCTCTTCTCCAAGCAAGAAGCATCCATTAACAAGGACTGGCCCAGTGCTTGAGAGGCTGAGGCATGACCACAGGGCCAGCCTCAACTACATGGTGAGACCTGCAGACATCAAGAGTGTCCATTAAAAACCACAGAAAGTTTGCAAGATACAAACCAAGGATGTCAGCCACATCTAAATAATTCTCTTCCTAACTGTACCTAAGAATGGCCAGTTGTAAGAGATCAAACCATTCTCATTTAGAGGGTCTGGCACAGCTTCTGAAACACTGTGTGGGCCAATGGTATGCAAAGAAGAAGCCATCTTTCTTCCCTGTAAGAGCTACAAGACACCAGAATTTCAGATTCTATCACCTGCATGCATTGGACAAGCAACTATTGTTGTGCCCAAAGTTTTTTTTTAATAACATTTATTTATTTCTTCAACTTACATCTGGATCATAAACCCCTCCCTCCTCCCCGTCCCGGTCTCGCCCTCCTACCCTTTTCCCCCTCTCCCTCCTATCCATTTTTTGGTTTTTTTTTTTTTGAATTTAAAGTATTTTGTTTCCCCCCAACAGCAACCCCTTTTAGTCCAATAAATGGACTTTTCTTATAACAATAATTACAATACAAAACAATAAGAACAATTAGGCCGCAATTATGAAAATTATAAGGTATAACATACATTTCCAATGTCCAGCCCATACATATTTGGCAACTGATATTAAAATTCTATTATCTATCTACCTCAATGAGTTTAAAGTTCTATATCTAACTCAGTTTCCATCCTAACTTGCATTACCAACTTAAAAACAGCTTCTTAGACCTAGAACATCCTTTTAATTCCTAAACAACTTAAAATTTAACTGTGAGACTGTAACTATCTAGTCTTCAACCACATCAGAGACCTGAGAAGGATAAATATATCTGATTATACAGGAAGTGCAGAGGCAGCATCTTCCAAAATTAAGAAATGACAGACAACTGACTGCCAGGACAGTCCCCAATTTCTCTCTATAACATTGGAGCATCTATCTTCAGCCTTTTGACCCAGTATCTCTGACAGACATTAATTGTAAAGCAGGAATTATGAAGGACTTGCCTACCCTGTCTTGGCAGAGCTAGGTTGTTGACTTACCTGCTTCCAAGTTTTGTCCTTTTCAGACAGCATTCTTTTTACAGTTGAAATAAGG
The DNA here is from genome assembly GCA_907164525.1 of Lophiomys imhausi. Lineage (NCBI taxonomy): Eukaryota > Metazoa > Chordata > Mammalia > Rodentia > Muridae > Lophiomys > Lophiomys imhausi. Next base: position 1,245,145 of record CAJQZJ010033534.1, on the reverse strand, counting down.
GATTTTTCTTGCCCAGTGATAAGCTTGCCACTAATGAAACATCTCCAAATGGAGACTCTTCGATGCTCATCCTATACTTGGAGTAGAATATGGGGTGCACCCAAAGTTTTATACCAAGATATGAAACATCCTTGAAAACAGCAAACCACAAACTTTGAAGTCTAATTTAAAAATGTTTCTGCCTTTGGAAAATCAACTGGAATATCCTGACAGACTGAGGAGCACTTTCCCATCTTTAACTTTATACTGTCATACCTCTGGCTCTCACTACCCTTGAGAGCCGGGGAAACAGGAACAACCTGAAGGTCTTATCTGCAGGTAGAACCCATCAGGGGTCCGTCACCTCAGATTACTTTGCACACTCACAGAGAGGGACAGTTTGGCCAGTGGAGACAACATAAGCAGCTGGCTATGAAAGCAGCTAACAACAATAAAGTATACTTCATATTTTAGAAATTTTAACATCACAATCTAGTCACAAATCCAGAGGCAGCATGCACTCCAGTAGTGAAAAATGCTAAAAAAATTTTAAAACAATACTTACTTTCATGTAGCTCAGGCTGACCTGCACCTTGACTTATATCTGAGAATAGACTCAAGCTCTGGTCCTCTGACATCCCTAGTGCTCAGATTACAAGCATGAACCATTGTGGCCAGCTCTAAAGTTTTCTCTGCAGAATTTTTCCCCCCACAGGAGAAAACTTAGAGCAGTGGATGGGAAATGCTCTCTGAATTCATTTGTGAACCTGTCAACCACCTTAGAACCAGTTTGCTGCCTATATCTCCAGTGTGGGTAAGCAAAGTCAAAAGATGGGGAATCATCTTGGTTCCCAATCCCAACCAGACCCCCTTGGGGCCAAAGTACTAGCCACGCCAGCACATGCAGTTCACAGTGGATCCCGGGAAGGTGGACAGGGCATCTCGCCTTCTCCTCAGAATGCTCCGTAGTCCATTCCTGATGGGAACTGACATGTGCGTACAATTCCCTTGCCATTCCTTCCCTCAGTGGTGGACAATTCTAAAGTGTCCATCAGCTTTGCGGCAGGATCTCTGAGGTCTGTACTGAGCTGCATGGGCTCAACATACCATCTGCCTAGACCTGCTTTCCTTATATGAGACACTCAAGCTTTAAGTCTGTGCCAAGGAATGGGTCCCAGATAGTCCAGTCCAAGGCAGTGAGCAAATCATGGCACTAATTAATGTGGTGCTGTACATGACTAATGTTTTCCTGTCCCACCCTCACACACTGGGGGTCAAGGGACTGCTAGTGTTAGTGGAGAACATCACTGGCTTTTGGCCAAGACTCCACTGACCTCCTGCTCTCTGTGACTAGCTCAGGCTGTGGGCCCCTTGCCAGGTATGGCTGGCATTTTCAACCAGCACTTCAATCTTAGAAGATGCCAGGAAGGAACCGTGATGTTAGGCCAAGTCAGGGCAGAGTCCACATGGCAGGTGATCTGAGTTCAATTCTCAGAAACCATGTGAAGACAGGAGAAAAATTACATCACAAATTCACTTCTGGCTCCACAAGGAGGCCAAGGAATGCCCACCAGCCTCCCACTCCCACCTTGTGCACACATTATGATAATAATAATAATAAATTAAAAATATTTTTAAAAGAAAGTATACTCTCATATACTACTGCCCAGAAAGCTAACAATAGATAGAAAGGAATGCAAGTTCAAAGGTCTATTGCAAGAAAGCACCAGGCAGGTTTAAAACTTAACATGAAAAATATAATTTGGACCTCTGGTCTGATTCTTAAAACAATTTTAGGCTTACTTCTTTAGGGAGGTGGGACATTAGATAGCAATGCAGGTCTGTTAAGAGAAAAGTGCTGGTTAAGAGAACTGAATCTCCAGCCTGGGTGCAGAACTGACATTCCAGTGGAGTCAGATTACTCTGGGGAAGGAACCAGCCCTGGGAAGTATGAAGGCGCATCTTAAACCATGCTGATAAAATAGATGGGGTCACTGACTACTTCCACTAGGGGGCCTAACTCGGACTCACTGGGTCAGCTACTGCTGACTTGAACTCCTTCCTTGTTGCACTTCCCTAACTCCAGGATAGGACAGAGGGGTTTGAGGGAAAGAATGCTTCAAAAGAAGAGACTTGTAAGAAACAGTAAATGTAATCTTATTTATCAAATCCTAAGAAACCTTGTGCTTATGACAAGGAATTCAAACCTTTTTTATCTCCCCTACATTGTAAGATTTTTATGCAAATATTTTAACAACCACCCCCAACCAATAAAACTTAATTTACACAAAGGCCCTGCTGCATTCTGGGATTACAGTGGTTGACCCCTTCTCTCTTCATTTCCTGCACATCCTTTCTTCCTTTCTTTTTTTTTTTTTTTTTTTGAGACACGGTTTCTCTGTTCTATAATCACCATCCATCAGCAACATGGTTTCTCCGTGTACCAGCCCTGGCTGTCCTGGACTTGCTTTGTAGACCAGGCTGGTCTCAAACTCACAGAGATCCCCCTGCCTCTGCCTCCTGAGTGCTGGGATTAAAGGCGAGCGCCACCACACCTGGCCACGTCATTTAAGACTAGTCAATCAAATAAGACTGTGAGGAAGGAACTCAAGCAATGAGAAAAAACACTGTCACCACCTAAATTAGAATAACAACCAAGGGCACTTCCTGCCTCTGTGGCTTTTGCTCTCTTGATTGAGTTTCTTCACCTTGTCCAAATACTAGATATACATACATCATTATAGTTGAGATTAATTTTTGTATTTCACTTTCAATAAGACAAATTTGTTCAAGTTGAATGTGCATTTGATCTACTATTAGTCTAAATGAGAAAAAGATCCTGTTTGTTTTAAACTCCCATAAATAATAAAATCAAGCATGTGGGCTTCATATTGTAATTCAATACATTCTCCTTGAGCCAATCATGGATTGTAGGATCATTATCAAGGGTCATCATAGATCACAGTATTTATGGAGACAAAATGTCTAATTTAGTTCCATCATGGACTTGAGTCTACTCTTTTGCTTGTTTGAAGTAGAGCCTCCCTATGTAGTCCTGGCTGGCCTAGAACTTGCTCTGTAGACCAGGCTGAACTTGAACTTGCAGTGTCCCTCCTGACTCTGCCTCCTGAGTGCTGGGATATCAGACACATACCACCACACCCAGCTCATGGCTACTCTTTTTTCAAAACATAGATTTAAAAAAAATCGACTGGTTGGAGCTTGAAGTCCTGTGTGTGTGTGTGTGTGTGTGTGTGTGTGTGTGTGTGTGTGTGTGT